>CM034148.1:464381931-464384431 GCA_019776745.2 Taxus chinensis
CAACTTCCTAACACACAAACTATCATTCCACACACA
This sequence comes from Taxus chinensis, assembly GCA_019776745.2. Lineage (NCBI taxonomy): Eukaryota > Viridiplantae > Streptophyta > Pinopsida > Cupressales > Taxaceae > Taxus > Taxus chinensis. Next base: position 464,381,968 of record CM034148.1, read on the forward strand.
CACCCCAACTAACCACAGAATGACACTGCCGATTGGCCACAAAGTAATGCGGTACATCTAACCTGCAACGCATCTTCGGTTTACATACCACAGCATAGACCCATACCCACCCCCATCATCACTAACAATACCACCTTCACTAACATTGCACAACATAAAGTCATAATACATGCACACATTAACATCACCACAACACAACTCTACTGAACAAACGGACACAAGTAACACTCCATTCACTACACTACTCATTAAATTAATCTAGCTCACGCAACATCAACATGTCAACTACAAATCCAAACCCATACTACCCTACAAACTACATCTAGTCGACATCCTGAAACACCTACACACATCCATTAACCTCACGGCAGCACGCCAATTAACAATCTCGTTTATAACCGAATACTCAAATATAAATCTACATACATATTTCACACCATCCCTTAGCTTATGCCACTTAGTACACGGACACAATGCAAACACACACATATGTGTATGTAAACTGCCCAACCAACAAATCACTCATTGCTGAGCGGACCATGAAAATGACAACTCTCCATATGTCTTATCCGCACTACCGGCAAAACAACACAACACAACACCCTACAACCACACCACACAACACATTTTCAATGTGACATGTCACATCTGCAGACTACGCACTAACGCAACAGACGCACATGAGCACACACCTACATTACTCAATGCACCAATATGGACATTTATCTACTAGTCAACAAATCCATTGTAGACGACAAACGCACACACACTCAGGACACACTATCCCGTCCTACCTGTTGTCCACAAACGCACTAATGCACCCACACCACCAACGCAACAACGCACGAATGAGCACCACGCAACATGAACAAACACACGTACATTGCACACACACACACAAAAATGGCACATACACACACATCGTTACGCACATGAAGGACACTATGCTCGCTTCCACTGGACTACCACCAACCCACACACACAACACACAAACAACCCACACTACCACAAACCTAGGCACATATCAGCACGAACCATAGCACAAATGCAACAAGCACACGCACACACAACAATATGCCACATCGGCTTTAGGCAACTTCATTTACCGAGGCACGTATGCTTAGACATAATCCACACACAGTACACATTACAGCACTAACCCACACGAGTACGCACGCCGATGCACACGACTCACAGCTAATTTTACGCAACGCAAAGTGCAAAACATCTCATAGACCCATTACCCAACAACACACATCACTTTCGCTACACACTCCACAATCACACACACATATCTGGAACGCACACGCACACTGCACATTCGCATCTTACGTTACACTCAGCACCCACCACCACAACACACACACATCACACACACAACCACAACTACCCACAACTACAACACTACAACATTTAAGCACCGATACACTGCACACTTAACACCCACACACCCAATACGCCACACACGCAAACCACACTCGCACACGCAAGCAACTAACTTCACAGCACAAAGCGCACATCAAGCCGCAAACTTTCGTGCAACACACAAACCCAGTCCTGACAAAACCTAAACATTCGGGGCTTACAACGCAAAAAATCACACGTCGCAACACAATGCACAACGCAACAACGCAATTCACATTAATGTAATACACTACACATTCACATGTCGCAATTACTATGCACACTCATTCTACCAACACACACACAACTGCACGCGCCAAAACAACACAGTGCCAAACAAATATAAAAAACATAGGTACATGTGACTCAACAACAAGAGATTGACACACCAACACACGAAGCAACACACGCCAAACACATCACAATTGTTCACCAGATTAGCATCACACACCATCCATATCACTGATACAAAACACCCCACAAAAAGAGACAACAAAATGAAATTAATTGCACACTACGTAAAACTACTATATCGCATATCGGAAACCATTAACAATCACGAACATCTTTACCGCACACACCCGAGCAACACAAGCCCGACCACACAAATGTAACCAACCAACACCATCACAACAGACAACAATAAAGCTGCACAGAAACACACAAAACACATCAACACACATGCACACACATCCAAGCACACATGCCATCCGCACTAATGCAGCATGGCATGCGCACTCGAGCACCTTCGCAGACACACACAACGCACACCGCACAGGCACACAACTAACAATATGCCACACGGACATACACGCCACACGCCAGACACACCAATCACATCACACACACACACACATACATGCACATCACACACAATCCACAAATGCAACACCAGCACACACTACAGCAAGCCTATAGCTACACACCACATACATGCACACACCACAACACAACACTAAAATGCACATGCACGACACGACACGCGCAGGCATGCCACACACACGCAATACGGCACCACAGCACAATCGCACTACGTAAACAAGCAAACACACACTACAGA
>CM034148.1:464396931-464404431 GCA_019776745.2 Taxus chinensis
GTGGGACTTGCAAAAATGGAAAAGGAATCTCCAAATTAGAGGCTGGTTCCTCAACTCCTCTGATCAGCTATTTTACTTGCATAATTGCAGAGGTTTAAACTCCTAAATCTACTCTAAATTCCAAATGGACAAGGATAAAAAATGCAAAAAGAAGGAACTAATGCTAATAGGTGATGCACCAAAGGAGTTGTAGACACCTGATCCTGCATGAAATACACAATCCATAAGGAAACACATCACAAAACATGCAAAAATGCTCAAAATGTAATGCAAGATCAAGAAAGAAATGATAGATATATGAAAGGATTGAGGGATTTTAATCACAGAACATATATCAACATCTCAGATCCAATACAGTACATTACAGTGATCCAGAGGCAAGAAAAGGTGCTGCATTACATGGAAAGGTAAAATTTCTTCACAAATTTTGCCAAGGAGGAAGAAAAAGGAAGTTGCAGAGTTGAAAAAGTGTCTCTCCTTTTGCAAAATGAACTCATTCTGGCTTTTACAGTGCAAACCACGACCCCAGGAGAGAGAAACATGGGAAAAAGTGAAAGGGGTTCAACCATTGACCAAAATTCCATCAAAACAACATGGGTGCCATGACAGACCCATTCCTTGACATTTTTAACCATGCTGGGAGAGAATGTGAGCCATTCTTCATTAAAAATGGTGGTTGAAATGTCATTTTTGTCCATGACCACGTGCCAGAGGCATTTTTCAATTTTCTCTCTCAAAAATCTATCAAAATGAAAAAATTACCCCAAAATCTTATAGAGAATTTCACCATCTTTCCATTTATATAAAGAACGTGAAAAACCGAGCTCTGGATCGAAAGATATGGTGATTTGAAGTTTTAGGGAAAAACTGGGCCAAATCGGGTCGGTGGGAAAAAATTTGAATTTTTGCACCTTTTTGGTCATTTGGAAAATTTTCCAAAATTTCCCCGCGCTCCACCACTCTAGGTGCCACGTGGTGGCATCTCATTGGCCGCGGGCCTTTCAGGGGAAACTTTTCCCAAAAAACTCCGCCGAGCCATAACTTCAAAAATACATGGAGTTGGGAGGAAAACTTTACCTTTCTGGAAAGATGGGAAACAACTCTATCCAATGGTGCCATTTCCAGAAGGTTTTGAGTGCCTATAAAGTAAATTTTTTTTACTGAAGCACAAGAGAGGGAAGAATGGGAGGAGTTAGCCACAAAATGAGCAGGGGGCACATTTTGGATAACAACAGTTGTATATTTAACATTGAAATTCAAATGTAGAAATGAATTGTATCTTTCTAATTAGTTTGAAAAGAAAATGGGAAGAACATTTCATACTTTTATTTGAAATTTGAAATCAGATCAAATTAGAAAAGAGATTAGTTGTAATGTTATTTTATTTTCAATAGAAGTATGGCATTGGTTCTTGTAAAATTGTATTGTTGTCAAAGGATAAAGTTCCATTTTGAAAAGAATAACAATCTCTGTTTTTTTTTTTTATGTTGAGAAGATGCATATGAAATGAAATTAAATGTTATTCTTTCTTGCAAAATTATATGTCAAAACTGGAAACTCAGATATGCTTTTAGTTTGAATTACATGGATGTTTGATAAGAAACTACATTGGATTAAGTTTAGGAATCATTGCTGTTTGAATTTAAAAAAAAAAGAGACAAACCAAATTTAAAGCAACAATTTGTTGTTTTAAAGTTAAATCTGGTAATGTACATTTAAAAAAAAAAGAACAATTCACTTTTATACTTCCCAATCAATTTAAAAATACTATGAATTAACATGATGAGACTATTCTGAACCCAGCTTGACAAGGAAAGTTCAAGAAAACAATTCAATCAATCCAATTTTGAATTAATCCCCTTCCTAAGTCGTTTTCTGTCCCTTGTTGGATAAAAACGCAACTTCAATAAATTGATCAAATTGACACCTTTAAAAAATTCTAATTCTTCCCTAAGTTGATCCTCCATGTCTGTTTGACATGATGAGTGAAGGAAGAGTCCAATTTTTATAAAATTTGTAAGTTGAAAATTGCCAGTTTTAAAATTATAAACCCTGCAGATCAATTTCTTAAAATTAACCCTTTAAACATTACCAAATTATAAACTTGATATTTTTTGTGCAAAGAGGACTCCGAGAGATTTCTGGAAAGTCCAAGTTTTCCAAAAATGGAGCTTCCTATCAAAAGTTATGGCCATTTGAAGTTTTACTTCAAAATGGCCATCCCAAACCAAAAATGAAATAATTCGACCTTAGAAAATTTAAAATTTTGAACTTTAGAAAAATTTCCAAAAAAATTCCACGGTCCCCAACCAATCACGTGCTAACACATGGCAGGGGGTGCACTGATCAAAATGGAAAACTTAACTTTTTTCCCCTTTTGGAAAAATTTCACTTTTTCCTCCGCCAACCCGCGGCCAATCACAAAGCTTCAAAATGGCCATCCCAAACCAAAAACGAAATAATTCAACCTTATAAAAATTTAAATTTTGAACTTTAGAAAAAATTTCAAAAAAAATTCGCGGCCCCCAACCAATCACGTGCTAACACGTGGCAGGGGGTGCACTAATCAAAATGGAAAACTTAACTTTTTGCCCCTTTTGGAAAAAATTCACTTTTTCCTCCGCCGGCCCGCGGCCAATCACAAAGCGCCACGTGGCCATTTGAGCAAGTGTGGAGGCATGGAGGAAAATTTTCCTTTGGAAAATTGAGACTTTGGTTTTGGGAAAAATTTCAAATTTTAACCCTCGACCCTCTCGCCTGCACCAATCACGTGATGACACGTGGCATTGGGAAAATTTTCCCATTTTCTCCCTATCCCCGCGGACCTCCAAGGAAAAATTTTCCCCTAAAACTCCGCCCGGCCATAACTTGAGTTTTATAAGGAGTTAGGAGGACTTCTTTATATGGTTGGAAAGGTGAGGAAATTTCCTATCCAATGAGCCTAGTTTAGGAAAGTTTTGATAACTTTAAGTATTTAAAAAATATAGTTTAAGTTCAGGGCTTGATAGAGAGCAGGCCTAGAGATAAATTTCTCCCTGAACCTTAGTAAAACTTGTAACCTCCAGATTGGAGCCTTGTAAGCTTGTTATAAGATAAAAATAGAAATCTTTTGTTTTATTAATCAGAATTTGTTATGGAACCTATTTAGTTTCAAACTAGTGTCTTGCGACTTGGTTGAAGACTCTTCCTATAAAAAAATTTATTCCATAATTTTCCTAGTTTGTTTCTTGGTCTCAAGTGGTAGTTGAAGCTGATATTACTGTTGTTGCAAATTAGCAGCACCCCCTGGATGTTGACCAAATTTATAGTTTGATCATACTAGTATCAATGTGATTGCACAACATTGAATCCTCTTCCGAAGTGTGGGACTTTCAAAAATGGAAGAGAAATCTCCAGATTAGAGGCTGGTTCCTCAACTCCTCTGATAAGCTCTTTTACTTGCACAATTGCAGAGGTTTAAACTCCTAAATCTACTCTAAATTTCAAAGGGACAAGGATAGAAAATGCAAAAAGAAAGAGCTAAAACTAATGCTAATAGGTGATGCACCAAAGGAGTGGTGAGGATTTTTTACTTCTGCAAATTGACACAGTTCCTAAAATGCAACAAAAACAACATGCACAAACTGATAGCTGTAATGAAGTGTTAGAAATTAGGCAAACAACACCAGCAGAGGATAAAAAATAATCACAGGGCCTGTATTGTTATTTTAACATCAAAATCACTTGCATTCAAACACCTAAAAGGTAAAAATACAATTGCAGTTTCTAGAAAAGGTCTGTTATTCCACTAAATCACTTCCAAGGTGAAAAAGGGAGCTTGCCATACACAAAAAATGTTCAACCCCTTGAAAAATGAGCCAAATCTGGCTTTTACAGTGCAAGGGACGAGCCCAGGAGAGAGAAACGTAGGAAAACATGGAAGGGATTCAACCATTGACCAAAATGCCATCAAAATAGCATGGGTGACCTAATAGACCCATTCCCTGACATTTTTAACCATGCTGGGAGAGAATGAGAGCCATTCTTCATTAAAATCGGTGGTTGAAACGTCATTTCTATTCATGACCACGTGCCAGAAGCATTTTTTGATTTTCTCTCTCCAAAATCCACCAAAATATAAAATTGACCCCAGAATCTTGTAGATAATTTCACCAGCTTTCCGTTGATATAAAGAACGTGAAAAAATGAGCTCTGGATCAAAAGATATGGCGATTTGAAATTTTAGAGCAAAATAGGGCCAAATCGGGTCGCTTTGATATTTTTGGCCTGGACACGTGGTGAGTTCTGATTGGCTGCGGGCCTTCTAGGGGAAAATTTCCCATAAAAACACCGCCGAGCCATAACTTGAAAAATACATGAGTTAAGAGGAAAACTTTACCTTTATGGAAAGCTAAGAAAGAGCTCTATCCAATGGTGCCATTTCCAGAAGGTTTTGAGTGCCTGAAAAGTAAAATTTTGTGACTGAGGCAAAAGAGAGGGAAGAATGAGAGGAGTTAGCCACAAAATGAGCAGGGGGCACATTTTGGATAACAATTTTGGTGACTCAGAGGGGTCATCTGCCTGCTGGATGAAGTTACTAGTTGCCTGAAGCATCCATTGGGCATGGAGTCATGAGTTGTAGCCTGTAAACTGATCTGAACTTTGAAAACCTCCTCTCTGAGCCACTTGGAAACCCACTAAAATGGACTGCACAAGAGCAAAACCAGCACCACAAAAACTATGTACAAAACTAAAGGGTCATACATGCTCCAAAATGGAACATGTAGAGTGTGCACAAGCACTTCTTTTACTGAAAGCAAAACTACCTATCCTACTCTAATTGGAAGCAAAAGTGGGCTAAACAAACCCTGCAACTGGTTGTGAAAAATAGCTTCCTTTCTTCAAAATTGGCAACCATGCAACTGATTTGGCATTGAACATGGCTGATTAGATGAATGGAAAATCAACAAGAAGCTGGTCTTCCACCCAAATCATCAAGGTATCAGGTGAAGGCAAATTCAATACCTCTTTTAGTTGTTCTGCATTTGGATTGGAGAGGTATGGCAGCTGATCCTTGGTTCTTTGTAGTTCATCCTCATGCTTAGGACCAAGCATGACTGATTGTGACTTCTCCTTTGGTTCCAATGAAGCCAAATACCTGATTGGGCAAGGTATTGTCCTTTGAGTATACCCATTGCCCTGATTTTCAACTCCAAAAATGTAGTCTTCTTGTAGACCACCTTGGGTGGGTGATGTGGAAGTAATGGTAGGACTTTTCTACCCTTTCTCTTCCTCCAATGAAGAACATGAAATATTAAACTCTTCCAATCTTCGTTCCAAAGAGCTGCTATAAGATGCAGGCTGCTGCAAATGAATGCTCTCCTTCATGACAGTAGGCTCAAGTATTTGGGACGTGGAAGATGAAAGAGAGAATGGTGGAAACTCAACCGGTTCTTCTTCATCAAAACAGTCCTCCAAATCTGACAGATACACTACCTCGTGGTTGTCCTAATGCAAATGCTCAACTTCCTCCATAGTGTCCTCTTGATCTGTAACTTGATCATCATGGTTTCTTTCATCCTCCAACATTGAGTTTGAAAGATCAAACTTTTCTTTAGCACTAGAACATAAGAGGGATGAAGTAGAAAGAAGAACTGAAGGTTCTTCTGTAGCCTGCCTTGTGTTCAAAGCCCTTGGATCTGCAATTTTCTCCTCCACAACTAGAATGTGCTCCTCTTCTTTTAGATTTGGAGCAGCTTCTCCCTCTTCTACTACTTGAAGAAAATCTTGTTCTTGATAGAACTCTTCCTCTAGCACGAAGTTTGTTAAGTCAAACTCTTCGATCTGCTGCTCTAGATGACAAGTTGGGACTGTAGGATCTTCTTCATAGCTTTCTTCCTCCATGGCTGATTGTGCAACTTGAATTGAATCAGCATTCTCTTCAAATAGAATGCTAACATGGAAACTACTTTCTGAGCAAATTGATTGCTGATCTACTTCTTCTTTTTGCTCTTCTCTTCCTGCAGCAAATTTAGTCCTAACCACCACTTATTTTCCAACTCCAACCTTTTCTAAAGGCTTAACCATCAAGGGGATCTTTGTCATCCCAAATTTAAGAGCCCAACTCTTCAGAATTTGAATTTCTTCATCCTTGTTTGGCTCTTCTTTCTGCTGCTATTTTCCTTGATTGGCATTCTGATTTTTATCCTCCCAACATGGATTTGGGAATGCAAGAGGAGAAGTGGATTGTAACTCAATTGATTTTGTAATTTTTTGTGATGGTGGAGGAGGTAGGAACTCTTGTTTCTTTGGAGGGAATGGCTGTTTTGAAGGGAAAAGGACAGAAGAATTGAGATGGGGTGGAAGACTAGGGAATGGAGAAATGGATTAAACACTTGGACAACAGATGGAGAGTTTAAAACTTGACACTGCTGAGATAAAACAGATTGGGAAAGAGGGACAGAAAAGGCATGAGATGGTGTGCTTACCTGTTGACAAGGTTGTTGAATACTTTTCTCATACACCTTTATTCCTTCAGTCCACTTTGCAAGCAATGGTAGTGTTGTAATCATGAAGTCTAGCTTCTCTTGAGGGCTGTAATGTCTTGGAAAAGGTCCCACCCATGGACAAGGTGCTCTACAACCGATTCTAAATGCTTTCATTTGTGCTTGAGCCCTGGATTACACCATGTTTACCTCCATCTTTTGGATTTGTTCCAGCAGATATGCATTTTCTTCTTGAATGCCCTCACAACCAGCATACCCTTGTGCTTGACATGCTTCATATCCAAACTGACTTTGGCACTGCTGCTCATATGGGTAGACATGCTGATTTTGAATTTGATCAAAATGTTGATTTGGAGGATTTGTAAAACATGTTGGAGGTGTGATATACTGCTGTTGTAAATGGGAATTCCATGATGGAAATGAAGTCATGATTGCACAACTTCATGGAATGGAAAAGAATGAAAATGATGGAAAGAAGAATGGATGGAAATGAATGGAAAACAGGTCTGCAACTTAGAGAATGAGTTATTTACCAGATGGAGTCGCTAGATGTGCTTTTGAAAATGCCTCCAAAAGGCTGGATCATTAACAGGAATACACCAACCTATCAAAGATAAAGTGGAAGACCTCTAAGGTCCCACCGGGCGTACCAAAACTGTTGTTGCAAATCAGTAGCACCCCCTGGATGTTGATCAGATTTCTAGTTTGATCATACTAGCATCCAGTGTGATTGCACAACATTGAATCCTCTTCGCAAGTGTGGGACTTGCAAAAATGGAAGAGAAATCTCTAGATTAGAGGTTGGTTCCTCAACTCCTCTAATCAGCTATTTTACTTGCACAATTGCAGAGGTTTAAACTCCTAAATCTACTCTAAATTTCAAAGGGACAAGGATAGAAAATACAAAAAGAAAGAACTAAAACTAATGCTAATAGGTGATGCACCAAAGGAGTGGTAAGCATTTTTTACTTCTGCAAATTGACACAGTTCATAAAATGTAACAAAAACAACATGC
>CM034148.1:464409431-464459431 GCA_019776745.2 Taxus chinensis
ATACACAATCCACAAGGAAACACAACACAAAAAATGCACAAATTCTCAAAATGTAATGATAGATCAAGAAAGCAATGATAGATATATGAAAGGATTGAAGGATTTTAATCACATAACATATATCAACATCTCAGATCCAATACAGTACATTACAATGATCTGGAGGCAAGAAAAGGTGCTGCATTACATGGAAAGGTAAAATTTCTTCACAAATTCTGCCAAGGAGGAAGAAAAAAGAAGTTACAGAGCTGAAAAAGTGTCTCTCCTTTTGCAAAATGAACTTATTCTGGCTTTTAAAGTGCAAACCACAACCCCAGGAGAGAGAAACGTGGGAAAAAGTGCAAGGGGTTCAACCATTAACCAAAATGCCATCAAAATAGCATGGGCACCCTGACAGACCCATTCCCTAACATTTTTAACCATGCTGGGAGAGAATGCAATCCATTCTTCATTAAAAACTGTGGTTGAAATGTCATTTCTGTCCATGACCATGTGCCAGAGGAATTTTTTTATTTTATCTCTCCAAACTCCATCAAAATGTAAAAATGACCCTATAATCTTGTAGAGAATTTCACCAACTTTCCATTTATATAAAGAATGTGAAAAAATGAGCTCTAGATCGAAAGATATGGTGATTTGAAGTTTTAGGGAAAAACAGGGCCAAATCGGTCGGTGAGAAAAAATTCAAATTTTTGCACCTTTTTGGTCATTTGGAAAATTTTCCAAAATTTCCCCACGCTCCGCCACTCTAGGTGCCACATGGCGGCATCTCATTAGCCACGGGCCTTCAAGGGAAACTTTTCCCAAAAAACTCCGCCGAGCCATCACTTCAAAAATACATGGAGTTAGGAGGAAAACTTTACCTTTCTGGAAAGCTGAGAAAGAGCTCTATCCAATGGTGCCATTTCCAAAAGGTTTTGAGTGCCCGAAAAGTAAAATTTTGTGACTGAAGAACAAGAGAGGAAAAAATGAGAGGAGTTAGCCACAAAAAATGAGTAGGGGCACATTTTGGATAACAGGTACCATCAGTTGAGGATTACGGAGGCAAACATCCATAACACTGCTTTTTGTACGAGGTATGGGCACTATGAGTTCACAGTGGTGCCTTTCGGTTTGACAAATGCCCCCGCAGTGTTTATGAGTTTGATGAATGGGGTATTTAGGACCTTCGTAGATCACTTCGTACTCATCTTTCTTGATGACATTCTGATTTACTCGCGTACGCGTGAGGAGCACAAGGGGCACCTTCATCAGGTTCTTCAGTGTCTTCGTGAGCAACAACTTTATGGGAACTTGGAGAAGTGTGTTTTCTTTTAGTCAGAGATACAGTACTTATGTCATATAATCTCAGGGGAAGGTATCACAGTCGATCCTTCCAAGATTAGAGCCATTATGGATTGGCCAGCACCCACTACAGTGACAGAGGTGCGCAACTTCATGGGGTTAGCAGGCTACTACATGAGATTTGTTCAAGACTTCTCTCAGATAGCACACCCCATCACTTCCCTTTAGCGGAAAGGGAAGAAGTTTTTTTGGCCAGACAGGTGTGGGTAGGCCTTCAGGACCCTGAAGGGATGCCTCACTACAGCACCTATTCTTGCAATGCTGGATCCACATGGTGATTTCTTTGTATGCACAGATGCTTCGTTGGCAGGCCCTGGAGGTGCTCTTATGCAGGAGGGAAGAGTTGTAGCCTTTGAGTCTCACAAACTCAAATATCATGAGCTTAATTATCCTACCCATGATCTTGAGCTTGCGGCAATTGTGCATGCTTTAGTTCGATGGAGACACTTTCTTCTGTCCATGGTATTTGCGTGTGCGTGGGGCTGTGCGTTTGTGGTGTGTGCATGTCCGTTGGTGGGTGAGGTGTGCAATGCGCTTGCGTTGTGTGTGTTTATGTGTAACGTGTGCGTGTGCATGTGCCTTCGTTCCGGTGCTGTGCTTGCGTGTCGTGTGGTGTGGGATTGTGGTGGTTCGGCGTGCGTGTTGCTTGCCCGGTGTGTGGTGTTGTTTGCGTTGTTCGTTGTGTCGGTGTGGTTGTGCTGTTGGGTGTGCGTGTGCGAGGCTTGGTGCGTGGTGCGTTCGTGTGTATTTTGTGTGTGTTCTGTGCATATATGTTTGTGTGTGTGTGTGCAGGTGTACTGTTGTTGTGCGTGTGCGTGCGTTGGCATATAGTATTTGCATGTGTGTGTGCGTACGCTGCGATATTGTGTGCGTGTGTTATGCGTTGAGCTGGGTGCGTGTGGGGTCTGTGCGGTGCGTATTGTGGTGTGTGTGTCTGTGACTGGTGGGGGGGGTGGGTGTTGGTGTGGTGTGTGTGGGTGTGTTTGTGTGGTGTGTAGGATGTGTGTGTGTGTGTGTTGTGTGTCCGTGTACATTGCTTGTGCGTGGGCCGTGTGATGTGGTGGCGTGTGCGTGTGCTGGTGGGATGTGTTGGTGTGTTTTTGTGGGTTAGTGTGTCGTGATTTGTCGTGATACCCGTGTGCGCCTCACGAGGATGCTGTCCCCAAAATGATTGGACGCCCTGTAAGACTCCATAGCGAGTATGGCGAACGGAAGTATCGACGGAAGATACACGAGAGTATAGCCCCCTCAATTGTGTCGGCCGGACTCCTAGTTTGTGTAATTTTCCAGGGGTTTTATCAAGGGGGCGGGCGGGAAATATAATGAATGAATCCACGGTATTCGACGTTTTGGTGAGTTAAGCCGACTGGGACAGGATCGTAATTTGTTGTTGTTTCTCATTTGGGATCGTTTGGTTAGTAGATGGCAGAGCTGATAGGATCCGAACCTTAGGGATAGCTATCAGAGAAAGTTTATACATATTGAAAGGTGCTACATAGTGCCCTTCACACCAGACTTATACGTACGACGATAGGTAATAAAGGAATACATTATTGCTTTTAATACATAGGGGGAACTTTGTCCGTAATATACAAGAATTTAAGGTTCGAATCAGCTCAACGATACGATAAAGTGTAGGGGTAGGAGCAGTAGTGGTGTCAATTTGTTTTCTCTCTCCACATCTCTCTCTCGCTCTGCTCTCTCGCTCGCTCCACTCGTGCACTTTCCTCACCTTTTTTTATTTTTTCCATTTCTTTTTTTTTTTCCTTTTTCTGTGCAAGGTGAAGGTGTGTGTGTGTGTGTTTATGTATGTGTGCATGTAAGTGTATGTGTGTGTGAGCGTGTATGAGTGTGTGCGCGTGGATATGGGTCTATGAGTGTGTGTGCGTGCGTATATGCGCACATGTGCATCGGCGTGCGTCTGTGTCGGTGTGTGTGTGTGTGCGCGCGCACGTGTGTATGCGTGCGTGTTTTTGGGCATTTGCGCATTTTCGTGTCCGAGTGCGTGTGCGTGTGCGTGTGCGTGTGCGTGTTTGCACGTATGAGTGTGTTTGCGTGTGTGGGTATGGGTGTGTGTGCGTGTGGGTATGAGTGTGCATGTATGTGCATGTGTGTGTGTGTTTTTTTTTATGTATGTGTGTTTTTAAGTGTATGTGTACGTGTGTGTGTGTGTGTGCGTGTGTGTGAGTGAGCGTGTGCGAGTGTGTGTGTGTATGGGTCTGTGTGTTTGCGTGCGTGCATATGTGCCCGCGTGTGCATCGGCATACATATGTGTGGGTGTGCGTGTGTGTGCGTGTGTGTGTGTGTGCTTGTGTGGGTTGTGTGTGTGTGTGTTTTCGTGCGAGCATGTGCTTCCACGTGCATTAACATGTGCATGCATGTGCATTTGTGTGTGCGTGTGCATGTGCGTTTGCGTGTTCGTGTGTGTGTGCATGCGCGTGCGCGTGCGTGTGCGTGTGCGCATGGGTGCGTGCGTGTGTCTGTGCGTGTGCATTTGTGTGATCGTGTGCGCGTGTGCATGTGAGCGTGTGTCCCTGTGTACGATGTGCATGAGTGCATGTAGCGTGCCTACGTGCGAGTTTGTGTGTGTATGCGTTTGTGAGTGCGGGTACGTGTGTACGTGTGCAAGTGCATGCGTGTGTGTGTGTGTATGTGCGTGTGTAAGTGCTTGTGTGTTTGTGTCTGTTCATTCGTGCGTGTGTTTGCGCACTGTGCATGTGTGTGTGCAGTGCATGTATATGTGCTGTCTGCATGTGCGTGCACGTGTGCATGTGTGCATGTCCAAGTGTGTGTGGGTGTGTGCTTGTTCGTGTGTGTGTTCATTCGTGCGTGTGTAGGTGCGTGTGTGCATGTGTGCATGTGCGTGTACATGTGTGTGCATGTGTCCTCTGCGTGTACATAGCGCACGTGTGCGTGTGCATGCGTGGTGTGCGGGTAAATGTGTGCGCGTGCATGTGCATGTGGGTGCGTGTGCGTGTGAGTGTGCGTGTGCGTGTGCGTGTGTGCGTGTGCGTGCGTGTGCGTGTGCGCTTGTGCAGTGTGCGTGTGAGTGTGTGCATGTGTGTCCGGTGTGCATGTGCACATCGGTACGCGTGTGTGTGCATGTGTGTGTCCAAGTGTGTGCGTATTTGTGTGTATGTGCATGTGCGCGCGTGAGTGTGCGTGTGCGCGTGCATGTCAGTGCATGTGTGGGTGTGTGGGTGTGTGTGTGTGTGTGCATGTGAGTGTGTGCTGTGTGCGTGAGTGCATGTGTATGTGCGTGTGCGTGTGCGTGTGTGCGTGTGTGTGTGCCTTTGTGCGCGTGTGCGTGTGTGTGTGCATGTGCATGTGCGTGTGCGTGTGCATGTGCGCATGTGTGTGTGTGCGGGTGTGGGCGCGCGTAAGTGCGCGTCTGTGCGTATGTGTGCGTGTGTGGTGTGGCACATTTGTGCTGGGCATGTGTGCACGTTTGTGTGCGTGTGCGTGCACGAGTGTGTGCGTGTGCGTGTGCTTGTGTGCTTGTGTGAGTGTGTGGGTGTGTGGGTGTGTCTGTGGGCGTGTGTGTGTGTGTGTGTGTGGGCGTGTGTGTGTGTGTGTGTGTGTGGGCGTCGGCGTGTGTGTGTGTGTGCGTGTGTTGTGTGCGTGTGCATGTGTGTGTGTACTTGTGTGTAATGTATGTTGTGTGCATGTGTGTGTGTGTGTGTGTGTGCACTGTGTGTGTGTGTGTGGGAGTGTGCATGTTAGTGCGATGGTGCACTGTGCGCGTTCATGTGTGTGCGTGTGCGTGCGTGCGTCCGTGTGTGTGTGTGCGTGTGCATGCGTGCGTGCGTGTCTGCGTGCGGGCATGCATGTGTGCCTATGTGGGTCTGTAGAAGTGTGTGTGCGTGCCACCCCCCATAGTGCGTGTGTGATAGTTCAGTGAAAGTGGGCCCGTCCCTTCAGGACTATGTGACATCAACACCAAGCGATGTCCCTGAGTGTGTGTGCACCCCCCCTGTGTCTCTATATGGATCTGCGTATGGCTCCCCGTCGGGTGTGTGGGTGTGCTTGTGTGTGCGTGTCTGTGGGTGCATGTGTGTGCGTGTGTGTTTGCGTCTGTGTGCGTGTGTGCGTGTGTGGGTGCGTGCGTGGGTGTGTGCGTGCGTGGGTGCAGGTGCATGTGTACGTGCGTGTGGGTGCATTTGGGTGCGTACGTGTGTGTGTATGTGCGTTGGTGGGCGTGGTGCGGTTGTGCGCTGGTGCGCATTCATGCATGTGTGTGCATTTTCGTGTGCGTGTGCATGTGTGTCCGTTGACTGCGTATCCATGTGCGTGTGCGTAAGTGTGTGTTTAACTGTGCATGTGCGTGTGTCCGTGTGCTTGTGTGTGTACATGTGATTGTGTGTGTGTGTGTGTGCGTGTGCATGTGTGCGTGTGTGTGTGCGTGTGTGTGCGTGCGTGTGCGTGCGTGTGCTTGTGCGTTTGTGCGTTCTTTCGTGCGTGTGTGTGCGTGTGTGCATGTGTGCGTGCGTGTGTATATGTGCACTCTGCGAGTGTGCGTGCGACGTGTGCGTGTGTGCGGGTGTGTGCATTTGTGCGTCATGTGCGTGTGCATTCGTGCGTGTGCGTGTGCACGTGTGTGTGCATGCGTGTGCGTGCGTGCCTGTGTATGTGTGTACTGTGTGCGTGCGCGTGTGTGCGTGTGCATGCGTGTGTGCGGGTGTGTGTGTCTATGCGTGCGGGTGCGGTGTTAGTATCTAAAAGTTGAGTGTGGCCACCGTGTGCATGTGCGTGTACGATAGTTCAGTGCATCGGGGGCGTGTGTGGTGTGCGCGACTACATGTGTGCGTGTGTGCACCAAGTGTTGCGTGTCCGCGTGCTTGTGTCGCCCCCCCTGTGTGGTGGTGTGTGGGTGATGTGTTTGGGCTCCCCCTCCCGTGTGCGGCGTGCATGTCGCATGTCTGCATGTGCTGTGTGCGTGTGTAAGTACGTGCATGTGCGTGTGTATGTGCGCATGTGGCGTGTCCGTGTGTGTGTGTGTGCGTGTTTCGTGTGTGTGTGCACGCGCTTACGAGTGTGCGCTGGTGTGCGTACATGTGTCATGTGCATGTGTGGTTGCGCTGTGAATGTTGCGTGTGCGTGTGCATATGTGTGCGTGTGCGAGTGTGCACGTGCGAGTGTGTGTGGAAATGTGTGTGCTCGATGTGGGCCTTCGTGTGGTGTGTGCATGTGACTACGTATCCAATTGTGTGTGTGTGTGTCAGTGTGGCTGTGGGCGTAAGTGTGCATGTGTCATGTGGGCGTAAGTGTGTGTGTGCTGTGTGCGTGTACATGTGTGTCGTGTGTGTGTGCATGTGCAGTGTGCGTGTGCGTGTGCTTGTGCGTGTGCATGTGTTGTTTGTGTTGTGTGTGTGCGAGTTTTTTGTGTCTGTGTGTGTGTGTGTGTGTGTGAAGGTGTGTGTGTGTATGTTATGTGTGCGATGGTTGAAAATGCGCGCGGGTGTGTGTATTGTGTAACATGTGTGCGTGCGTGCGTGCGTACGTGCGTGCGTGTCTAAAGTTGCGTGCGTAAATGTGTGTGCATAGTGGGTCTGTACATTTTAAAAGCGCTGCGTAAGCTCGCTGCGCAAGTGTGTGTGTGTGTGTAAGTGAAGTGATATATTGTGTAAGAAATGTGTAAGAGGTTGTAAGAAGATTGTGGAAGTGTGCAAACGCGTCCATGCTCTGTCTTGAAATTCGAATTTGAGCTGTGGAGTGTTTACAAATGTGTGCGTATGTGCGTATGTGACATGTGTGAGTGCGGTGGTGCGTGCACACCTGCGTCAAAATCCTGCCACCAATCTTGTTTGTTATATGTGTGTGCGTGTGTGTCTAACTTATGTGTGCGTGTGCATTGTGACGTGATGTGTATTGTGTAAGATGGGTGTTTTGCACTGGGTGCGTGCATGCGTGCGTGCGTGTGTACGTGCGTGTGGGTGCGTTTGGGTGCATGCGTGTGTGTGCGTGTGCGTGTGCGCTTCACATTTATGCGGTGATCCGTAATGTGACTGTGATGTTGGTGTGCATGTGTGTATGCGTGTAAGCGAAAAATGATGTGGCATTGCACTTGGAATGCACATCGTCCTGTGTCCACCCTGTCCTGTGTAAAATGTGTGTGTGTCCTCCTGCGTGTGTGTGAGCGTTGTTGAAAGTGTGTGTGTGATGTGTGTCTTGTGTCAAATTTGTGTGCGTGTGTTCATTTTGGAGCTTGCTTGGTGGAAGAAGAGGATTTGATTGTGCATACATTTACCTGGTTGTTTTGAGACTATGTTTTGAGCATCAAAAGAACTATTGTTTGGAAACAAGTCTCCATTATGGAGAGGTAGACTCTCACTTTTTAAAAATTGTTTTTTTTCCCTCTTTTCAGCATGAATTTTTGAATGTATTTGTGTTTGCAAATCTTAGAGGGATGGGTAGAATGCTTAGGGCATGGTGTGGAGAGAAGACTATGAGGTTAATCAGAGGAGCGATAAGGGATTTACCATTGGCACTTGTCTTGTGGAGGGAGTGTTGGTTGGGATTCACCTAGGGAAAAGAATATGCTTGCATTTCTTACTTTGGGGAGGTATAAGGGATAAATTTGGAGGACGGATAAGGAGGGGTGTTGAGGAGGGATAAGGTTTATGGGATGGTTATGTTTTGGTGGTTTGTTTTAGGTGGATGCCCAATTTCAACATGGGAGGCATAAGGAGACCTCCATAGTTCTTGCTCTTGTTTGGCTTGCTTGCTTAGAGAAGGAGCCTTTGTTTTGATTGGAATTGTTGTTGTAGTTGAGAACTACATCTTTTTGTTTGTGCATTTCCTTGTGCATGTGAATGTATGTTATATGTGAAAGAAGCTATGTTGCCATGTGTTGTTTTATCATGCTCCATTTCAATATGGTTGGGGCTCGGGGGCCAATGGGGAAAGATGGCTTCTATTTTCCCATTGGGTATCTTGGTTGGGTGGAGAGTGTTGCCTTTCCCCCTTCCTTGTTGTGATTCAAGTTACAAGAATGAAGAAATCAACAAGCTGTTGTTTGGAGAAAGAATAATACAATTTGACAGTCATCTCTTTCAGCAAACTTTTGTAATCCTTTCCCACTTCGCCTGGATGAGTTGTATAATTTTGTAATGTGAAAGCCATTGTATGGTAAATGGAAGTCTGAAATTTAATTGAAATGTAAAGATGAAACATTCTATTCTCTGTATTGGAAAAGACTGTCATACTGGATTGTATATTTAACATTGAAATTCAAATGTAGAAATGAATTGTATCTTTCTGCTTAGTTTGAAAAGAAAATGGGAAGAACATTTCATACTTGTATTTGAAATTTGAAATCAGATCAAATTGGAAAAGAGATCAGTTGTAATGTTATTTGATTTTCAATAAAGTATGGCATTGGTTCTTGTAAAATGTGTATTGCTATCAAAGGATAAAATGCTTCCATTTTGAAAAGAATAAGAATCTCTGGTTCTTTTTAATGTTGAGAAGATGCATATGAAATTAAATTAAATGTTATTCTTTCTTGCAAAATTGTATATCAAAACTGGAAACTCAGAGATGCTTTTAGTTTGAATTACATGGATGTTTGATAAGAAACTACATTGGATTAAGTTTAGGAATCATTGTTGTTTGAATTTAAAAAAAAAAGAGACAAACCAAATTTAAAGCAACAACTTGCTGTTTTAAAGTTAAATCTGGTAATGTACATAAAAAAAAAAACAGTTCACTTTTATACTTCCCAATCAATTTAAAAATACTATGAATTAACATGTTGAGACTATTCTGAACCCATCTTGACAAGGAAATTTTGAGAAAACAATTCAATCAATCCAATTTTGAATCAATCCCCTTCCTAAGTCGTTTTCTGTTCCTTGTTGGATAAAAATGCAAATTCAATAAATTGATCAAATTGACACCTTTAAAACATTCTAATTCTTCCCTAAGTTGATCCTCCATGTCTGTTTGACATGTTGAGTGAAGGAAGAGTCCAATTTTTATAAAATTTGTAAGTTGAAAATTGCCAGTTTTTAAAATTATAAACCCTGCAAGTCGATTTCTTAAAATTGACCCTCGAAACGTTACCAAATTCTAAAATTGATGTTTTCTGTGCAAAGAGGACTAAATTAAGAGCTTTCCGGAAAGTCCAAGTTTTCCAAAAATGGAGCTTCCTATCAAAAGTTATGGCCATTTGAAGTTTTACTTCAAAATGGCCATCCCAAACTAAAAACGAAATAATTCGACCTTAGAAAAATTTAAATTTGAACTTTAGAAAAATTTATAAAAGAATTCCGCGGCCCCCTACCAATCACGTGCTGACACGTGGCAGGGGGTTCCCTGATCAAAATGGAAAAACTTAACTTTTTGCCCCATTTGGAAAATTTTCACTTTTTCCTCTGCCGGCCCACGGCCAATCACAAAGCGCCACGTGGCCATTTGAGCAAGTGCAGAGGCATGGAGGAAAATTTTCCTTTGGAAAATTGAGACTTTGGTTTTGGGAAAATTTTCAATTTTTTTCCCTCGACCCTCTCACCCACGCCAATCACGTGATGACACGTGGCATTGGGAAATTTTTCCCAATTTTCTCCCTATCCCTCGCACGGACCTCCAAGGGAAAATTTTCCACTAAAACTCCACCCAGCCATAACTTGAGTTTTACAAGGAGTTAGGAGGAATTCTTTATATGGTTGGAAAGGTGAGGAAATTTCCTATCCAATGAGCCTAGTTTAGGAAAGTTTGATAAATCTAAGTGTTTGAAAAATATAGTTGAAGTTTAGGGCTTAATAGAGAGCAGGCCTGGCGATAAATTTCTCCCTGAACCTTAGAAAAACTTGTAACCTCCAGATTGGAGCCTTGTAAGCTTGTTATAAGATAAAGATGGAAATATTGTGTTTGGTTAATCAGAATTTGTTCCAGAATCCTATTTAGTTTCAAACTAGTGTCTTGCGACTTGGTTGAAGACTCTTCCTATAAAATAAAAATAAAAAAATTATTCCATAATTTTCCTAGTTTGTTTCTTGGTCTCAAGTGGTAGTTGAAGCAGGCATTACACTTGGTATCAGAGCGATGGTTCAAAATCTTGGACCATTGGGCACACTAGAAACATTGAGACTTGAAACCTAAAACTAGCAAATTGATAATCTAGAAAACAAAACTAATTGAAAATTAGACATGTTAGTAAACTTAGAAAAATGAAGAAAACTCAAGGTAATGAAACTAACTCCCACTCTGGTCTGTGCAGGGAGCTCAGACGGAGCAGGAGGAACATTCACAGAGGCTCAGAGTCACCACCTCCACCACCACCACCACCACCACTAGACCAGGGTTTAGCAGCTATCCTACCACAGATTTTACAGACCCTCCAGGATGTTAATGCCGCCTTACGCAGAGGATCAGTAGGAGGGCACTCAGGCAGACAGGATAGAGATACTTCCATTGAGGGACATGCACCTCCTCCACAGGGTGAGGAGGATGGAGGAGAGAATTTTCATGGAGAGTCAGCTAGAGTAGAGTCTCCTTTGAGGGGACATGGTGACCATATTTCAGGATAAAGAGAGAGGTCTCGGAGCCCTAGGCTCGGGGACAAGTAGGAAGAGAGGCCCAAAGGCCGTCAGACCATAGCTGCGGATCACATCAGGGAGATCTTGAAGCTTAGGCCCTCACATTATTCAGGTGACATAGGTGGTTTCTAGGCAGAGGCCTGGCTAGTTAGCTTGAGCGGTTACTTTAAGCTTTGTCCTTGTTCTAGTAACTGTTGTTGCAAATAGGCAGCACCCCTGGATGTAAATCAGGTTTTTAAGTTGATGTTTCAGGCATCCAGTGTGATTACACAACATTGAAACCTCTTTCCAAGTGTGGGACTTATAAAATGAGAGAGGAATCTCTAGATTAGAGGCTGGTTCCTCAAACTCGTCTGATCAGATCTGTTATTTGCACAATTGCAGAGGTTTGAATCCTAATCCTACTCTAAATTCTAAGGAGACAGAGATAGAAAGTGCAAAAATTGGAACTAAACTAATAGGTGATACACCAAAGGAGTGGTGAACACTTCTTGTTCATGTAAATTGACACAATTTCATAAAATGCAACATGAAACATCATACACAGGCTGATAAGATGCAATTAGAGGTCTGAAATGAAGCAAGACAATACAAACAAAGGACTGAAAATTGATCACAGAGTCTGCACTGTCATTTTCACTGTCAAAATCCTTGCATTTGCAACATCAAAGAGGGAGAAACCTGTTATAATCATGAAGAAGGTCTGATACTTGTAAAAATAACTTGTTGAAGGTAAAAGAAGAAGCTTGTTATCCAAAAAAATTGTTCAACCTCAAAAAATGAGCCAAATCTGGGTTTTACAATGCATGGGTCGAGCCCAAGAGAGAGAAAACGTGTAAAAAATGTGGAAGCCATTCCCCATTGAATGAAGATGCATTAAAATAGCATGGGCATCCTTATAGACCCATGCCCTGACATTTTTGGCCATGCTGAAGAAGAATGCGACCCATTTTGCATTAAAACTAGTTGTTGAAACGTCATTTCTGGCCATTACCACGTGCCAGAGGCGTTTCTTGATTTTCTCTCTCCAAAATCAACCAAAATTCAAAATTTACCTTGGAATCATGTAGATAATTTCACCATCTTTTCATTGATATAAAGAACATGAAAATCTGAGCTCTGGATCGAAAGATATGGCGATTTGAAAATTTAGGGCAAAAATAGGCCAAAATCGGATTGGCGGGCAAAACTTTGAATTTTTACCCGTTTGGTTTTTGGAAAATTTTCCAAATTTTCCCCACGCTTTGCCACTCCAGGTGCCACATGGCGGCTTCCTATTGGCCATGGGCCTCCTAAGGGAAAATTTCCCACAAAAACTCCGCCGAGCCATAACTTGAAAAGTATGAGGAGTTAGGAGGAAAAATTTACCTTTCTGGAAAGCTGAGAGAGAGCTCTATCCAATGGTGCCATTTTTAGAAAGATTTGAGTGCCTAAAAATAAAAAATTGGGACTGAGGCACAAGAGAGGTAAGAACACAAGGAGTTAGCCACAAAAATTAGCAAGGGCACATTTTGGATAACAATTTTGGCGACTCAGAGGGGTCATCTGCCTGCTAGATGAAGATACCAGTTGCTTGAAGCAGCCCATTGGGCATGGAGTCATAAAATTTTTTGTTTGGAACCCCAACTGACTTAGAATGTTGTAAGGAGGAAGATGGAATATCACCTGATGGAAGCAAGGACTGCAAAACATCTCCAGGGACAACAAGCCTGTGCTAAAGCACTTAGGGAAAGAAAAACAACCTACAACAAAACAATGTGCACAAGCACTTAGAGGAATGAAAACCTAAGCTAATATTTACAAGGTGTAGAATTTCCCTTTAATAGCAATGCTTTAGATAGATTCCATTGAATGGAATCTACAGTTCTTCGCCATCCAATGAAGACAATTGGAAGGCATTGTTATCCTTACACTTTGTGACCATGTATGGGCCACTCCAAATGGCATCAAATTTTGAATGCCTTCCCAGTTTTTCTCTATCTGCATCCCATTTTAACACTAGATCTCCAACTTGGAAAGATCTAGTCTTGGCCTTCTTATCAAAGGTCTTCTTGATCAAAGCTTGATCCTTCTCCATTGCTTCGGATGCCTGATCTTTGATCTCTTGGAGCTCCATAAAATCTGGCATATCTCAACTCCATGGGCCCAAACTCTAGCAACTCTAACTGCTTCATGAGTTTCAATGTTGGCAACTCAAGTGACATGGGTAAGATTGCCTCTCTTCCATAAACAAGCCTGAATGAAGAGTTACCTGTGGATCTCTTGGGAGTTATCCTATCAACCCATAAGGCTGATTTCAGTTTGGTATGCCAAGACCTTTGATTCTCATCAAGAGTCCTCCTAATGATCCTCAACAAGTTCTTGTTTGTAGATTCAGCCTGGCCATTACCCTGAGGGTAGTAGTTTGATGAAGTAATTAGGTAGATCCCGTTCTTGACAGCCCACTCAGTCACCTTAGATATAATGAATGCTAATGCATTATCTGAGATTATTGTAGCAGGTATGCCAAATCTGGTTACTATCCCCTCATAGAAGTCTAAGATGCTAGACTCATTTGCTTCCTTGAGTGCTACTGCTTCAGTCTACTTGGTGAAGTAGTCTGTGGCTGTCAAAATCCACTTATGCCCTTGGCTTGAATTGGGATTAATGAATCCAATGAAGTCCAAACCCCATTGCATGAATGGTTGGTCAACTGAAATTGGATTCAATGGAAGGGTAGCAAGCCTCTATTTACCTGTGAAGAATACACAGTTCTTGCACCTTTTGATCCACGCAAAGCAATCACTGAAAATCTTGGGCCAATAATAACCAGCCTTCATGATTTTTAGAGCTTTCACTCTTGGTGAAAAATGACCACTAGCTGGTCTACCATGGAACTCTTCCAACACCCTATGAATCTGATTTGTGCTAATGCATCTTAGTAGCACTCCATTCACATCTTTCTTGAATAAAACACTATCTACTATGGCATATGGGACAACCTGCAATCTGAAGTGTCTTCTTTGGGTTTTGTTCATCTCTGGAGGGCATAGGCCTGTGCTTAGGAAGTGCATTATACCTTGGGTCCAGCAAGGAGTGGGGACAACATTATCCTCTTCTTGAGTGCTACCTTGCACATGGTTGTCTTGAACTGTCAAAACAACCTCTTCTTTATTGCATACTCCTTGTTGCTTACCCAGAATCAGCTGCTCACACAATCCTTTTCCTCTTACCAGCTTGGTGACCTTGATCTCAATGTCATACTCCATGACATGAGTGATCCAACCTGCCCTTTTCTCATTCAAATCCTTGTTGAGGAGGAAGTCCTTAACCCTAGCATCTGAGACCAGCAACTGGACCTTGTTGTTTGAGAATAAATGCTTGAATTTCTTCAAGCTTCTGATTACTGCTAGCACATGCTTCTCAATAAAAGAATACCTCACCTCATAGTAATCTAGGCTTTGGCTGAAGAAAGTAATTGGCTACTCATCATTTTCCTTGTTCTGCTGTACCAAAATGGTAGAAATGGTATCATTACCCCCAAATGCATAGAGGATGAAATCCTTGGAGAAGTCCAAGTTGATGAGAGTTGGTGCTTGAGAGATGGCTTCTTTGATTGCTTCAAAACTCTCCTTGCCTTCTGTTGTCCATTTGAAAGCCATGATTTTCTTCAACATCTTGGTGAAAGGTTTGACAAGGGCTGCAAAATCTGGGACAAACCTCCGAACAAAATTTGTTCTCCCCAAGAAACTCTGAAGTGCCTTCTTGTGGCTTGGCAATGGTAGTGCTCTTATGGCTTCAACTCTCTCTGCATCAATCACTAATTCTTCTTTGGAGACAATATGGCCAAGGAGCTTTCCTTCATTTGCTAGGAAGATACACTTCTTAGGATTCAAAGACACTCCAAATCTCCTGCACCTTTGGAAGACTTGTCTCAAATGAGAGAGGTGGTCTGCTGCAATCTTTGAAAAAATAGTGATATCATTAAGATATATCAGCACCATGTTGTTAATCAAACCTTTGAACGCCATGTCCATTGCTCTTTGGAAGGTAGCTCCAGCGTTGGACAGCCCAAATGGCATTTTCCTGTATGCATAAGTTCCCCATTTGGTTGTGAAGGCTGTCTTGAACTGATCTTCTTCCTTCACCATAATATGATTGTACCCTGAGTAGCCATCAAGCAATGAAAACCTTTCGGAGCCAGCAACAACTTGTAAAATCTGCTCCATAGAAGGATGTGGGTAATGGTCCTTGAGAGATGCTCTATTCAAATCTCTGAAATCAATGCACAATCTGACCTCTCCACTCTTGTTTCTGACTAGAACTAAGTTGGCAACCCAACTAGAATGCTTGATTGAGAATATGATTCTTGACTCAATCAACTTGTTCAATTCCTTCCTCATGAGAGGTTCCATGTGTGGATTGACTGGCCTTTTTTTCTACCTGATGGGCTTAGTATTTGGATCCAAGTCAATGGTGTGCTGAGCTAACTTGGGATTGAAACCTTTCAAATCTTTGTAGCTCGAAGAAAACACATCAGGGAACTCTTGACACAACTGTATGAACTCATACCTTTCTTGTTCAGTTGTCATCTTTCCAATTTGTAATGGTTTGTTCTCTTCCACCAAGATGGATACTGAATCTTCTCTCTTGACCTGAATGTTTGCTTTCTCTTTCCTAAAATGGTCATTGGGATTGAAAATTGACTCCAAAGTGATAAGTCCCTTGGGAAGCTTGTTAGTTCTTAGATGTACCACTTGGTCACCATACTGTTGTTCTAATTTTTCCTGATTTTTAGCTGAGAACTCAGCTTCTTCTTGTAAGAAATGGATGATTTGGTGCTCATTCTCAAACATGTACCAACTTACATTGTTATCCGGCACTGAAGGCCTCACAATCACATGGATTTTTGGCTATACCTTGTCCTTTTGAATGCTATCCAAAATATCAAAGGCTGCCCTAACTGCTGCAAGCCTGTCAGCAACTTGGTTTTCTTTTCTAGGAATGGATTTTATGCTAAAGCCCTCAAAATCTTCAATGAGGTCCCACACCCTGTTCTTGTAGCACTTGAGAAGGTTATTCTTGACAGCATGTTACCCCTTAACGTGGTTTACAATCAATTCACTATCACCAAAGACTTGCAAGTTCTTTATTCCTCTCTTTATTACCCAATGCATCCCTTGCACCAAGGCTTCATATTTAGCAGTGTTATTGGAGCATGCAAACTGAAATTTAAAAGCTGAATAGTACTTTACTCCTTGAGGTGAAATAAGCATAGCTCTACCTCCTGCACCTTTTCTACTCCTTGATCCATCAAAAAATAGCTGCCATACCTCATTGCCATCCTTGTGGGTTGGCTTGGTGATGCTAGGAATGGGGTGATCTTCTTGATGTATGCAATAGACCCCTAGCTCAGATTCTTCTACTTCTTGATAAGGATCAAAAGCATGCACCTTATTTGCCCATTCATCAAGAGTTAGATCCGGGATGCTTCCAACCTTTGTGTCAGCTTCATCAGTGCTTGGGTGATCTTCTTGATCAAATGCCGAACAGTTGGCATTGATCTGACTAGGAGTGTAGGGCTCAATGTGCAAGTTTACAATAGGTTCAGACCTAATTATAGCTTTGGTTCCATACCTTGTTCTGAACTGCATGTGTGACCAATCAGTAGACAAATATCCTCCAATCTTGGCTGTGAAATCTCTTGACAAACATAGGGCAAAGAGTGGTGGAAGGTCTTATTGTTGCAAATCAGCAGCACCCCTGGATGCAAATCAAGGTTCTGAATTCATGTTTTAGGCATCCAGTGTGATTACATGACATGGAAACCTCTCTCATAGTGTGGGACTTGTGAAAATGAGAGAGGAATCTCCAGATTAGAGGCTGGTTCCTCAAACTCCTTTGATTTAGATCTATATTTTGCACAACTACAGAGGTTCAAATCCTAATCCTACTCTAAATTACAAGGAGATAGGGATAAAAATGCAAAAATGAAACTAAACTAAAGATGGTGATGCACCAAAAGGAGTGGTGAAACATTTATTGCCATATAAATAGACACAAATTCATGAAATGCAACAAGGGAAAACATACACAAGCTGATAGATGTAATTAGAGGTCTTGAAATGAAGTAAAACAATACAAATAGAGAACTAAAAGCATTCACAAAGTTTGCACTGTCAATTTCATGAAAAAATCTCTTGCATTCCACCATCAAAGAGGTATAAACTTGTTACAAACTGTGAAAAAGGTCTGATTCTTACAACTATCACTTGCTGGGGGTGAAAGAAGAAGTTTTTCCAATGCCAAAAAGTGTTCAACCCTCAAGAAATGAGCCAAATCTAGCTTTTACAATGCATGGGTCGAGCCTAGGAGAGAGAAAATGTAAAAACATGGGAGCCCATTCCTCATTAATGGAAAATGCATTAAAACAACATGGAGGACCTTACAAACCCATACCCTTTCTTTTTTTACCATATTGGAGAAGAATGTGACCCATTCTGTATTAAATCTGGTTGTTGAAATGTCATTTCTGGCCATGGACACGTACCAGAACCATTTTAGAATTTTCTCTCTCCAATCTGAACCAAAATTAGAAATTGACCATGGAATCATGTAGATAATTTTAACATCTTTCCAATGATATAAAGCACGTGAAAATCCGAGCTATGGATCAAAAGATATGATTGTTTGAAGATTTAGGGCAAAAACGGCCCAAAAAAGGATCGGCGGGAAAAAATTTCAAATTTTACCTCTTTTTTGTCTTTGGAATTTTTTTCAAAAATTCCCCGCGCTCCACTGGTCGGATGCCACATGGCAGCTTCCTATTGGTTGCGGGCCTCAAATGGGAAAATTTTCCACAAAAACTCCGCCGAGCCATAACTTGAAAAATATAAGGAGTTAGGAGGAAAACTTTACCTTTCTGGAAAGCTGAGAGAGAGCTCTATCTGATGGTGCCATTTCCAGAAAGCCTTGAGTGCTTAAAAATAAAAAAAATGTATACTAAGGCACAAGAGATGTAAGAACACAAGGAGTTAGCCACAAAAATGAGCTGGGGCACCATTTTGGATAACAATTTTGGGGACTCAGAGGGGTCATCTGCCTGCTAGATGAAAATGCCAGTTGGCTGAAGCAGTCCATTGGGCATGGAGTCATCAAAATTTCTGTTTGGAACCCCAACCTGACTTATAATGTTGCAAGGAGGAAGATGAAATATCACCTGATGGAAGCAAGGACTGCAAAATATCTCCATGGACAGCAAGTTGTGCCAAAGCACTTAGGGAAAACAAAACAAACCTACAGCAAAACAATGTGCACAAGTACTTGGAGGAATGAAAATCTAATCTAATATTTACAAGGTGGTAAATTTCCCTCTAGAAGAAACACTTGAGATACATTCTGTTGACTGGAATCTGTAGTTCTTCACCATCCAATGAGGCTAATTGGAAAGCATTGTTGTTCTTGCACTTTGTGACCATGTATGGGCCACTCCAAATGGCATCAAATTTTGAATGCCTTCCCGGTTTTTCTCTATCCACATCCCATTTCAACACTAGATCTCTAACCTGAAAAGATCTATCCTTGGCCTTCCTATCAAAGGTCTTTTTGATCAAAGCTTGGTCCTTTTCCATTGCTTGGGATGCCTGATTTCTGACCTCCTGCAGCTCCATCAACTCTGCATATCTCACCTCCATGGGCTCAAACTCTAGCAACTCTAATTGCTTAATGAGTTCCAATGTTGGCAACTCAAGTGACATGGGCAAGATTGCCTCTCTTCCATAGACAAGTTTGAATGGAGAGTTACCTTTGGATTTCTTGGGAGTTATCCTATCAGCCCATAAGGCTGATTTCAGTTTGGTATGCCAAGACATCTGATTCTCATCAAGAGTCCTCCTAATGATCCTCAACAAGTTCTTATTTGTAGACTCGGCCTGGCCATTACCTTGAGTGTAATAGTTTGATGAAGTGCTTAGGTAGATCCCGTTCTTGATAGCCCACTCAGTCATCTTGGATCTAATGAATGCCAATGCATTATCTGAGATTATTATAGCAGGTATACCAAATCTGGTTGTTATCCCCTAATAAAAGTCTAAGATGCTGGACTCATTTCATTCTTTGAGTGCTACTGCTTTAGTCCACTTGGTGAAGTAGTACGTGGCTGTCAAAATCCATTTGTGCCCTTGACTTGAATTGGGATTAATGACTTCAATGAATTCCAAACCCCATTGCATGAATGGCTGGTCAACTGAGATTGGATGCAATGGAAGGGTAACAAGTCTCTCTTTTCCTGTGAAGAATGCACAATTCTTACACCTCTTAATCCACGCATAGCAATCACTGAAAATTTTAGGCCAATAATAACCAGTCTTTATGATTTTTAGAGCTATCACTCTTGGTACAAAATGACCACCAACTGGTCCACTATGGAACTCTTCCAACACCCTATGAATCTGATTTGTGCTAATGCATCTCAGCAGCACTCCATTCACATCTTTCTTGAACAAAACTCCATCAACAATGGCATATGGGACAACCTGCAATCTGAAGTCTCTTCTTTGGGTCTTATTCATCTCCGGAGGGCATAGGCCTATGCTTAGGAAGTGTATTATATCTTTGCTCCAGCAGGGAGTGGGGGAAGCATTGTTTTCTTCTTGAGTGCCACATGGCTCATGGCTGTCTTGAACTGTCAAAACAGCCTCTCCTTCATTGCATGCTTCTTTTTTCTTCCCCAAAACCAGCTACTCACACAATCCTTTTCCTCTTACCAGGTTGGTGATTTTGATCTCAATGTCATACTCCATGACACGGGTGATCCAACCTGCCCTTTTCTTGTTCAAATTCTTGTTGAGGAGGAAGTCCTTAACCCTAGCATCTGAGACCAGCAACTGGACCTTGTTGTTTGAGAATAAATGCTTGAATTTCTTCAAGCTTCTGATTACTACCAGCACATGCTTCTCAATAAAAGAATACCTCACCTCATAGTCATCTAGGCTCTGGCTGAAGAAAGCAATTGGGTGCTCATCGTTATCCTTATTCTGCTGTACCAAAATGGTAGAAATAGTGTCATTACCTCTAAATGCATAGAGGATGAAATCCTTGGAGAAGTTCAGATTGATGAGAGTTGGTGCTTGAGAGATGGCTTCTTTGATTGCTTCAAAACTCTCCTTGCCTTCTGCTGTCCACTTGAAATCCATGATTTTCTTTAACATTTTGGTGATAGGTTTGACAAAGGCTGCAAAATCTGGGACAAACCTCTGAACAAAGTTTATTCTCCCCAAGAAACTCTGAAGGTATTTCTTGTGGCTTGGCAATGGTAGTGCTCTTATGGCTTCAACTCTCTTTGGATAAATTGCTAATCCTTCTTTGGAGACAATATGGCCAAGGAGCTTTCCTTCATGTGCAAGAAAGGTACACTTCTTAGGATTCAAAGACACTCCAAATTTCCTACACCTCGTGAAAACTTGTCTCAAATGAGAGAGGTGGTCTGCTGCATTTTTGGAAAAAATAGTGATATCATCAAGGTAAATCAGCACCACGTTGTTAATCAAACCTTTGAACGTCATGTCCATTGCTCTTTGGAAGGTAGCACCAGCGTTGGACAGCCCAAATGGCATTTTCCTATATGCATAAGTTCCCCATTTGGTTGTGAAGGTTGTCTTGAACTGGTCTTCTTCCTTCACCATAATCTGATTGTAGCCGGAGTAGCCATCAAGTAGTGAAAACCTCTCGGAGCCAGCCACAACTTCCAAGATTTGCTCCATGGAAGGGAGTGGGTAATGGTCCTTGAGAGATGCTCTATTTAAGTCTTTGAAATCAACACACAATATGATCTCTCCACTCTTCTTATTAACTGGAACCAAGTTGGCAACCCAACTAGAATGCTTGATTAGGAATATGATTCTTGACTCAATCAGCTTGTCCAATTATTTCCTCATGAGAGGCTCCATGTGTGGATTGATTGGTCTTTGTTTCTGCTTGACAGGCTTAATATTTGGATCCAATTCAATGGTATGCTGAGCTAAGTTGGGATTGAAACCTTTCAAATCTTCATAGCTCCATGCAAACACATTAGGGAACTCTTGACACAGCTGTACGAACTCATACCTTTCTTGATCAGTTGTCATCTTTCCAATTTGCAATGGTTTGTTCTCTTCTACCAAGATGGATACTGAATCCTCTCTCTTGACCTGAATGTTTGCTTTCTCCTTTCTAAACTGATCATTGGGATTAAAAATGGACTCCAAAGTGATAAGTCCCTTGGGCAGCTTGTTAGTTCTCATCTGTACCACTTGGTCACCATACTGCTGTTTCAATTTTTCTTGATTCTTAGCTGAGAACTCGGCTTCTTCTTGCAAGAAATGGATGATTTGCTGGTCATTCTCAAATACTTGCCAACTGACATTGTTATCCGGCACTAAAGGCCTCACAATCACATGGATGTTTTGTTGTACCTTGTCTTTTTAAATGCTTTCTATAATGTCAAAGGCTGCCCCTACTGCTGTAAGCATGTCATTAGCTTGATTCTCTTTCCTAGGAATGGATTTGATGCCAAAACCCTCAAAATCTTCCATGAGGTCCCATACCCTGTTCTTGTAGCACTTGAGTAGATCATTCTTGGCAGTATGCTATCCCTTGACCTGATTTACAATCAATTCACTGTCACCAAGACTTGCAAGTTCTTTATTTTCTTCTTGATTGCCCAATGCATCCCTTGCACCAAGGCTTCATATTCAATAGTGTTATTGGAGCATGAAAACTGAAATCTAAAAGCTGAATAGTACCTTACTCCTTGAGGTGAAACAAGCATGGCTCCACCTCCTACACCTTGTCTACTCCTTGATCCATCAAAAAACAACTGCCATACCTCATTGTCATCTTCATGGTTTGGCTTGGTTATGCTAGGAATAGGCTGATTTTCTTTGTGTATGCAATAGACCCCTAGCTCAGATTCTTCCACTTCTTGATAAGGATCAAAAGCATGTACCTTGTTTTCCCATTCATCAAGAGTTAGATCCGGATGGCTTCCAACCTTGGTGTCAGCTTCATCGGTGCTTGGGTGGTCTTCTTGATCAAATGTTGAATAATTGGCATTGATCTGACTTGGAGTATAAGGCTCAATGTGGAAGTTTGCAATAGGTTCATACCTGATTGTAGCCTTAGTTCCATACCTCGTTCTGAATAACATGTGTGACCAATCAGCAGACAAATATCCCCCAATCTTGGCTGTGAAGTCCCTTGACAAGCATAGGGTAAAGAGTGGTGGAAGGTCTATGACTGATACATCTTGTGAAACAACAACATTTGGACATGCATGCAAGGTAAGACTCTATTTTCTAATCACCCCAACTGTTGTTATTGCTGTCCCATCTAGTTGCACTACCCCTTGGGATATGGTTTCATACTAGATCCCTAGCTGATCAGCTATTTGTTTAGGCATCACTAAGCTACTCTCCCCGGAATCTATCATGTAATTGTGCACTAACTGATTTCCAATGATTAATGAAACATAGAAAGGAGGGGGCTTCACCATTTTACCTTGCTGTCCTCCATGATTTCCCTCAGGCTGAGCAGCATTTGTGAGCACTTTCTCTTGCATCTAAACTTGCTGATTCGAAGTTGGCCAGTCCTTCATGGCAGCTTGTAACAAGTCTCTTTGGCATGGGATAGATAGGGATTCCCACATTGATATATTAACATTTGTCTTCTTCATCTGATCAATGATACTGAATGGTGATGAAGGATCTCTTTGTTGTCCCTTTGCTTGTACATTCACTCCTTGCACGTGGGCAGTAATAACTGGTATTTGAGTTGGTCTAAGAGCTGTTCTTGGCTGCCCTTATGCATTTGAAATTGGATTTTGCTTGCCAACCATTTGTGGAGCCATGGAAGGTTGCGGATTGGTTGGAACTAATGGTTTTTCTTCACCCAAATTCCTTCTTTTTGACCTTGTGTTGGCTGCCACACCTTGAGATACCATTTGATTCATGCCACATAAATCCTCTGCTTGCCAATTTACCAACGTGGTGTCATTTGGAGCTGATTGCTGTTGGAATGTTTCTTGTTGTTGGTTGTTTCCTTGACTTCCCTCACCCTCCATGCCAGTAGTTGTCACCATTAATGCTTGATTCAAAGCACCATTGAAGCATATGGATTGGTTATGAGGTTCATTACATGGAAAGCACCAATCATACTCCTGAGCAATGTTGTTTTGTGTTGGCACTAATGCCTTAGAGGTAGATATGACATTTGGATTATAGGGCTGAAATGGTCTATTGGTAGGAGGCCTTGTTTGATTTATATTTGCAGATGGATTAGGAGGTCTTTGTGGTTGGTATGGCTATTTGTTGGGCTAAGCTTGGGGCTGGTAAGAAGGTCTAAAACCTTAGGCTTGCTGCCTCTTGAGAGTGACTAGCTCATTGCCTAGGTTTTGCAATTACTTCATGACTTCTTGAAGCTCATTTGGGGCACTTGGAGATGAAGTAGAAGCTTCATTTGAACTCTTATTTCTAGGAGTGGGAGAAGGAGCCAAGTTAGGTGCTTGATTGGTATTTGAACTCTCTAAACTTGGAAACAATGGCATGGGAGGTCTAGGAGCTAGTTTGCTAGCTTGGATCAAACAATTTTAAGCCCTAATGGCAATGCTATAAGCCATAGGGATAGTTATGCCTCCCATGGACTGAATCAACATAGAAATATCAGAATTTAGAGCTTTGAGATAGTAGAGAAAAGCACCTTCTTCTGTTGGTCTGACTGCCACTGGAATTCTCTCCCAAGTCTTTTGAAATCTAAAGTTGAAATCAGTCAGCTGCTCATTGGGAGCTCTCTTGATGGTTGTCAACTACTCCAAAAGAGACAAGTTGTCTCCCTTCTCTCCAAATTGCTCATGAAGTGCTATACATAGCTGATTCCAATTTGTGATAGAACCATCTCCAAGGCTTCTAAACCATTGCAATGCTTTCCCCTTGAATGAAGATGCCAACAATTTGACAGCCACTTGCATCTCATTGATTTCATGAATTGCACAAAGGTTTGCAATGTCTTTAACATGATCACCTGGAGTAGTATGATTTTCTCCAGTGAAATAGGGAATGTTCTTCAAGGCTGCAATTAGAATTGGATGTTGTGCATTGAGGGCAAGTGGGCTGCTGCCTGTGAAGTTGACATAGGGGTTGTTTTGTGCCATTCTAATTGGTCTTAAAACCCTTGTTGACTGAATGAAAGGCCTACCAGGTGGAGGAGTTGAGAGAGTTTTGTTTGGTGGAGATGGAGACCTTTGGATTCTCCTCCCACTCTGCCTTACTCTTGGAGATAATTGTAGGTATTCAAATAACACTTATCCTTCTCCAACTCTTGACCTTGTAGTGATTCTTCTCATGAGTTTTTATGCCTGCACTGCTGAAACCAATTGATTATTCTCCTTGGAGTCGCCAGATGTGTAATTTATAGCTCTTTTGAAGCAAGAAAATTGCAGCAGATGCACATCAACTTTGCTGCAATAAAAATGAGACCTCTAAGGTCCCACCCAGCGTGCCAAAACTGTTGTTGCAAATCAACATCACCGCTGGATGCAAATCAAGGTTCTAAATTGATGTTTTAGGCATCCAGTGTGATTGCACAACATGGAAACCTCTCTCCAAGTGTGGGACTTGTGAAAATGAGAGAGGAATCTTGAGATTAGAGGCTGGTTCTTGAAACTCCTCTGATTTAGATCTATATTTTACGTAACTACAGAGGTTCAGATCCTAATCCTACTCTAAATTACAAGGAGACAGGGATAAAAATGCAAAAATGAAACTAAACTAAAGATGGTGATGCACCAAAAGGATTGGTGAAACATTTCTTGCCATATAAATAGAGAAAAATTCATGAAATGCAATAAGCGAAAACATACACAAGCTGATAGATGTAATTAGAGGTCTTGAAATGAAGTAAAACAATACAAACAGAGGACTGAAAGCATTCATAGAGTTTGCACTGTCAATTTCATGAAAAAATCTCTTGCATTCCACCATCAAAGAGGTATAAAGCTGTTACAAACTGTGAAAAAGGTCTGATTCTTACAACTATCACTTGCTGGAGGTGAAAGAAGAAGTTTTTCCAATGCCAAAAAGTGTTCAACCCTCAAGAAATGAGCCAAATTTGGCTTTTACAATGCATGGGTCGAGCCCAGGAGAGAGAAAATGTAAAAAACATGGGATCCCATTCCTCATTGATGGAAAATACATTAAAACAACATGGAGGACCTTACAAACCCATACCCTGTCATTTTTTACCATATTGGAGAAGAATGCAACCCATTCTGTATTAAATTTGGTTGTTGAAATGTCATTTCTGGCCATTGACACATACCAGAACCATTTTTGAATTTTATCTCTCCAAACTAAACCAAAATTATAAATTTACCATGGCATCATGTAGAAAATTTTAACAGCTTTCCAATGATATAAAGAACGCAAAAATCTAAGCTATGGATCAAAAGATATGATCGTTTGAAGATTTAGGGCAAAAACGGCCCAAAAACGGATCGGAGGGAAAAAAATTCAAATTTTACCTCTTTTTTGTCTTTGGAAAAAATTTCAAAAATTCCCCGCGCTCCGCTGGTTGGATGCCACGTGGCAGCTTCATATTGGCTGCGGGCCTCAAATTGGAAAATTTTCCACAAAAACTCTGCCGAGCCATAACTTGAAAAATATAAGGAGTTAGGAGGCAAACTTTACCTTTCTGGAAAGCTAAGAGAGAGCTCTATCTGATGGTGCCATTTCCAGAAAGCCTTGAGTGCCTGAAAATCAAAAAATGTAGACTGAGGCACAAGAGAGGCAAGAACACAAGGAGTTAGCCACAAAAATGAGTTGGGGCACCATTTTGGATAACATGTCTATAACTGATACATCTTGTAAAACAACAACATTTAGACATTCATGCAAGGTAAGACTAAATTTTCTAATCACCCCAACTATTGTTACTACTGTCCCATCCAACTGCACTACCCCTTTGGATATGGTTTCATATTACAGTCCTAGTTGATCAGCTATTTGCTTGGGCATCACTGAGCTATTTGCCCCAGAATCAATCATGCAATTATGCACCAATTGGTTTCCAATGATTAATGAGACATAAAAAGGAGGGGGCTTCAACATTTTACCTTGCTGTCCTCCATGATTCCCTTTAGGCTGGGTAGCATTTGTGAGCACCTTCTCTTGCATTTGGACTTGTTGATTCGAAGTTAGCCAGTCCTTCATGGCAGCTTGTAGCAAATCTCTTTGGCTTAGGATAGATAGGGATTCCCACATTGATATATTTACATTTGTCTTCTTCATATAATCAATGATACTAAATGGGTGATGGAAGGATCTCTTTGTTGTCCCTTGGTTTGCATATTCATCCCTTGCATGTGGGCAACAACAACTGGTATTTGAGTTGGTCTAGGAGTTGTTCTTGGCTGCCCTTGTGCATTTACAACTGGATTTTGTTTGCCAACCATTTGTGGATCCATAAAAGGTTGTGGATTGGTTGGAGCTAATGGTTGTTCTTCACCTAAATTCCTTCTTTTTGACCTTGTCTTGGCTGCAACACCTTGAGAGACTATTTGATTTATGCCACAAAAATCCTTTGCCTGCCAATTCATAAGTGTGGTGTCATTTGGAGCTGATTGCTGCTGGAATGTTTCTTGTTGTTGGTTGTTTCCTTGACTGCCTTCACCCTCCACACCAGTATTTGTCACCATTAATGCTTGATTCAAGGCACCGTTGAAGCACATAGATTGGTTGTGAGGTTCATTGCATGGAAAACACCAATCACACTCCTGAGAAACGTTGTTTTGTGTTGGCACCAATGCCTTAGAGGCAAATATAGCATTTAGATTATAGGGATGAAATGGTTTTTTGGCAGGAGGCCTTGCTTGATTTAGATTTACAACTGGATTAGGTGGTCGATGAGGTTGATATGGCTTCCTATTAGGCTGAGCTTGAGGCTAGAAGGAAGGTCTAAAACTTTGGGCTTGTTACCTCTTGAGAGTAACCAGCTCATTACCTAAATTTTACAATTGCTTCATGACTTCTTGAAGCTCATTTGGGGCACTTGGAGATGAAGTAGAAGCTTCATTTGAACTCTGATTTCTAGGAGTGGGAGAAGGAGCCAAATTAGGTGCTTGATTAGTGTTTGGGCTCTCTAAACTTGGAAACAATGGCATGGGAGGTCTAGGGGCTAGTTTGTCAGCTTAGATCAAACAATTTTCAGCCCTAATGGCACTGCTATAAGCCATAGGGATAGTTATGCCTCCCATGGACTGAATCAACATAGAAATATCAGAATTTAGAGCTTTGAGATAGTAAAGAATAGAACCTTTTGCTATTGGCCTGACTGCCACTGGAATTCTCTCCCAAGTCCTTTGAAATCTGAAATTAAAATCAGTCAGCTGCTCATTGGGAGCTCGTTTGATAGTTGTCAGCTGCTCCAAAAGGGACAAGTTGTCTCTCTTTTCCGCAATCTACTCATGGAGGGATATACATAGCTGATTCTAATTTTAAATAAAACCTGAGGCAAGACTTGTGAACCATTGCAAAGCTTTCCCTTTGAATGAAGATGCAATCAGTTTGACAGCAACTTGCATCTCATTGATCTCATAGATTGCACAAATGTTAGCAATATCCTTAACATGATCACCAGGTGAGGTTTGATTTTCTCCAGTGAATTATGGAATGTTCTTAAATGTTGCAACTGGGATTGGATTTTGTGCATTGAGAGCAAGTGGGCTGCTGCCAGTGAAATTGACATAGGGGTTGTTTTGTGCCATTCTAATTGGTCTTAGAACCCTTGTTGATTGAATGAAAGGCCTACCAGGTGGAGGAGTTGAGAGAGTTCTGTTTGGTGGAGATGGAGACCTTTGGATTCTCCTCCCACTTTGCTTTATTCTTGGAGATAACTGTAGATATTCAAACAACACCTCTTCCTCTCCATCTCTTGACCATGTGTTGATTCTTCTCATGAGTTTTCAGGTCTGCACTGCCAAAACCAGCTGATTCTTCCCCTTGGAGTCGCCAGATGTGTAATTTATAGCTCTTTTAAGCAAGAAAATTACAGTAGATGCACATCAACTTTGCTGCAATAAAAATGAGACCTCTAAGGTCCCACCAGGCATGCTAAAACTGTTACTACAAATCAGCAGTACCCCTGGATGCAAATCAGGTTTCTAAGTTGATGTTTCAGGCATCCAGTGTGATTGCACAACATTGAAACCTCTCTCCAAGTGTGGGACTTGTAAAATGAGAGAGGAATCTCCATATTAGAGGTTGGTTCCTCAAACTCCTCTGATTAGATATGTTATTTACATAATTGCAGAGGTTTGAATCCTAATCCTACTCTAAATTCCAAGGAGACAGAGATAGAAAGTGCAAAAATTAGAACTAAACTAATAGGTGATACACCAAAGGAGTGGTGAACACTTATTGTTCATGTAAATTGACACAATTTTATAAAATACAACATGAAACATCATACACAGGCTGATAAGATGAAATTAGAGGTCTGAAATGAAGCAAGACAATACAAACAAAGGACTGAAAATTGATCACAGAGTCTGCACTGTCATTTTTTCACTGTCAAAATCCTTGCATTTGCAACATCAAAGAGGCAGAAACCTATTACAATCATGAAGAAGGTCTGATACTTGTAAAAATCACTTGTTGAAGGTGAAAGAAGAAGCTTGCTATCCAAAAAAAATGTTCAACCTCAAAAAATGAGCCAAATCTGGCTTTTATAATGCATGGGTCGAGCCCAGGAGAGAGAAAACATGTAAAAAACATGGAAGACATTCCCCATTAAATGAAGATGCATTAAAATAGCATTGGCATCCTTACAAACCCATGCCCTGAAATTTTTGGCCATGCTGAAGAAGAATGCGACCCATTTTACATTAAAATTGGTTGTTGAAATGCCATTTCTGGCCATTACCACGTGCCAGAGGAGTTTCTTGATTTTCTCTCTTTAAACTCAACCAAAATATAAAATTGGCCCTAGAATCATGTGGAGAATTTCACCATCTTTTCATTGATATAAAGAACGTGAAAATCTGAGCTCTGGATCGAAAGATATGGTGATTTGAAAATTTATGGCAAAAAAGGCCAAAATCGGATCGGCGGGCAAAAGTTTGAATTTTTACCCGTTTGGTCTTTGGAAAATTTTCCAAATTTTCCCTACGCTTCGCCACTCTAGGTGCCATGTGGTGGCTTCCTATTGGCCACGGGCCTCTAAAGGGAAAATTTCCCACAAAAACTCCGCCGAGCCATAACTTGAAAAGTATGAGGAGTTAGGAGGAAAACTTTACCTTTCTGGAAAGCTAAGAGAGAGCTCTATCGAATGGTGCCATTTTTAGAAAGATTTGAGTGCCTAAAAATAAAAAATGGAGACTGAGGCACAAGAGAGGTAAGAACACAAGGAGTTAGCCACAAAAATGACCAGGGGCACATTTTGGATAACAGCAACACGAAAGCTCATGTTGCGATCCATCTACTGAAGGATGGAGTTGGAGTATGGTGGAGGAAAGAGGAGTAGAAGTTCCATATAGATTCGGAGATAGTCACTTGGGAGCTGTTTGAGGAGAGATTCAAGAGTAGATACTTGCCACGGAGATTCATATAGTAGAGGATCGATGAGTTCCACGACCTTCGACAGGCTTCCCTTACAGTGGCCGAGTATGAGAGTAGGTTCCTGGACCTACTTCAGTACATTGATTACATGCAGGATGAGCAGGTGCAGATCCACAGGTTCATCTAGGGCCTTAATATAGACATTGGAGGTGCTGTTCGGATACCCACAAAAATTAGCAGAGGCTGTTGAGAAGGCCTACATTGCAGAGGAGACTCGGGGTAAAACCCAGCAGACGAGAGACCGGGTTAGGATCTGTATTCAGCAGTTGCAGGATAGTAGATCGAGGGGGTCAGCTCCTCTTCCTCATGGTGGTCAGCATTCTTCACATTTATCTTTCAAGCCACAACAATAGTAGCAACAGTCCCGCTCATCTTTTAGGCCTCCTCAGAGAGTTGATGCATAGAGAGGTTGGAGCATGGGGCCTCCTAGGGGTCCCACCAAGACAGAGGGTGGAGCTAGAGCTTAGTTAGTAGGAGCTCGACCACAGAGGCCATAGAAGACTATGGCTAGATCATCAGGGTCCACAACACCTACCTCTAGGGCACCTTCTGGCGGTGCTGCAGTTTGGAGGACGTCAGGTGGTTGCTTCGGGTGTGGAGTAGGGGGACACTTTTGGAGAGATTTCCCCCAGAACCCTAATAAGGGTAAGGCACCCATCTCAGAGCCTATAGTTGGAGACATGGGATGGAGTAACAGGATCTATGCAGTGGTCGAGAACTGCTCGGTTGAGCACCAAACTATGGTCATTAAGACTATAGGTAGCATTGGAGGTGTTCCTACTTCTATATTGTTTGATTCATATTCTTTTGATTCATTTATTACACCATCCTTGGTAGAGTGATGCAGGCTGGTGGTTGTTAGACATGGTCATAGTTGGGATGTCGAGATGGCTTCGAGAGCTAAGGTCTCGGTAGACTCCTTAGCAAAGGAGTGTATTGTTAACTTGGGACTTTTCACCACCACTTCAGATCTCCGTGTACTTCCTCTGGGCTCGTATGGAGTCATTTTAGGCATGGATTGGTTGTCTGCACATAGGGCCAGGATGGATTGCTATCATAAGACTATATCTTGTGTAGATGATCTTGGAGTTGAGTTGGTGATTTTGGGGGTCAGGAGACCTATTTCTATTCACACTATCTCTGCTATGTAGCTCAAGCGGTGTGTGCGATGGGGTTGTTAGATGTATGTAGTTACAGTGAGTGACTGGACAGAGGATGGGTCTAGTGGACCATCGCTAGATGACCATCCCATTTTGAGAGAGCATGTTGATTTTTCCCAGGGGAGCTACCGAGGATGCCACCCCCACGTGAGATTGATTTCCATATTGAATTGGTTCCAGGAGCAGAGCCTATCTCACAAGCTCCTTATCGGATGACCACCCCAGAGCTCTGTGAGCTCAAGTTACAGCTGGAAGGCCTATTATTGCAAATCAG
The DNA here is from genome assembly GCA_019776745.2 of Taxus chinensis. Classification (NCBI taxonomy): domain Eukaryota; kingdom Viridiplantae; phylum Streptophyta; class Pinopsida; order Cupressales; family Taxaceae; genus Taxus; species Taxus chinensis. Next base: position 464,440,372 of record CM034148.1, read on the forward strand.
CAGCACCCCTGGATGCAAATCAAGGTTCTGAATTGATGTTTTAGGCATCCAGTGTGATTGCACAACATGGAAACCTCTCTCCAAGTGTGGGACTTGTGAAAATGAGAGAGGAATCTCCAGATTAGAGGCTGGTTCCTCAAACTCCTCTGATTTAGATCTATATTTTACACAACTATAGAGGTTCTAATCCTAATTCTACCATAGATTGCAAGGAGACAGGGATACAAATGCAAAAATGAAACTAAACTAAAGATGGTGATGCACCAAAAGGAGTGGTGAAACATTTCTTGCCATATAAATAAACACAAATTCACGAAATGCAACAAGGGAAAACATACACAAGTTGATAGATGTAATTAGAGGTCTTAAAATGAAGTAAAACAATACAAACAGAGGACTGAAAGCATTCATAGAGTTTGCACTGTCAATTCCATGTAAAAATCTCTTGCATTCCACCATTAAAGAGGTATAAACATGTTACAAACTGTGAAAAAGGTCTGATTCTTACAAATATCACTTGCTGGAGGTGAAGGAAGAAGTTTGCAATGCCAAAAGTATTAAACCATGAAGAAATGAGCCAAATCTAGCTTTTACAGTGCATGGGTCGAGCCCAGGAGAGAGAAAATGTAAAAAACGTGGGAGCCCATTCCTCATTGATGGAAAATGCATTAAAACAGCATGGAGGACCTTACAAACCCATACCCTGTCATTTTTTACCATATTGGAGAAGAATGCGACCCATTCTATATTAAATTTGGTTGTTGAAATGTCATTTCTGGCCATAGACACGTACCAAAACTGTTTTTGAATTTTCTCTTTCTAAACTGAACCAAAATTAGAAATTTACCATGGAATCATGTAGAGAATTTTAACATCTTTTCAAAGATATAAAAAATGTGAAAATCTGAGCTTTGGATCAAAGTATATAATCGTTTGAATATTTAGGGCAAAAACGGCCCAAAAAAAGGATCGGCGGGAAAAAATTTCAAATTTTACCTCTTTTTTGTCTTTGGAAAATTTTTCAAAAATTCCCCGCGCTCCACTGGTTGGATGCCACTTGGCAGCTTCCTATTGGTTGTGGGCCTCAAATGGGAAAATTTTCCACAAAAACTACGCTGAGGCATAACTTAAAAAATATAAGGAGTTAGGAGGCAAACTTTACCTTTCTGGAATGCTGAGAGAGAGCTCTATCTGATGGTGCCATTTCCAGAAAGTCTTGAGTGCCTTAAAATGAAAAAATGTGGACTGAGGCACAAGAGAGGAAAGAACACAAGGAGTTAGCCAAAAAAAATGAGCTGAGGCACATTTTGGATAATAATTTTTGGCAACTCAGAGGGGTCATCTTCCTGCTAGATGAAAGTACCAGTAGCCTGAAGCAGTCCATTGGGCATGGAGCCATCAAATATTCTATTTAGAACCCCAACTAACTTAGAATGTGCAAGGAGGAAGATGGAATATCACATGATTGAAGCAAGGACTGCAAAACATCTCTAGGGACAGCAAGCTGTGCCAAAGCACTTAGGGAAATCAAAACTAACCTACAAAAATACAATGTACAAAGCACTTTGAGGAATCAAAATCTAATCTAATATTTACAAGGTGGTAAATTTCCCTCTAGAAGCAATGCTTGAGATAGATTCCATTGACTGGAATCTGTAATTCTTCACCATCTAATGAGGCCAATTGGAAAGCATTGTTGTTCTTGCACTTCATGACCATGTATGGGCCACTCCAAATGGCATCAAATTTTTAATGCCTTCCCGGTTTTGCTCTATCCACATCCCATTTCAACACTAGATTTCCAACCTGAAAAGATCTATCCTTGGCCTTCCTATCAAAGGTCTTTTTGATCAAAACTTGATCCTTTTCCATTGCTTGGGATGCCTGATTTGTGACCTCCTGCAGCTCCATCAACTATGCATATCTCACCTCCATGGGCTCAAACTCTAGCAACTCTAATTGCTTCATGAGTTCCAATGTTGGCAACTCAAGTGACATGGGCAAGATTACCTCTCTTCCATAGACAAGTTTGAATGGAGAGTTACTTGTGGATCTCTTGGGAGTTATCCTATCATCCCATAAGGCTGATTTCAATTTGGTATGCCAAGACCTCTGATTCTCATCAAGAGTCCTCCTAATGATCCTCAACAAGTTCTTGTTTGTAGACTCGACCTGGCCATTACTTTGAGGGTAATAGTTTGATGAAGTGCTTAGGTAGATCCCGTTATTGACAGCACACTCAGTCACCTTGGATCCAATGAATGCTAATGCATTATTTGAGATTATTGTAGCAGGTATACCAAATCTGGTCGATATCCCCTCATAAAAGTCTAAGATGCTGGACTCATTTACTTCTTTGAGTGCTACTGCTTCAGTCCATTTGGTGAAGTAGTCTGTGGGTGTCGAAATCTATTTGTGCCCATGACTTGAATTGGGATTAATGACTTCAATGAAGTCCAAACCCCATTGCATGAATGGTGAGTCAACTGAGATTGGATGCAATGGAAGGGCAGCAAGTCTCTCTTTTCCTGTGAAGAATTGACAATTCTTACACCTCTTAATCCATGCATAGCAATCACTGAAAAATTTAGGCCAATAATAACCAGCCTTCATGATTTTTAGAGCTGTCAATCTTGGTACAAAATGACCACTAGCTGGTCCACCATGGAACTCTTCCAACACCCTATGAATCTGATTTGTGCTAATGCATCTCAGCAGCACTCCATTCACATCTTTCTTGAACAAAACTCCATCAACAATGGCATATGGGACAGCCTGCAATCTGAAGTGTCTTCTTTGGGTCTTGTTCATCTCCGAGGGGCATAGGCCTATGCTTAGGAAGTGTATAATACCTTGGGTCCAGCAAGGAGTGGGGAACCATTGTCTTCTTCTTGATTACCACTTGGCTCATGGCTGTCCTAGACTATCAAAACAGCCTCTTCTTCATTGCATACTTCTTTTTGCTTCCCCAAAACCAGCTGCTCACACAATCCTTTCCCTCTTACCAGCTTGGTGATCTTGATCTCAATGTCATACTCCATGACACGGGTGATCCAACCTGCCCTTTTATCATTCAAATATTTGTTGAGGAGGAAGTCCTTAACACCAGCATGTGAGACTAGAACCTGGACCTTGTTGTTCGAGACCAAATGCTTGAATTTCTTCAAGCTTCTGATTACTGCCAGCACATGCTTCTCAATAAAAGAGTACCTCACCTCATAGTCATCTAGGCTCTGGCTGAAGAAGGCAATTGGTTGCTCATCATTATCCTTGTTCTGCTGTACCAAAATGGCATAAATAGTGTCATTACCTCCAAATGCATAGAGGATGAAATCCTTGGAGAAGTCCGGGTTGATGAGAGTTGGTGCTTGAGACATGGCTTCTTTGATTGCCTTAAAACTCTCCTTGCCTTCTGCTGTTCACTTGAAAGCCATGCTCTTCTTTAACATTTTCGTGATGGGCTTGACAAGGGCTGTAAAATATGGGACAAACCTCCGAACAAAGTTTATCCTCCCCAAGAAACTCTGAAGGGCTTTCTTGTGGCTTGGCAATGGTAGTGCTCTTATGGATTCAACCCTCTCTGGATCAATTGCTAATCCTTCTTTGGAGACAATATGGCCAAGGAGCTTTCCTTCATGTGCAAGAAAGATACAATTTCTAGGATTTAAAGACACTCCAAATCTCTTGTACCTCATGAAAACTTGTCTCAAATGAGAGAGGTGGTCTGCCACATTTTTGGAAAAAACAGTGATATCATCAAGGTAAATCAGCACCACGTTGTTAATCAAACCTTTGAACGCCATGTCCATTGCTCTTTAGAAGGTAGCACCAGCGTTGGACAGCCCAAATGGCATCTTCCTATATGTAAAAGTCCCCCATTTGGTTGTAAAGGCTGTCTTGAACTTGTCTTCTTCCTTCACCATAATCTGATTGTAGCCAGAGTAGCCATCAAGTAGTGAAAACCTCTTGGAGCTAGCCACAACTTGTAAGATTTGCTCCATGGAAGGGAGTGGGTAATGGTCCTTGAGAGTTGCTCTATTTAAGTCTCTGAAATCAACACACAATCTGAGATCTCCACTCTTCTTTCTGACTGGAACCAAGTTGGCAACCCAACTAGAATGCTTGATTGGGAATATGATTCTTGACTCAATCAGCTTGTCCAATTCTTTCGTCATGAGAGGCTCCATGTGTGGATTGACTGGTCTTTGTTTCTACCTGACAGGCTTAGTATTTGAATCCAATTCAATGGTATGCTGAGCTAAGTTGGGATTGAAACCTTTCAAATCTTCATAGCTCCAAGCAAACACGTCAGGGAACTCTTGACACATCTGTATGAACTCATACCTTTCTTGTTCAGTTGTCATCTTTCCAATTTGCAATGGTTTGCTCTCTTCTACCAAGATGGATACTGAATCCTCTCTCTTGACCTGAATGTTTGCTTTCTCCTTTCTAAACTGATCATTGGGATTAAAAATGGACTCCAAAGTGATAAGTCCCTTGGGCAGCTTGTTAGTTCTCAGTTGTACCACCTAGTCACCATACTGCTATTCCAACTTTTCTTGATTCTTAGCTAAGAACTCAGCTTCTTCTTGTAAGAAATGGATGATTTACTGGTCATTCTCAAACACTTGCCAACTAACATTGTTATCTGGCATTGAAGGCCTCACAATCACGTGGATGTTTGGCTGTACCTTGTCTTTTTGAATGCTTTCCACAATGTCAAAGGCTTCCCCTACTACTGCAAGCCTGCCAGCAGCTTGATTCTCTTTCCTAGGAATGCATTTGATACCAAAACCCTCAAAATCTTCCATGAGGTCCCACACCATGTTCTTGTAGCACCTGAGTAGATCATTCTTGGCATCATGCTGTCCCTTAACCTAATTTAAAATCAATTCACTGTTACCAAAGACTGGCAAGTTATTTATTTTCTTCTTGATTGCCCAATGCATCCCTTGCACCAAGGCTTCATATTCAGTAGTGTTATTGGAGCATGCAAATTGAAATCTAAAAGCTAAATAGTAATTTACTCCTTGAGGTGAAACAAGCATGGCTCCACCTCCTGCACCTTGTCTACTCCTTGATCCATCAAAAAATAGTTGTCATACCTCATTGTCATCTTCATGGTTTGGCTTGGTGATGCTAGGAATAGGTTGATTTTCTTTGTGTATGCAATAGACCCCTAGCTCAGATTCTTCCACTTCTTGATAAGGATCAAAAGCATGTACCTTGTTTGCCCATTCATCAAGAGTTAGATCCAGGATGCTTCCAACCTTTGTGTCAGCTTCATCGGTGCTTGGGTGGTCTTCTTGATCAAATGCTGAACAATTGGCGTTGATCTGACTTAGAGTGTAAGGTTCAATGTGGAAGTTTGCAATAGGTTCAGACCTAATTGTAGCCTTAGTTCCATACCTCATTTTGAATAGCATGTGTGACCAATTAATAGACAAATATCCCCCAATCTTGGCTATGAAGTCCCTTGACAAGCATAGGTCAAAGAGTGGTGGAAGGTCTATGACTGATACATCTTGTAAAATAACAACATTTGGACATGCATGCAAGGTAAGACTCAAGTTTTTAATCACTCCAACTGTTGCTACTGCTATCCCATCTAGCTGCACTACCCCTTTGGATATTGTTTCATACTGGAGCCCTGGCTGATCAGTGATTTGTTTAGGCATCACTGAGCTAATTTCCCCGGAGTCTATCATGTAATTGTGCACTAGCTGATTTCCAATGATTAATGAAACATAGAAAGGAGGGGGCTTCAACATTTTACCTTGCTGTCCTCCATGATTCCCCTCATTCTGGGCAGCATTTTTGAGTTCTTTCTCTTGCATCTGAACTTGTTGATTCGAAATTGGTCAGTCCTTCATGGCAGCTTGTAGCAAATCTCTTTGGCCTGGGATAGATAGGGATTCCCACATTGATATATTAACATTTGTCTTCTTCATCTGATCAATGATACTAAATGGTGATGAAGGATCTCTTTGTTGTCCCTTTGTTTGTACATTCACTCCTTGCACGTGGGCAGTAATAACTGGTGTTTGAGTTGGTCTACGAGCTATTCTTGGCTGCCCTTGTGCATTTGAAATTGGATTTTGCTTGCCAACCATTTGTGGAGCCATGGAAGGTTATGGATTGGTTGGAGCTAATGGCTGTTCTTCACTTAAATTCCTTCTTTTTGACCTTGTGTTGGCTGTAACACCTTGAGAAATTGCTTGATTCATGCCACAGAAATCTTCTACTTGCCAATTTACCAATGTGGTGTCATTTGGGGCTGATTGTTGTTGGAATGTTTCTTGTTGGTTGTTTCCTTGACTGCATTCACCCTCCACACCAGTAGTTGTCACCATTAAGGTTTGATTCAAAGCACCATTGAAGCACATAGATTGGTTATGAGGTTCATTGCATGGAAAACACCAATCATACTCTTGAGCAACGTTGTTTTGTGTTGGCACCAATGCCTTAGAGGCAAATATGGCATTAGGATTATAGGGCTGAAATGGTCTATTGGCAGGAGGCCTTGTTTGATTTACATTTGCAGCTGGATTAGGAGGTCTTTGTGGTTAGTATGGCTACCTGTTAGGCTAAGCTTGGGGCTGGTAAGAAGGTTTAAAACCTTGGGCTTGTTTCCTTTTTAGAGTAACCAACTCATTGCCTAGGTTTTGCAATTGCTTCATGACTTCTTGAAGCTCATTTGGGGCACTTGGAGATGAAGTAGAAGCTTCATTTGAACTGTTATTTCTAGGAGTGGGAGAACGAGCCAAATTAGGTGCTTAATTGGTATTTGGACTCTCTAAACTTGGAAACAATGGCATGGGAGGTCTAGGGGATAGTTTTCCAGCTTGAATCAAACAATTTTCAGCCCTAATGGCAATGCTATAAGCCATAGGGATAGTTATGCCTCCCATGGACTAAGTCAACATAGAAATATCAGAATTTAGAGCTTTGAGATAATAGAGAAAAGCACCTTCTGCTGTTGGCCTAACTACCACTGGAATTCTCTCCCAAATCTTTTGAAATCTGAAGTTGAAATCGGTCAGTTGTTCATTGGGAGCTCTCTTGATGGTTGTCAGCTGCTCCAAAAGAGACATGTTGCCTCCCTTCTCTCCAAATTGCTCAAGAAGTGCTATACACAGTTGATTCCAATTTGTGATAGAACCAGCTCCAAGGCTTCTAAACCATTGCAATGCTTTCCCCTTGAATGAAGATGCCAGCAACTTGACAGCCACTTGCATCTCATTGATTTCATGAATTACACAAAGGTTAGCAATATACTTAACATGATCACCTAGAGTAGTTTGATTTTCTCCAGTGAAGTATGGAATGTTCTTCAAGGCTGTAATAGGAATTGGATGTTGTGCATTGAGAGCAAGTGGGGTACTGCCTGTGAAATCGACATAGGGGTCGTTTTGTGCCATTCTAATTGGCCTTAGAACCCTTGTTGATTAAATGAAAGGCCTACCAGGTGGAGGAGTTGAGAGAGTTCTGTTTGGTGGAGATGGAGACCTTTGGATTCTCCTCCCACTTTGCCTTACTCTTGGAGATAACTACAGATATTCAAAAAACACCTCTTCTTCTCCAGCTCTTGATCTTGTAGTGATTCTCCTCATGAGTTTTCAGGCCTACACTGTTGAAACCAGTTGATTCTTCCCCTTTGGAGTCACCATATATGCAAATTATAGCTCTTTTCAAGCAAGAAAATTGCAGCAGATGCACATCAACTTTGCTGCAATAAAAATGAGACCTCTAAGGTCCTACCAGGCATGCCAAAACTATTGTTGCAAATCAGCAGCACCCCTAGATGCAAATCAAGGTTCTAAATTGATGTTTTAGGAATCCAGTGTGATTGCACAACATGGAAACCTCTTTCCAAGTGTGGGACTTGTGAAAATGAGAGAGGAATCTCTAGATTAGAGGCTGGTTCCTCAAACTCCTCTGATTTAGATCTATATTTTGCACAACTACAGAGGTTCAGATCCTAATCCTACTCTAAATTACAAGGAGACAGGGATAAAAATGCAAAAATGAAACTAAACTAAAGATGGTGATGCACCAAAAGGAGTGGTGAAACATTTTTTGCTATGTAAATAGACACAATTTCATGAAATGCAACAAGGGAAAACATACACAAGTTGATAGATGTAATTAGAGGTCTTAAAATGAAGTAAAACAATACAAACAGAGGACTGAAAGCATTCATAGAGTTTACATTGTCAATTCCATGTAAAAATATCTTACATTCCACCATCAAAGAGGTATAAACATGTTACAAACTGTGAAAAAGGTCTGATTCTTACAACTATCACTTGCTGGAGGTGAAGGAAGAAGTTTGCAATGCCAAAAGTGTTCAACCATGAAGAAATGAGCCAAATCTAGCTTTTACAGTGCATGGGTCGAGCCCAGGAGAGAGAAAACATAAAAAACATGGGAGCCCATTCCTCATTGATGGAAAATGCATTAAAATAGCATGGAGGACCTCAAAAACCCATACCCTGTCATTTTTGACCATGTTTGAGAAGAATGCGACCCATTCTATATTAAATTTGGTTGTTGAAATGTCATTTCTAGCCATGGACACATACCAGAACCGCTTTTGAATTTTATCTTTCTAAACTGAAATAAAATTATAAATTGACCATGGAATCATGTAGAGAATTTTAACATCTTTCCAATGATATAAAAAAATTGAAAATTTGAGCTCTGGATCAAAAGATATGATTGTTTGAAGATTTAGGGCAAAAACGGCCCAAAAAACGGATCGGCGGGAAAAAATTTCAAATTTTACCTCTTTTTTGTCTTTGGAATTTTTTTCAAAAATTCCCCGCACTCCGCTGGTCGGATGCCACATGGCAGCTTCCTATTGGCTGCGAGCCTCAAATGGGAAAATTTTCCACAAAAACTCCGCCGAGCCATAACTTGAAAAATATAAGGAGTTAGGAGGCAAACTTTACCTTTCTGGAAAGTTGAGAGAGAGCTCTATCTGATGGTGCCATTTCTAGAAAGCCTTTAGTGCCTTAAAATCAAAAAATGTGGACTGAGGCACAAGAGAGGCAAGAACACAAGGAGTTAGCCACAAAAAATGAGCTTGGGCACATTTTGGATAACAAGGCCTTCTAGAGAAAGGCCTTATCTGTCCTAGTGTTATCCAAATGTACCCCCTGCTCATTTTGTGGCTAACTCCCTTTCATTCTTTCCTTATATTGTGCCTCAGTCATAAATTTTTACTTTTTAGGCACTCAAAACCTTCTGGAAATGACACCATTAGATAGAGCTCTTTCTCAGCTTTCTAGAAAGGTAAAGATTTCCTCCTAACTCCAGGTATTTTTCAAGTTATGGCTTGGTGGAGTTTTTTTGGGAAATTTTCCCTTGCAAGGTCCGTAGCCAATCAGAACTCGCCACGTGTCCAGGTCAAAAATATCAAAGCGATCCGATTTTGGCCTGTTTTTGCCCTAAACTTCAAATCACCATAACTTTCGATCCAGAGCTCGGATTTTCACGTTCGTTATATCAATGGAAAGCTAGTGAAATGATCTAAAAGATTCCATGGTAAATTTTTAATTTTGGTTTAGTTTGGAGGGATAAAATCAAAAAACTCTTTTGGTACGCAGCCACGGACAAAACTGACGTTTTAACAACCAATTTTAATGCAAAATGGGTCGCATTCTTCTCCAGCATGGTCAAAAATGTTAGGGCATGGGTTTGTAAGGACCTCCATGCTATTTTTAATGCAATTTTGTCAATGGGGAATGGCTCCCATGTTTTTTCACATTTTCTCTCTCCTGGGGTCGACCCATGCACTGTAAAAGCTAGATTTGGCTCATTTTTCAAAGGGGGAACACTTTTTTTGCACAGCAAGCTTCTCTTTTCACTTTCAACAAGTGATTTTGGCAAGTATCAGACCTTCCAGGGATTGTAATAGGTTTTTTTGCCTCTTTGGTGTTGGAATACAAGGATTTTGATGTTGAAAATCACAATGCAGGCTCTGTGAATGCTTTCAGTCCTTTGTATGTGTTGTTTGCTTCATTTCAAACCCTTGTTTACAGGTTATCAACATGTGCATGATGTTTTATGTTGCAATTTCTGATTTGAGTCAATTTGCATGAGCAAGAAGTGCTCACCACTCCTTTGGTGTATCACCCTTATCAGTTTAGTTTTAATTTTTGCATTTCTTATCCCTGTCTCCTTGTAAATTAAGATAAAATTAGGATCTAAACCTCTGCAATTGTGCAAATAATAGATTTGATCAGAGGAGTTTGAGGAACCAGCCTCTAATCTAAAGATTCCTCTCTCATTTTACAAGTCCCACACTTGGAGAGAGGTTTCAATGTTGTGCAATCACACTGGATGCCTGAAACATCAACTTAGAAACCTTGATTTGCATCCAGGGGTACTGTTGATTTGCAACAACAGTTTTGGCACGCCCGGTGGGACCTTAGAGGTCTTCCACTTCATCTTTTGCAGGTTGGTATGTTTTTGTGAAGATTTTAGCTTTTGGAGGCACTTGCAAACACATCTGGGACTCCATCTGATCAGCAACCCATTTCTGAAGTTGCAGTCCTGTTTTTCATCCATTTCCATCCATTATTCTTTCCATCTCTTTCATTATTTTCCATTCCATGAAGTTGTGCAATCATGACTACATTTCTATCATGGAACTCACATTTACAACAATAGCAATGTTTCCCACCTCCAACATTTTTTTTAAATCCTCCAAATCAGCATTTTGAACAAATTCAAAATCAGCATACATACCCATATGAGTAGCAATGCCAAAATCAGTTTGACTATGGAGCTTTCCAAGAGCAAGGGTGTGCATACAATGAAGAAAATCAGATGCAAGATGCTGGTATATTGGAGAAAATCCAAAATATGGAGGTAAACATGGTGCAATCCAGGGCTCAAGCTCTAATGAAAGCATTTGGAATCAGTTGTGGAGCACCCCATCCATGGGTGGGACCTTTCCCAAGGCATTACAGCCCTCAAGAGAAGCTTGACTTCATGATTGCAATGCTGTCATTGCTTGCAAAGTGGATTAAAGGAATAGAGGTGTATGAGAGGAGTATTCAGCAACCTTGTCAACGGGTAAGCACACCATCTCATGCCTTTTCTTTTCCTCTTTCCCAATCTATTTTATCTCAGCAGTGTCAAGTTTTAAACTCTCCATTTGCTATCCCAAGTGTTGAATCCATTTCTCCACCCCCTAGTCTTCCACCTCATCTCAATTCTTCTGTCCTTTTCCCTTCCAAACAGTCATCCCCTCCATAAGAGCTAAATGAAACACCCTCTCCTCTAAAGAAACAAGAGGTTTTACCTCCTCCACCACCACAAAAAATTACAAAAATCAGTCATGAAGGAAAACAAAAAGAGAAGCCAAACAAGGATGAAGAAATTCAAATTTTGAAGAGTTGGGCTCTTAAATTTGGGATGAAGAAGATCCCTTTGCTGATGAAACCTTCAGAAGAGGTTGGAGTTACAGAACAAATGGTGGTCAGGACTGATTTTGTTACAGCAGAAGAAGAGCAAAAAGGAGTTACAGATCAACAATCAATTTGTTCATAATATAGTGTCCATGTTGGCACCCTATTTGAAGGAAATGCTGATCCAATTCAAATTGAAAAAATCAGTCATGAGGGACAGCAAGAGGAAGGAGAAGCTTCTCCAACTCCAAAAGAAGAGGAGCACATTCTAGCTGTGGGGGAGAAAAGTGCAGATCCAAAGGCTTTGAGCACAAAGCATGTTATAGAAGAACCTTCAGTTCTTCTCTCTACTTCATCTCTCTCAAGTTCTAGTACTGAAGAAGAGTTTGATCCCTCAAACTCAATGCTGGAGGATGAAAGAAACCATGGTGATCAAGTTGCAGATCAAGAGAACGCTATGGGAGAGGTTGAACATTTGTAGCAGGACAACAATGAGGTAGTTTACCTGTCTGATTTGGAGGACTGTTTTGATGAAGAAGAACCGGTTGAGTTTCCACCATTATCTCTTTCATCATCCATCTTCCAAACACAAGAGCCTGCTGTCATGGAGGAGAGTATTCATTTGCAGCAGCTTGCATCTTATAAAAGCTCTTTGGAACCAAGATTAGAAGATTTTAATCTTTCATGTCCTTCATTAGAGGAAGAGAAAGGGCAGAAGGGTTCTACCATTGCTTCCACACCATCCATTCAAGGTCTACAAGAGAACTCCATTCTTGGAGTTGAAAATAAGAATTATGGGCATACTCAACGGATCAGACCTTGTCCAATCAGGTATTTGGCTTCATTGGAGCCAAAGGAGAAGCCACAACCAGTCATGCTTGCTTTTAAGCATGAGGATGAGCTGCAAAGTTCCAAGGATCAGCTATCATACCTCTCTAATCCAAATGCAGAGAAACTAAAAGAGGTATTAGATTTTTTTTTAGTTGACACCTTGCTAATTTGGGTAGAAGACCAACTTCTTGTTGATTTTCCACTCATCCAATCAGCCATACTCAGCTCCAAATCATTTTCATGGCTGCCAATTTTGAAGAAAGGAAGCTATTTTTCACAACCAGTTGCAGGGTTCATTTAGCTCACCTTTGCTTCTAGTTAGAGTAGAGTAGGTAGGTTTGCTTTCAGTAGAAGAAGTGCTTGTGCACACTCTACATGTTCCATTTGGAGCATGTATGATTTTCATTTTGTACATAGTTTTGGTGCTGCTGGTTTCACTCTTGCACAGTTCGTTTTGATGGCATTTTGGTGGGAGCAACTCCATGTCCAGTGGGATTCAAGTGGTTCAGAGGGAAGTTTTCAAAGTTCATATCAGTTTTCAGGCTACTACTCATGACTCCATGCCCAATGGATTGCTTCAGGCTACTGATCATTCATCTAACAGGCAGATGACCCCTCTGAGTCACCAAAATTTTTATCCAAATGTGCCCCCTACTCATTTTTTGGCTAACTCCCTTTCATTCTTTCCTTCTATTGTGCCTCAGTCATAAATTTTTACTTTTTAGGCACTCAAAACCTTTTATAAATGACACCATTGGATAAAGCTCTTTCTCAGCTTTCTAGAAAGGTAAAGATTTCCTCCTAACTCCACGTATTTTTCAAGCTATGGCTTGGCAGAGTTTTTGTGGGAAATTTTCCCTTGCAAGGTCCGCAACCGTGTCCAGGTCAAAAATATCAAAGTGATCCGATTTTGGCCTGTTTTTGCCCTAAAACTTCAAATTGCCATAACTTTCGATCCAGAGCTCAGATTTTCACATTCTTTATATCAATGGAAAGTTGGTGAAATGATCTATAAGATTCCATGGTCAATTTTGAATTTTGGTTAAGTTTAGAGGGGAAAAAAATCAAAAAATGCTTCTGGTACTCGCCCATGGACAGAACTGACATTTCAACAACCAATTTTAATGCAAAATGGGTTGCATTCTTCTCCAACACGGTCAAAAATGTCAGGGCATGGGTTTATAAGGACCTCCATGCTGTTTTTAATGCATTTTGGTCAATGGGGAATGGCTCCCATGTTTTTTCACATTTTCTCTCTCCTGGGCTCGACCCATGCACTGTAAAAGCTAGATTTGGCTCATTTTTCAAAGGGGGAACACTTTTTTTACACAACAAGCTTCTGTTTTCACTTTCAACAAGTGATTTTGGCAAGTATCAGACCTTCCAGGGATTGTAACAGGTTTTTCTACCTCTTTGGTGTTGGAATACAAGGATTTTGATGTTGAAAATCACAATGCAGGCTCTGTGAATGCTTTCAGTCCTTTGTATGTTTTGTTTGCTTCATTTCAAACCCTTGTTTAAAGGTTATCAACCTGTGCATGATGTTTTATGTTGTAATTTCTAATTTGTGTCAATTTGCATGAGCAAGAAGTGCTCACCACTCCTTTGGCATATCACCCTTATCAGTTTAGTTTTAATTTTTGCATTTCTTATCCCTATCTCTTTGCAAATTAAGATAAAATTAGGATCTGAACCTCTGTAGTTGTGTAAATAATAGATCTAATCAGATAAGTTTGAGGAACCAGCCTCTAATCTGGAGATTCCTCTCTCATTTTACAAGTCCCACACTTGGAGAGAGGTTTCAATGTTGTGCAATCACACTAGATGCCTGAAACATCAACTTAGAAACCTTGATTTGCATCCAGGGGTGCTGCTGATTTGCAACAACAGCTTTACGAGAACTTAGAGAAGTGTGGTTTCTTTCAGTCAGAGATACAATACTTGGGTCATATCATCTCATGGCAAGGTATCGCAGTCAATCCTTCCAAGATTAGAGCCATTATGGATTGGCCAGCACCTACTACAGTGATAGAGGTACGCAGCTTCATGGGGTTAGCAGGCTACTATAGGAGATTTTTTCAGGACTTCTCTTAGATAGTACACCCCATCACTTCCCTTCAGCAGAAAGGGAAGAAGTTTGTTTGGTTAGACAGGTGTGAGCAAGCCTTCAGGACCCTGAAGGGATGCCTCACTACAACACCTATTCTTGCAGTGCCGGATCCACATGGTGATTTCTTTGTATGCACAGATGCTTCGTTGGCAAGACTTGGAGGTGTTCTTATGCAAGAGGGTAGAGTTATATCCTTTGAGTCTCGCAAACTCAAAAATCATGAGCTTAATTATCCTACCCATGATCTTGAGCTTGCGGCAGTTGTGCATGCTTTAGTTTGATGGAGACACTTTCTTCTTGGTCAGAGATTCACACTCAGGAAAAATCATTTGAACCTTCACCACCTCTTCACTCAACCCAATCTAAACGATCGTCAGAGGCATTGGATGGAGTTGCTTTGTGAGTACGACATGGAGATAGAGCATGTGAAAGGGAAGGAGAATGTGATTGCAGACACTCTCAGTAGATGGAGGCATTTGAGCATGGCTACTTCAATGAGCACAAATTTACGGAGCAAGATCCTTCAGCAGCTTCCTCTTGACAGTTTCTACATTACAGCCCAAGTAGAGATTGAGTCCTAGAGACCCCTTGATGGGAAATTTGATGGTTTCTCACTAGAGGCAGATGGTCTTCTCAGGAACAGAGGTCAGATTTATGTTCCTAGGGATGGAGACTTGAGGCAGGACATCTTGACAGAGGCACATCATGCACCCTATTCAACCCATCCTGGGGTGAAGAAGATTCAAGCCACCGTGAGACAGTTATATCACTGGAGAGGTCTTTGCAGGGACGTGGCTTAGTTTGTGTCACATTGTTTAGAGTGCCAGAAAGTGAAGGCCGAGCATCAGCATCTAGCTGGCCTTCTCTATCCTCATGCTATATTGGAGTGGAAATGGGACACCATTTCCATGGATTTCATTGTTGGGTTACCAATGTCAAGATATCATCACGACGCCATCATGGTCACGGTTGATAAATTGACAAAAGTAGCTCACTTTTCACCAGTAAAGACCACCTATAAAGCTAGTGTGGTGGCACGTGTTTACTTGGATGAGATTGTCAGGTTGCATGGGATTCCACAAAAGATCATTTATGACTGCGATCCTTTATACACTTCCCATTTCTGGACTACCATGCAATATGTTCTCGGGACGAAGATTAACTTCAGCACAACCTATCACCTAGAGACAGATGGACATACTGAGAGGGTGAATTAGATTTTGGAGGACATGCTCAGGATGTACGTGATGGATCAGCAGTCTAAGTGGGAGGAGTATCTGTACCTTGTGGATTTTGCCTACAATAATAGTTTCCAGAGTTCTATAGGCATGGCTCCTTTTCAGGCCTTGTATGGTAGGGAGTGGAGGACACCCCTTAGTTGGGATAGGTTAGAGGATAGAGTATCTCTTGGACCAGCTCTCTTATAGGAAATGGAGCAGCAGGTAGTGTTGATCAGGCAGAGATTACAGGAGGCACAGGATAGGTAGAAGAAGTACGCTGATCAACATAGAACACATCATAATTTTGATGTGGGCATGAAGGTTTTCCTTCGTGTTAGGCCACATAAGAGCCCGATCCCTTATGGAAAAGGTTCTAAGTTATCTCCTCATTTCGTTGGACGTTTTGAGATCTTGGAGTGTATCGGCCCGTTGGCCTACCGTCTAGCATTGCCACCCAGCTTGTCTCGCATACATGATGTGTTTCATGTTTCTATTCTTAGGAGATATATCACAGATCCTTGTCATGTGCTGGATTAGACATCATTGTAGGTGCAGGATCAGGGACAGTTGATGGTGGAGCCCATCTATATCATAGATCATAGGACCTTGGGCCATCGAGGCAGAGATATTGATCAGGTACAGGTGCAGTGGGACAGGTATGATGAGACTGCAACCACTTGGGAGGATGCTACTATGTTATGAGTGTAGTTTCCACATTTGTTCCAGTGAATTCTAGGAGGAATTCAAGTCTAAGGGGAGGGGGATGTAGTGCCCACTCTCCTTTGACACTGTTTAGATACTGATCCTAGCTCTATTGATCATATTTTGGATATTATTATATTTTGATGTAACAAGATGTGTATATACTAGCTCAGGGATCATTATGGACATTATCATGTTTTGATTAGCATGATGGTTATATGTTAGACTATGGATTAATTTTGATCTGGATTCACTTATTGTGCTTGAGGATCATTGAGACATTTTTATTATTATGTGGATAATGATATACTAGTTGACATGGACAGGTTATTGATGTTAATTTTAGACATGTGGCATTGATTATTATGAATAGCTCTAGTATAGAAATCTATTGGATGATGATATAGTTACAAATTGAATTTTAATGATAAATATTGAATCCTTGATATTGTTGTGATTTAAAATTAATAATTTTATGTTGCTTATGTCATTTGGATGTTCTGATGTGGCCACGAGGCCGAAGGAGGTATTTTTCATTTTGCAGGTTAAAATCACAACAATGTTGGGGGACTGGAGACTAACCATATTGGAATTCAGTGTGAAATCAACAAGGTCACCATGGCAACTGTGGTTGATTGTGTGTTTAGTTGTTAGGATTTCCCATGGGGGGATTTCCATTATTGTGACCATAGGGGCATATATGTGTGTATGTTTATTTTGTGTTCCCTTTTTATTTATTGTTGTGTGTATTTTATTTTGTAATGTGCTTTTATTGTTTATTGTAATTATTTAAATATGATAGTATTATGTGGGAGTCATATAGTTAAAATTTAATTAAATTAAATGGGATGTGGAATGTGAAATTAAATGTTTTTGCCTTGGTTGAAAATGAAATTTGATTTATATATTTTATAACCTTATGGTAATTAATAAATCTTATGTCAAAAGGTTGTCATAAATAAATGTCATAGAAGTTAATGCATTTTAGAAGAGTGTGTAAGTTACCAAGTATGGGTTGTGTAAGAATTTGTAAGAGGTTGTAAGGCTGATTTTGGAAGGTCAAACACTCCTTCCTCTTTGAAATTCGAATTTGAACTTGGAGGACAAATTTGGAGGCTTGTGGAACAAGTTAAACTTGTCCTACACCTCTCAAAATCCTCCACTAACCATGTCTATTAATTTGGAGTCAAAATCAGATTATTTTATTACATTTTGACATGTTTTTGTTTAAGTATTGATTGCACTTGTCTTACAAAATTTAAATGCATTCCTTTTGGGGTATGGGCTACATTGTGTATGTAAGTAAATTTGTCATTTTTCTTTTATGGTGATTTGTTGTTGATGTGGATTACCTCTTGGGGAAGGAAGAAAAATGATGTGGCATCCCCTTGGAATCCACATCATCCTCTTCCACCCTCTCCTTTAAAATTTGAATTCCTCCTCATTTTGTGGTTTTTGAAGGTTGGAAATTTCATTCTTGGGTCAAATTTCTCTTGCATTTTGGAGTTTTCTTGGTGAAAGAAGAGGATTTGATTATGCATACATTTACCTTACTGTTTTGGGACTGTGTTTTGAGCATCAAAAGAACTGCTGTTTGGAAACAAGTCTCCATCATGGAGAGGTAGGCTCTCACTTTTTAAAATTGTTGTTGTTCCCTCTTTTAGTATGAAATTTGAATGTATTTTTGTTTGCAATTCTTAGAGGGATGGGTAGAATGCTTAGGGCATGGTGTGGAGAGAAGACTATGAGGTTTATCATAGGAGGGATAAGGGATTTACCATTAGCACTTGTCTTGTGGAGGGAGTGTTGGTTGGGATCCACCTAGGGAAAATAATATGCTTGCATTTCTTACTTTGGGGAGGTATAAGGGATAAATTTTGAGTAGGGATAAGGTTTATGGGATGGTTATGTTTTGGTGGTTTTTTTTAGGTGGATGCCCAATTTCAACATGGGAGGCATAAGGAGACCTCCATAGTTCTTGCTCTTTCTTGGATTGCTTGCTTGGAGAAGGAGCCTTTGTTTTGATTGGAATTGTTGTTGTAGTTGAGAACTACATCTTTTTATTTGTGTATTTCCTTGTGCATGTGAATGTATGTTATATGTGAAAGAAGCTATGTTGCCATGTGTTATTTTATCATGCTCCATTTCAATATAGTTGGGGCTCAGGGGCCAATGGGGAAAGATGGCTTCTATTTTCCTATTAGGTATCTTGGTTGGGTGGAGAGTGTTGCCTTTCCCCCTTCCTTTTTGTGATTCAAGTTACAAGGATGAAGAAATCAGTAAGCTGCTGTTTGGAGAAAGAAGAATACAGTTTGACAGTCATCTCTTTGAGAAAACTTTTGTAATCCCTTCCCACTTCGTGTGGATGAGTTGTATAATTTTGTAATGTGAAGCCATTGTATGGTAAATGGAAGTCTGAAATTTAATTGAAATGTAAAGATGAAACATTCTATTCTCTGTATTGGAAAAGACTGTCATACAGTTGTATATTTAACATTGAAATTCAAATGTAGAAATGAATTGTATCTTTCTGCTTAGTTTGAAAAGAAAATGGGAAGAACATTTCATACTTGTATTTGAAATTTGAAATAAGATCAAATTGGAAAAGAGATCAGTTATAATGTTATTTGATTTTCAATAGAAGTATGGCATTGGTTCTTGTAAAATTGTATTGTTGTCAAAGGATAAATTTCCATTTTGAAAAGAATAAGAATCTCTGTTTTTTTTTTATGTTGAGAAGATGCATATGAAATGAAATTAAATGTTATTCTTTCTTG
>CM034148.1:464469431-464496931 GCA_019776745.2 Taxus chinensis
TGCGTGTGCATTTTTGTGTGTGTGCATGTATGTGTGTGTGTGTGCATGTTCTCGCGCGCGTGCGCGTGTGTTTGCGTGTACGTCCGTGTGCATATATGTATGTCTGCATGTGCATGTGTGTGTGTGCGTGTGCATTTGGGTGTGTGTATGTGTGTATGTGTGTGTCCGTGCGAGCGTGTTCATCTGCGTGTCTTTACATATGTGTGTGCGTGTGCATGTGCATGTGCATGTGTGTGTGTGTGTGTGTGTGTGCGTGTGTGCATGTGTGTAATGTATGTGTGCGTGTGCATTCGTGTGTGTGCATGTGTGTGTGTGCATGTGCATGCGCATGTGTGTGTGTGTGCATGTGCGTTTGTTTGCATGTGTGTGTGCGTGTGTGTGTGTGCGCGCGTGTGTGCGTGTGCATGCGTGGGCGTGTGCGTGTGTGTGTATGTTTGTGTGTGTGTGCATGTGTGTGTGTGCGTGTGTGTTTGTGCGTGAACATGTGTGTGTGTGCGTTTACGTGTGCGTGTGTGTGTTGTGTCCGTGCGAGTGTGTGTGTGCATGTGTTTTGTGTGTGCGTGTGCGTGTGTGCGTGTGCGTGTACGTGTGCGTGTGTGTGCGTGTGCATGTGCACGTGCGTGAGTGTGCGTGCGCGTGTGCGTGTGCGTGTGTGTGCACATGCTCATGTGTGTGTGTAGTGTGTGTGTGCGTGTGTGCATGTGCATGTGCGTGTGTGTGTGCATGTGCGTGTGCATGTGCGTGTGCGTGCTGTATGCGTGTACATGCGTGTGCAGTGTATGTGTGCGCTTGCGTGCATGTGAGTGTGTGTGTGCACGTGCATGTGCATGTGCAGTGCATTTGCGTGTGTGTGTGCTGTGTGTGTGTTGTGTATGTGTGTGTGTGCGAGTGTGTGCATCCGCGTGTGCGTGTGCATGTGCATGTGCGTGTGTGAATGTGCGTGTGGGTATGCATGTGCATGTGCGTGTGCGTGTGCGTGTGCGTGTGCATGTGTGATATGTGTGTGTGTGTGTGTGTGTGTGTGTGTGTGTGCGTGCGTGTGTGTGTGCAAATGTGTACATGTGTGTTTGTGTGTGTGCGTGTGCGTGTACGTGTGTGTGCATATGCGTATGTGTGTGCGTGTGTGTGCATGTGCATGTGCATGTGTGTTTGCATGTGTGCTTGTACATGTGTGTGTGTGTGTGTGTGTGCACATGAGTGTGTGTGTGTGTGTGTGTGCATGTGTGTGTGTGTGTGTGTGCATGCGTGCATGCGTGTGCGTGTTGTGCGTGTGCGTATGCATGTTAGCCTATGCGTGTCCGTGTGCATTAGTATGTGTGTATGTGTGCTATGTACATGCTTGCTTGTACGTTAGCTTGTGCATGTGTGTGTGTGCATCCGTGTGCAAGTGCATGTGTGTGTACATGTACATGTGTGTGCGTGTGCGTGCTTGTGTGTGCGTGCGTGGGTATGTGTGCATGTGTGGTGTGGGTCTTGTGTGTGTGTGTGCGTGCGTGTACGAGTGTGTGATATCCGCGTGTGTTTGTGTGTGTGTGCGTGTGCGTGTGTGTGTGCGTACGCGTTCAAGCATGTGCGTGTTCTTGTGTGTGTGCGTGTGTGTGCGTGTTTGTGTGTGTGTCGTGTGTCTATGTGCATGTGTGTGTGTGTGTGTGCAAGAGTGTGTGTGTTGCGAGCGCATGTGCGTGTGTGTGTGCGTGTGTGTGCGTGTGCATGTAGCGCATGTGCGCATATGCGTGGGTGGTTGTGCGTGTGTGTGCATGTGTATGTGCATGTGTGTTTGCGATGTGTGCAAACACATGTGCGTGTGCGTGCATGGGTGTGCGTGTGCGTGTGCGTGTGCGTGTGCGTGTGTGTTAGCCTATGCGTGTCTGTGTGCATTAGCCTATGTGTGTGCGTGTCTATCTACATGCTTGCTTGTATGTTAGCTTGAACATGTGTGTGTGCATCTGCATGTTTGCATGTGCGTTAGCCTGTGCGTGCATGTGTGTGTCTTTGTGTTTGCGTGTGTAAGCGTTTTCGCGCGCGTGTGTGTACAGGTGTGTGTGCGTGTGTGTGTGAGTGTGCGTGTATGTGCGTGTGTGTGTTTATGTATGTGTGCGTGTGAGTGTGTGTGTGTGTTTATGTATGTGTGCATGTAAGTGTATGTGTGTGTGCGTGTGTGCGTGTGTGTGCATGTGCGAGTGTGTGTGTGTGGGTATGGGTCTGTGTGTATGTGTGCTTTTGTATGTGCGCAAGTGTGCGTCAGCATGCGTGTGTGTGTGTGCGTGTGTGTGTGTGTGTGTGTGTGTGTGTGTGTGTTTGCGCATGTGTGTGTGCGTGTTTGTGCACGATTTTACGTGTGCGTGTTTGCCTGCGCCTGCGAGTGCACGTAGACGTGTGCGTGTGCGTGTGTGTGTGCGTGTGCATGTGCGTGTGCTTGTGCGTGTGTGCATGTATGTGTTTGTGTGCATGTACATCAGTGTGTGTGTATGTGTGTGCGTGTGTGTGTGTGCGTGTGCGTGTGCATGTGTGTGTGAGTGTGAGTGCATGTGCATGTGTGCGTGTGTGTGTGTTTATTTATGTGTGCGTATAAGTGTATGTGTGCGTGTGAGTGTGTGTGTGTGTGTGTGTGTGTGTTTATGTATGTGTGCGTGTAAGTGTATGTGTGTGTGTGCGTGTAAGTGTGCGTGTAGCCTGTGCGTGCATGTGTGTGAGTGTGTGTGTGTGTGTGTGTGTGTGTGTGTCTGTGTGTGTGTGTCCGTGTGTTTGTGTGTGTGTGGGTGCGTGTGCGTGTGTGTGCATGTGCGTGTGGGTGTGCATGTGCATGTGCGTTTGCGTGCTTGTGCCTATGCACGTGCACGTGCATTTGCGTATACATGTGTATATGTGTGTGCGTGTCCGTGTGCATGTTTGCGTGTGTGTGTAGCCGTGTGCGTGTGTGTGTGCGTGTGCATGTGCATGCGCGTGCGTGTACGTGTGCATGTGCGTGTGCGCATGCGTGTGTGCGTGGCTATGTGCGTGTGCCAGTGCATGTGTTTTTGTGTGTGTGTATCTGTGCATGTATGTGTGTGTGAGTGTGCATGTATGTGCGTGGGTGTCTGTGTGTGTGTTTATGTATGTGTGCGTGTGAGTGTGTGTGTGTGTGTGTGTGTGTGTATGAGTGTGTGTGTGTGTGTGTGTGCGCGCATGTGTGAGTGGTTATGGGTCTGTGTGTGTGTGCTTGCATATGTGCGCGAGTGTGCATCGACATGCGTGTGTGTGGGTGTGCGTCTGTGTGTGTGGGTGTGCATGTGTGTGTGTGATTTTGTGCGCATTTTTAGGTGTGCGTGTGTGAATGCGTGTGTGCGTGCACGTAGGCATGCGCATGCGCGTGCGTGTTAATGTCCGTGTGCGTGTGGGTGTGTGTGTGTGCATGTGCCTGTGCATGTGCATGCGCGTGCACGTGGGCGTGTGCGTGTGCATGTGCGTTAGCCTGTGGGCGCATGTGTGTGTGTGTGTGTGTGTGTGTGTGTGTGTGTGCGCGTGTGTGTGTGTGTGTGCGTGTACATGTGTATGTGTGCATTAGCCTATGTGTGTCCGTGTGCGTGTCCGTCTGCATGTTTGCGTGTGCATTAGCCTGTGCATGTGTGTGTCCGTCTGCATGTTTGCGTGTGCGTTAGCCTGTGCGTGTGCGTTTGTGTTTGTGTGTTTGCGTGTGTGTTTACGTGTCTGGGTACGGGTGTGTGTGTGTGTGTGTGTGTGTGTGTGTGTGTGTGTGTGTGTGTGTGTGTGTATGTGCGTGGGTGTGTGTGTGTGTGTGTGTTTATGTGTGTGTGTGTGTGTGTGTGTGTGTGTGTGTGTGTGTTTGTGTGTTTGTGTGCGTGTGTGCGTGTAAGTGCGTGTGAGTGTGAGTGTGAATGTGTGTGTGTGTGTGTGTGTTTATGTATGTGTGTGTGTGCGTGTGTGAGTGGGTATGGGTCTGTGTGTGAGCCATAAAATGTTGTGGATTGGTTGGAGCTAATGGTTGTTCTTCACCCAAATTCCTTCTTTTGACCTTGTGTTAGTTGCAACACCTTGAGAGACTATTTGATTTATGCCACAAAAATCCTCTGCCTGCCAGTTCATAAGTGTGGTGTCATTTGGAGCTGATTACTGCTGGAATGTTTCTTGTTGTTGGTTGTTACCTTTACTGCCCTCACCCTCCACACCAGTAGTTGTCACCATTAATGCTTGATCCAAGGCACCGTTGAAACACATAGATTGGTTGTGAGGTTCATTGCATGGAAAAGACCAATCATTCTCCTGAGCAACGTTGTTTTGTGTTGGGACCAATGCCTTAGAGGCAGATATAGCATTTGGATTATAGGGCTGAAATGGTCTGTTGGCAGGAGGCCTTGCTTGATTTAGATTTGCAGCTAGATTGGGTGGTCTATGAGGTTGATATGGCTGCCTGTTAGGCTGAGCTTGAGGCTAGAAGGAAGGTCTAAAACTTTGGGCTTGTTGCCTCTTGAGAGTAACCAGCTCATTACCTAAATTTTGCAATTGCTTCATGACTTCTTAAAGTTCATTTGAGGCACTAGAAGATGAAGTGGAAGCTTCACTTGAATTATGATTTCTAGGAGTGGGAGAAGGAGCCAAATTAGGTGCTTGATTAGTGTTTGGGCTCTCTAAACTTGAAAACAATGGCATGGGAGGTCTAGGGGCTAGTTTGCCAGCTTGGATCAAACAATTTTCAACTCTAATGGAAATGCTATAAGCAATGGGGATAGTTGTGCCTCCCATGGACTGGATTAACATAGAAATATCAGAATTTAGAGCTTTGACATAGTAAAGAAAAGCACCTTCTGCTGTTGGCCTGACTGCCACTGGAATTCTCTCCCAAGTCCTTTGAAATCTAAAGTTGAAATCAGTCAGCTGCTCATTGGGAGCTCTCTTAATGGTTGTCAGCTGCTCCAAAAGAGACAAGTTGTCTCCCTTCGCTCCAAATTGCTCATGAAGTGCTACACATAGTTGGTTCCAATTTTGAATAGAACGTGAGGCAAGGCTTCTAAACCATTGCAAAGCCTTCCCCTTGAATGAAGATGCCAGCAATTTGACAGCAACTTGCATCTCATTGATTTCATGAATTGCACATAGGTTGGCAATGTCTTTAACATGATCACCAGGAGTAGTCTGATTCTCTCTAGTGAAGTATGGAATGTTCTTCAAAGCTGCAATTGGAATTGGATTTTGTGCATTGAGAGCAAGTGGGCTGCTGCTAGTGAAATTCACATAGGGTTTGTTTTGTGCCATTCTAAATGGCCTTAGAACCCTTGTTGATTGAATGAAAGGCCTACCAGGTGGAGGAGTTGACGGAATTTTGTTTTGTGGAGATGGAGACCTTTGGATTCTCCTCCCACTTTTCCTTATTCTTGGAGATAACTGCAGATATTCAAACAGTGCCTCTTCTTCTCTAGCTCTTGACCTTGTAGTGATTCTTCTCATGAGTTTTCAGGTCTGCACTGCCAAAACTCCGCTGAGCCATAACTTGAAAAATATGAGGAGTTAGGAGGAAAACTTTACCTTTCTGGAAAGCTGAGAGAGAGCTCTATCCAATGGTGCCATTTCTAGAAGGTTTTGAGTGCCTGGAAAACAAAATATTCTAACTGAGGCACAAGAGAAGGAAATATGTAAAGGAGTTAGCCACAAAACGAGCAGGGGGCACATTTGGGATAACAATTTTGGCGACTCAGAGGGATCATCTGCCTGCTGGATGAAGTTACTAGTTACCTGAAGCAATCCATTGGGCATGGAGTCACTTGATTCTCTTTTTAATACCCCAACTGACTAGAACATTGCAAAGAGGAACATGGAAAATCACCTGATGGAGCAAGGCCTGCAAACACATTCCCAGGAACAACAAGATGTGCCAAAGCACTTAGGGAAAGCAAAACAACCTACAGCAAAAAAATGTGCACAAGCACTTGGAGGAATGAAAACCTAAGATAATATTTACAAGGTGGAGAATTTCCCTCCAGTAGCAATGCTTTAGATAGATTCCATTGACTGGAATCTGCAGTTCTTCGCCATCCAATGAAGACAATTGGAAGGCATTATTGTCCTTACACTTTGTGACCATGTATGGGCCACTCCAAATGGCATCAAATTTTGAATTCCTTCCCAGTTTTGCTCTATCTGTATCCCATTTTAACACTAGATCTCCAACTTGGAAAGATCTACTCTTGGCCTTCCTATCAAAGGTCTTCTTGATCAAAGCTTGATCCTTCTCCATTGCTTGGGATGCCTGATCCTCTGATCTCTTGGAGCTCCATCAACTCTGCATATCTCACCTCCATGGGCCCAAACTCTAGCAACTCTAACTGCTTCATGAGTTCCAATGTTGGCAACTCAATTGACATGGGCAAGATTGACTCTCTTCCATAAACAAGCCTGAATGGAGAGTTACATGTGGATCTCTTGGGAGTTATCCTATCAGCCCATAAGGCTGATTTTAGTTTGGTATGCCAAGACCTCTGATTCTCATCAAGAGTCCTCCTAATGATCCTCAACAGGTTCTTGTTTGTAGATTCAACCTGGCCATTACCCTGAGGGTAGTAGTTTGATGAAGTACTTAGGTAGATCCCATTCTTGACAGCCCACTCAGTCACCTTGGATCCAATGAATGCTAAATCCACTTATGACTGTCAAAATCCACTTATGCCCTTGGCTTGAATTGTGATTAATGACTCCAATGAAGTCCAAACCCCATTGCATGAATGGCTGGTCAACTGAAATTGGATGCAATGGAAGGGTAGCAAGCCTCTCTTTACCTGTGAAAAATGCACAATTCTTGCACCTTTTGACCCACGCAAAGCAATCACTAAAAATCGTGGGCCAATAATAACCAGCCTTCATGATTTTTAGAGCTGTCACTCTTGGTGCAAAATGACCACCAGTTGGTCCACCATGGAACTCTTCCAACTGAATCTGATTTGTGCTAATGCATCTCAGTAGCACTCCATTCCCATCTTTCTTGAACAAAACACCGTCTACTATGGCATATGGGACAGCCTGCAATCTGAAGTGTCTTCTTTGGGTTTTGTTCATCTCTGGAGGGCACAGGCCTGAGCTTAGGAAATGCATTATACCTTGGGTCTAGCAAAGAGTGGGGACAACATTATCCTCTTCTTGAGTGCTACCTTGCACATGGCTGTCTTGAACTGTCAAAACAACCTCTTTTTTATTGCATACTACTTTTTGCTTGCCTAGAATCAGCTGCTCACACATTCCTTTTCCTCTTACCAGCTTGGTGACCTTGATCTCAATGTCATACTCCATGACACGAGTGATCCAACCTGCCCTTTTCTCATTCAAATCCTTGTTGAGGAGGAAGTCATTTACTCCCGCATGAGAGATCAACAACTGAACCTTGTTGTTTGAGACTAGATGCTTTAATTTCTTCAAGCTTCTGATTACTGCAAGTACATGCTTCTCAATAAAAGAATATCTCACCTCATAGTCATCTAGGCTTTGGCTGAAGAAAGTAATTGGCTACTCATCATTTTCCTTGTTCTGCTGTACCAAAACGGCAGAAATAGTATCATTACCTCCAAATGCATAGAGGATGAAATCCTTAGAGAAATCCATGTTGATGAGAGTTGGTGCTTGGGAGATGGCTTCTTTGATTTCTTCAAAACTCTCCTTGCCTTCTGTTGTCCACTTGAAAGCCATGCTTTTCTTTAACATTTTGGTGATAGGTTTGACAAGGGCTGGAAAATCTGGGACAAACCTCCGAACCAAGTTTATTCTCCCCAAGAAACTCTGAAGGGCCTTCTTGTGGCTTGGTAATGGTAGTGCTCTTATGGCTTCAACCCTATCTAGATCAATTGTTAATCCTTATTTGGAGACAATATGGCCAAAGAGCTTTCCTTCATGTGCTAGGAAGATACACTTCTTAGGATTCAAAGACACTCCAAATCTCCTGCACCTTTGGAAGACTTGTCTCAAATGAGAGAGGCGGTCTGCTACATTCTTTGAAAAAACAGTGATATCATCAAGGTATATCAGCACCACGTTGTTAATCAAACCTTTGAATGCCATGTACATTGCTCTTTGGAAGGTATCTCCAGCGTTGGACAGCCCAAATAGCATTTTCCTATATGCATAAGTTCCCCATTTGGTTGTGAAGGCTGTCTTGAATTGATCTTCTTCCTTCACCATAATCTGATTGTAGCCCATGTAGCCATCAAGTAGTGAAAACCTCAAGGAATAGGCTGATTTTCTTCATGTATACAATAGACTCCTAGCTCAGATTCTTCCACTTCTTGATAAGGATCAAAAGCATGCACCTTGTTTTCCCATTCATCAAGAGTTAGATCTGAGATGCTTCCAAACTTGGTGTCAGCTTCATCAGTGCTTGGGTGATCTTCTTGATCAAATGCCGAACAGTTGGCATTGATTTGACTTGGAGTGTAGGGCTCAATGTGGAAGTTTGCAATAGGTTCAGACCTGATTGTAGCTTTGGTTCCATACCTCGTTCTGAATAGCATGTGTGACCAATCAGTAGACAAATATCCTCCAATCTTGGCTGTGAAATATCTTGACAAACATAGGGCAAAGAGTGGTGCAAGGTCTATAACTGATACATCTTGTAAAACAACAACATTTGGACATGCATGCAAGGTAAGACTCAAGTTTCTAATCACCCCAAATGTTGTTATTGCTGTCCCATCCAGCTGCACTACTCCTTTGCATATGGTTTCATATTGAAGTCCTAGCTGATCAGCTATTTGCTTGGGCATCACTGAGCTACTTGCCTCGGAATCAATCATTCAATTGTGCACCAATTGGTTTCCAATGATTAATGAGACATAAAAAGGAGGGGGCTTCAACATTTTACCTTGCTGTCCTTCATGATTCCCTTCAGGCTGGGCAGCATTTGTGAGCACTTTCTCTTGCATTTGGACTTGCTAATTCAAAGTTGGCCAGTCCTTCATGGCAGCTTGTAGCAAATCTCTCTGGCCTGGGATAGATAGGGATTCCCACATTGATATATTTACATTTGTCTTCTTCATCTGATCAATGATACTAAATGGTGATGAAGGATCTCTTTGCTGTCCCTTGGTTTGCATATTCATCCCTTGCATGTGGGCAGTAACAACTGGTATTCGAGTTGGTCTAGGGGCTATTCTTGGCTGCCCTTGTGCATTTACAACTAGATTTTGTTTGCTAACCATTTTTGGAGCCATAAAAGGTTGTGGATTGGTTGGAGCTAATGGTTGTTCTTCACCCAAATTCCTTCTTTTTGACCTTGTGTTAGCTGCAACACCTTGACAGACTGTTTGATTTATGGCACAAAAATCCTCTACCTACAAGTTCATAAGTGCGGTGTCATTTGGAGCTGATTTCTACTTGAATGTTTCTTCTTGTTGGTTGTTTCCTTGACTTCCCTCACTCTCCAAACCAGTAGTTGTTGTTGTTGCAAATCAGCAGCACCCCTGGATGTAAATCAGGTTTCTAAGTTGATTCTAGAGCATCCAGTGTGATTGCACAACATGGAAACCTCTCTCCAAGTGTGGGACTTGTGAAAATGAGAGAGGAATCTCCAGATTAGACGCTGGTTCCTCAAACTCCTCTGATTTATATCTATATTTTACACAACTATAGAGGTTCTAATCCTAATTCTACCATAGATTGCAAGGAGACAGGGATACAAATGCAAAAATGAAACTAAACTAAAGATGGTGATGCACCAAAAGGAGTAGTGAAACATTTCTTGCCATATAGATAAACACAAATTCATGAAATGCAACAAGGGAAAACATACACAAACTGATAGATGTAATTAGAGGTCTTGAAATGAAATAAAACAATACAAACAGAGGACTGAAAGCATTCACAGAGTTTGAACTGTCAATTTCATGAAAAAATCTCTTGCATTCCACCATCAAAGAGGTATAAACCTATTACAAACTGTGAAAAAGGTCTGATTCTTACAACTATCACTTGCTGGAGGTGAAAGAAGAAGTTTTCAATGCCAGAAAGTGTTCAACCATGAAGAAATGAGCCAAATCTGGCTTTTACAGTACATGGGTCGAGCCCAGGAGAGAGAAAATGTGAAAAACACATGGGAGCCATCCCTATTGAATGAAACTACATTAAAATAGCATGGAGGTCCTTACAAACCCATGCTCTGACATTTTTGACCATACTGGAGAAGAATGCGACCAATTTTGTATTAAATTTGGTTGTTGAAATGTCATTTTTCTGGCCATGGACATGTACTAGAACCGTTTTTAAGTTTTCTCTCTCCAAACTAAACCAAAATTAGAAATTGATCATGGAATCATGTAGATAATTTTAACATATTTCCAATGATATAAAGAACGCAAAAATATGAGCTCTAGATCAAAAGATATGATTGTTTGAAGATTTAGGGCAAAAACTGCCCAAAAACGGATTGGTGGGAAAAAATTTCAAATTTTACCTGTTTTTTGTCTTTGGAAAAAATTTCAAAAATTCCCCTCACTCCACTGGTCAGATGCCACGTGGAAAGCTCTTATTTGTTCTGGAATTCTCTCTCCTTCATATTCCGTGGGTTTTCCTTCGAAATTTTGAACTTTTTAGACTTTGGAAAATTTTTCATTTTTTCCCCTCGCCCCGCCTGGCCAGGACACATGTTGGCTTTTGAATGGCTGACAGGGGGTGTGGGCCCTTCTTTCACTTTTTAGTTTTGGCCAAAAACTTTTGCAAAATTTTCAAAAACCACCCGAGCTCCAAATCTACCTTCCCCTTAGGACACGTGTCCTAATTTTACTCGCTGCGGGCTATCCATTCCATTCTTCCACTTTGGAAAATTTGGCAAATACTTAGAAAATTTTTTCATTCCCCCCCCCGCCCTTGTGACACGTGTCACAACCTGATTGGTTCACGGGCCCAACGGGAAAAAATTTCCATTTGAACCTTCTACCAAAATACTTGGAAAAAAAATCAAATTTGCCTTCGACCCCCGAACTCCTCTGCCACGTGGCAGCTTCCTATTGGCTGCGGGCCTTAAATGGGAAAATTTTCCACAAAAACTCCGCCGAGCCATAACTTGAAAAATATGAGTTAGGAGGCAAACTTTACCTTTCTGGAAAGCTGAGAGAGAGCTCTATATAATGGTGCCATTTCCAGAAAGCCTTGAGTGCCTAAAAATAAAAAAATGTAGACTGAGGCACAAGAGAGGAAAGAACACAAGGAGTTAGCCACAAAAATGAGCTGGGGCACCATTTTGGATAACAATTTTGGTGACTCAAAGGGGTCATCTACCTGCTAGATAAAAATACCAGTTGCCTGAAACAGTCCATTGGGCATGGATTCATCAAATATTCTTTTTAGAACCTCAACTGACTTAGAATGTGCAAGGAGGAAAATGGAATATCACATGATGGAAGCAAGGACTGTAAAAAATCTCCATGGACTGCAAGCTGTGCCAAAGCACTTAGGGAAAACAAAACTAACCTACAGCAAAACAATGTGCACAAGCACTTGGAGGAATGAAAATCTAATCTAATATTTACAAGGTGGTAAATTTCCCTCTAGAAGCAACGCTTGAGATAGATTCCATTGACTGGAATCTGCAGTTCTTCACCATCCAATGAGGCCAATTGGAAAGAATTGTTGTTCTTGCACTTCATGACCATGTATGGGCCACTCGAAATGGCATCAAATTTTCAATGCCTTCCCAGTTTTTCTCTATCCACATCCCATTTCAACACTAGATCTCCAACCTGAAAATATCTATCCTTGGCCTTCCTATCAAAGGTATTTTTGATCAAAGCTTGGTCCTTTTCCATTGCTTGGGATGCCTGATTTCTGACCTCCTGTAGCTCCATCAACTCTACATATCTCACCTCCATGGGCTCAAACTCTAGCAACTCTAATTGCTTCATGAGTTCCAATGTTGGCAACTCAAGTGATATGGGCAAGATTACCTCTCTTCCATAGACAAGTTTGAATGGAGAGTTACCTGTGGATCTCTTGGGAGTTATCCTATCAGCCCATAAGGCTAATTTCAGTTTGGTATGCCAAGACCTTTGATTATTATCAAGAGTCCTCCTAATGGTCCTCAACAAGTTCTTGTTTGTAGACTCATCCTGGCCATTACCTTGAGGGTATTAGTTTGATGAAGTGCTTAGGTAGATCCCATTCTTGACAGCCCACTCAGTCACCTTGGATCTAATGAATGCCAATGCATTATCTGAGATTATTGTAGCAGGTATACCAAATCTGGTTGCTATCCCCTCATAAAAGTCTAAGATGCTAGACTCATTTGCTTCTTTGAGTGCTACTGCTTCAGTCCATTTAGTGAAGTAGTTCGTGGCTGTCAAAATCCATTTGTGCCCTTGACTTGAATTGGGATTAATGACTCCAATGAAGTCCAAACCCCATTGCATGAATGGCTGGTCAACTGAGATTGGATGCAATGGAAGGGCAGCAAGTCTCTCTTTTCCTATGAAGAATACACAATTCTTACACCTCTTAATCCATGCATAGCAATCACTGAAAAATTTAGGCCAATAATAACCAGCCTTCATGATTTTTAGAGCTGTCACTCTTGGTGCAAATTGACCACCAGCTGGTCCACCATGGAATTATTCCAACACCCTATGAATATGATTTGTGCTAATACATCTCAGTAGCACTCCATTCACATCTTTCTTGAACAAAACTCCATCAACAATGGCATATGGGACAGCCTGCAATCTGAAGTGTCTTTTTTGGGTCTTGTTCATCTCCGGAGGGCATAGGCCTGTGCTTAGGAAGTGCATTATACCTTGGGTCCAGCAAGGAGTGGGGGCAGCATTGTTTTCTTCTTGAGTGCCACATGGCTCATGGCTGTCTTGAACTGTCAAAATAGCCTCTCCTTCATTGCATGATTCTTTTTGCTTCCCCAAAACCAGCTGCTCACACAATCCTTTTCCTCTTACCAGCTTGGTGATTTTGATCTCAATTTCATA
This sequence comes from Taxus chinensis, assembly GCA_019776745.2. NCBI lineage: Eukaryota > Viridiplantae > Streptophyta > Pinopsida > Cupressales > Taxaceae > Taxus > Taxus chinensis. Next base: position 464,482,370 of record CM034148.1, read on the forward strand.
CTCCATGACATGGGTGATCCAACCTGCCCTTTTCTTGTTCAAATCCTTGTTGAGGAGGAAGTCCTTAACCCCAACATGTGAGACCAGCAACTGGACCTTGTTGTTTGAGACTAAATGCTTGAATTTCTTCAAGCTTCTGGTTACTGCTAGTACATGCTTCTCAATAAAAGAATACCTCACCTCATAGTCATCTAGGCTCTGGCTGAAAAAAGCAATTGGCTGCTCATCGTTATCCTTGTTCTGCTGTACCAAAATGGCAGAAATAGTGTCATTACCTCTAAATGCATAGAGGATGAAATCCTTGGAGAAATCCGGGTTAATGAGAGTTGGTGCTTGAGAGATGGCTTCTTTGATTGCTTCAAAACTCTCCTTGCCTTCTGTTATCCACTTGAAAGCCATGCTTTTCTTTAACATTTTGGTGATAGGTTTGACAAGGGCTGCAAAATCTGGGACAAACCTCCAAACAAATTTTATTCTCCCCAAGAAACTCTGAAGGGCTTTCTTGTGGCTTGGCAATGGTAGTGATCTTATGGCTTCAACTCTCTCAGGATCAATTGTTAATCCTTCTTTGGAGACAATATGGCCAAGGAGCTTTCCTTCATGTGCAAGAAAGATACACTTCTTAGGATTCAAAGACACTCCAAATTTCCTACACCTCATGAAAAATTGTCTCAAATGAGAGAGGTGGTCTGCTGTATTTTTAGAAAAAACAGTGATATCATCAAGGTAAATCAGCACCATGTTGTTAGTCAAACCTTTGAACGCCATGTCCATTGCTCTTTAGAAGGTAGCACCAGCGTTGGACAGCCCGAATGGCATCTTCCTGTATGCAAAATTCCCCCATTTGGTTGTAAAGGTTGTCTTGAACGGGTCTTCTTCCTTCACCATAGTCTAATTGTAGCCGGAGTAGCCATCAAGTAGTGAAAACCTCTCGTAGCTAGCCACAACTTGTAAGATTTTCTCCATGGAAGGGAGTGGGTAATGGTACTTGAGAGATGCTCTATTTATGTATTTGAAATCAACACATAATCTGATCTCTCCACTCTTATTTCTGACTGGAACCAAGTTGGCAACCCAACTAGAATGCTTGATTGGGAATATGATTCTTGACTCAATCAACTTGTCCAATTCTTTCCTCATGAGAGGCTCCATTTGTGGATTGACTGGTCTTTGTTTATGCCTGACAGACTTAGTATTTGGATCCAATTCAATGGTATGCTGAGATAAGTTGGGATTGAAACCTTTCAAATCTTCATAGCTCCAAGCAAACACATTAGGGAACTCTTGACACAGTTGTATGAACTCATACCTTTCTTACTCAGTTGTCATCTTTCTAATTTGCAATGGTTTGTTCTCTTCCACCAAGATGGATATTGAATCTTCTCTCTTGACCTGAATGTTTGCTTTCTCTTTCCTAAACTGATCATTGGGATTAAAAATGGACTCCAAAGTGATAAGTCCCTTAGGCAGCTTGTTAGTTCTCAGCTGTACCACTTGGTTACCATACTGCTGTTCCAGTTTTTCTTCATTCTTAGCTGAGAACTCAGCTTCTTCTTGCAAGAAATGGATGATTTACTGGTCATTCTCAAATACTTTCAAATTGACATTGTTATCCGGCACTAAAGGCCTCACAATCACGTGGATGTTTGGCTGTACCTTGTCTTTTTGAATGCTTTCCACAATGTCAAAAGCTGCCCCTACTGATGCAATCCTGTCAGTAGCTTGATTCTCTTTCCTAGGAATGGATTTGATGCCAAAACCCTCAAAATCTTCCATGAGGACCCATACCCTGTTCTTGTAGTACTTGAGTAGATCATTCTTGGCAGCATGTTGTCCCTTGACCTGATTTACAATCAATTCACTATCACCAAAGACTTGCAAGTTCTTTATTTTCTTCTTGATTGCCCAATGCATCCCTTGCACCAAGGATTCATATTCAGTAGTGTTATTGGAGCATGCAAACTGAAATCTAAAAGCTAAATAGTACTTTACTCCTTGAGGTGAAACAAGCATAGCTCCACCTCCTGCACCTTGTCTACTCCTTGATCCATCAAAAAACAGCTGTCATACCTCATTATCATCCTTGTGGTTTGGCTTGGTGATGCTAGGAATAGGCTGATTTTCTTCATGTATACAATAGACCCCTAGCTCAGATTCTTCTACTTCTTGATAAGTATCAAAAGCATGTACCTTGTTTGCCCATTCATCAAGAGTTAGATCCGGGATGCTCCCAACCTTGGTGTCAGCTTCATCAGTGCTTGGGTGATCTTCTTGATCAAATGCTGAGTAATTGGCATTAATCTGACTTGGAGTGTAAGGCTCAATGTGGAAGTTTGCAATAGGTTTAGACCTGACTATAGCTTTGGTTCCATACCTCGTTCTGAACAACATGTGTGACCAATCAGCAGACAAATATCCTCCAATCTTGGCTGTGAAGTCCCTTGACAAGCAAAGGGCAAAGATTGGTGGAAGGTCTATGACTGATACATCTTGTAAAACAACAATATTTGTACATGCATGCAAGGTAAGACTCAACTTTTTAATCACTCCAACTGTTGCTACTGCTGTCCCATCTAGCTACACTACCCCTTTGGATATTGTTTAATACTGAGCCCTAGTTGATCAGCTATTTGTTTAGGCATCACTGAGCTACTTGCCCCAGAGTCTATCATGCAATTGTGCACTAGCTGATTTCCAATGATTAATGAAACATATAAAGGAGGGGGCTTCAACATTTTACCTTGCTGTCCTCCATGATTCCCTTCAGGCTGGGCAACATTTGTGAGCACTTTCTCTTGCATCTGAACTTGCTGATTCGAAGTTGGCCAGTCCTTCATGGTAGCTTGTAGCAAATCTCTTTGGCTTGGGATAGATAGGGATTCCCACATTGATATGTTGACATTTGTCTTCTTCATCTGATCGATGATACTGAATGGTGATGAAGGATCTCTTTGTTGTCCCTTTTTTTGCACATTCACTCCTTTCACGTGAGTAGTAACAACTGGTATTTAAGTTGGCCTAGGAGTTGTTCTTGGCTGCCCTTGTGCATTTACAACTGGATTTTGTTTGCCAACCACTTGTGTAACCATAGAATGTCGTAGATTGGTTAGACCCAATGGTTGTTCTTCACCCAAATTTCTCCTTTTTGACCTTGTGTTGGCTGCAAAACCTTGGGAAACTACCTGATTCATGCCAAAAAAATCCTCTGCTTGCCAATTTACCAACGTGGTGTCATTTGTGGCTGATTGCTGTTGGAATGTTTCTTGTTGTTGGTTATTTCCTTGATTTCCCTCACCCTCCACACCAGTAGTTGTCACCATTAATGCTTAATTCAAAGCACCATTAAAGCACATGGATTGGTTATGAGGTTCATTGCATGGAAAACACTAGTCATACTCCTGAGTAATGTTTTTTTGTGTTGGCACCAATGCCTTAGAGGTAGATATGGCATTTGGATTGTAGGGCTGAAATGGTCTATTGGCATGAGGCCTTGTTTGATTCATATTTACAGCTAAATTAGGTGGTCTTTGTGGTTGGTATGGCTTCCTGTTAGGCTGAGCTTGGGGCTGGTAAGAAGGTCTAAAACCTTGGGCTTGTTGCCTCTTGAGAGTAACCAACTCATTACCTAGGTTTTGCAGTTGCTTCATGATTTCTTGAAGCTCATTTGGGGCACTTGGAGGTGAAGTAGAAGCTTCATTTGAACTCTGATTTCTGGGACTGGGAGAAGGAGTCAAATTAGGTGCTTGATTGGTGTTTGGACTCTCTAAACTTGGAAACAATGGCATGAGAGGTCTAGGGGCAAGTTTGCCAGCTTGGATCAAACAATTTTCAGCCCTAATGACAATGCTATAAGCCATAGGGATAGTTATGCCTCCCATGGACTGAATCAACATAGAAATATCAGAATTTAGAGCTTTGAGATAGTAGAGAAAAGTACCTTCTGCTGTTGGCCTGACTGCCACTGGAATTCTCTCCCAAGTCTTTTGAAATCTGAAGTTGAAATCGGTCAGCTACTCATTGGGAGCTCTCTTGATGGTTGTGAACTGCTCCAAAAGAGACAAGTTGTCTCACTTCTCTCCAAATTGCTCATGAAGTGCTATACATAGCTGATTCGAATTTGTGATTGAACCAGCTCTGAAGCTTCTAAACCATTGCAAATCCTTCCCCTTGAATGAATATGCTAGTAATTTGACAACAACTTGCATCTCATTGATTTCATGAATTGCACAAAGGTTGGTAATGTCTTTAACATGATCACCAGGAGTAGTCTGATTCTCTCTAGTGAAGTATGGAATGTTCTTCAAGGCTGTAATTGGAATTGGATTTTGTGCATTGAGAGCAAGTGGGCTGCTTCTAGTGAAATTGACATAGGGGTTGTTTTGTGCCATTCTAATTGGCCTTAGAACCCTTGTTGATTGAATGAAAGGCCGACCAGGTGGAAGAGTTGAGAGAGTTCTGTTTGGTGGAGATGGAGACCTTTGGATTCTCCTCCCACTTTGCCTTACTCTTGGAGATAATTGCAGGTATTCAAACAACACTTCTTCTTCTCCAACTCTTGACCTTGTAGTGATTCTTCTCATGAGTTTTCAGGCCTGCACTGCTGAAACCAATTGATTCTTCCCCTTGGAGTCGCTAGATGTGAAAATTATAGCTCTTTTCAAGAAAGAAAATTGCAGAAGATGCACATCAACTTTGTTGCAATAAAAATGAGACCTCTATTGTCCCACCGGGCGTTCCAAAACTTTTGTTGCAAATCAGCAGCACCCCTGGATGTAAATCAGGTTTCTAAGTTGATTCTAGAGCATCCAGTGTGATTACACAACATGGAAACCTCTCTCTAAGTGTGGGACTTGTGAAAATGAGAGAGGAATCTCCAGATTAGAGGTTGGTTCCTCAAACTCCTCTAATTTATATCTATATTTTGCACAACTATAGAGGTTCTAATCCTAATTCTACCATAGATTGTAAGGAGATAGGGATAAAAATGTAAAAATGAAAATAAACTAAAGATGGTGATGCACCAAAAGGAGTGGTGAAACATTTCTTTCCATATAAATAGACACAAATTCATGAAATGTAACAAGGAAAAACATACACAAGCTGATAGATGTAATTAGAGGTCTTGAAATGAAGTAAAATAATACAAACAGAGGACTGAAAGCATTCACAGAGTTTGTACTGTCAATTTCATGAAAAAATCTCTTGCATTCCACCATCAAAGAGGTATAAACCTGTTACAAACTATGAAAAAGGTCTGATTCTTACAACTATCACTTGCTGGAGGTGAAAAAAGAAGGTTTCAATGCCAAAAAGTGTTCAACCATGAAGAAATGAGCCAAATCTAGCTTTTACAGTACATGGGTCGAGCCCAGGAGAGAGAAAACGTGAAAAATGCATGGGAGCCATCCTTCATTTAATGAAACTGCATTAAAATAGCATGGAGGTCCTTACAAACCCATGCTCTGACATTTTTGACCATACTGGAGAAGAATGCAACCCATTTTGTATTAAATTTGGTTGTTGAAATGTCATTTCTGGCCATGGACACGTACCAGAACCGTTTTTGAATTTTATCTCTCCAAATTGAACCAAAATTAGAAATTGACCATGGAATCATGTAGATAATTTTAACATCTTTCCAATTATATAAAGAACACAAAAATCTAAGCTCTGGATCAAAAGATATGATTGTTTGAAGATTTAGGCAAAAAACGGCCCAAAAACGGATCGGCGGGAAATTTTTTCAAATTTTACCTCTTTTTTGTCTTTGGGAAAATTTTCAAAAATTCCCCACGCTCCGCTGGTCGGATGCCACGTGGCAAGCTATGATTTGTTCTGGAATTCTCTCTCCTTCGCCTCCTGTGGGTTTTCCTTTGAAATTTTGACATTTTTAGACTTTGGAAAAAAATTCATTTTTCCCCCGCACCGCGCCTGGCCGGGACACGTGTTGGCTTTTGAATGGCTGAGAGGGGGCACGGGCTCTTCTTTCACTTTTTAGTTTTGGCCAAAAACTTTTGCAAAATTTTCAAAAACCACCCCGAGCTCCGAATCTACCTTCCCCTTAGGACACGTGTCCTAATTTTACTCGCTGCGGGCTCTCCGTTCCATTCTTCCACTTTGGAAAATTTGGCAAATACTTAGCAAATTTTTCATTCCGCCCCCCCTTGTGACACGTGTCACAACCTGATTGGTCTGCGGGCCCCGCGGGCAAAAATTTCCATTTGAACCTTCGACCAAAATACTTGGAAAAAAAATCAAATTTGCCTCCGACCCCCGAACTTGTATGCCACGTGGCAGCTTCCTATTGGCTGCGGGCCTCAAATGCGAAAATTTTCCACAAAAACTCCGCCGAGCCATAACTTGAAAAATATAAGGAGTTAGGAGGAAAAATTTACCTTTTTGGAAATCTAAGAGAGAGCTCTATCTGATGGTGCCATTCCTAGAAAGCCTTGAGTGCCTAAAAATAAAAAAATGTAGACTGAGGCACAAGAGAGGCAAGAACACAAGGAGTTAGCCACAAAAATGAGCTGGGGCACTATTTTGGATAAAAGTTGTCACCATTAATGCTTGATTCAAGGCACCGTTGAAACACATAGATTTCTTGTGAGGTTCATTGCATGGAAAAGACCAATCATACTCCTAAGCAATGTTGTTTTGTGTTGGCACCAATGCCTTAGAGGCAGATATAGCATTTGGATTATAGGGCTGAAATGGTCTATTGGCAGGAGGCCTTGCTTGATTTAGATTTGCAGCTGGATTGGGTAGTCTATGAGGTTGATATGGCTACTTGTTAGGCTGAGCTTGAGGCTAGAAGGAAGGTCTAAAACTTTGGGCTTGTTGCCTCTTGAGAGTAACCAGCTCATTACCTAAATTTTGCAATTGCTTCATGACTTCTTTAAGTTCATTTGAGGCACTAGAAGATGAAGTGGAAGCTTCACTTGAATTATGATTTCTAGGCATGGGAGAAGGAGCCAAATTAGGTTCTTGATTAGTGTTTGGGCTCTCTAAACTTGGAAACAATGGCATGGGAGGTCCAGGGGCTAGTTTTTCAGCTTGGATCAAACAATTTTCAGCTCTAATGGCAATGCTATAAGCAATGAGGATAGTTGTGCCTCCCATGGACTGAATTAACATAGAAATATCATAATTTAGAGCTTTGAGATAGTACAGAAAAGAACCTTCTGCTGTTGGCCTGACTGCCACTGGAATTCTCTCCCAAGTCCTTTGAAATCTGAAGTTGAAATCAGTCAGCTTCTTATTGGGAGCTCTATTGATGGTTGTCAGCTGCTCCAAAAGAGACAAGTTATCTCCCTTCTCTCTAAATTGCTCATGAAGAAGCTGGTTCCAATTTTGAATAGAACGTGAGGCAAGGCTTCTAAACCATTACAAATCCTTCCCCTTGAATGAAGATGCTAGTAATTTGACAACAACTTGCATCTCATTGATTTCATGAATTACACAAAGGTTGGTAATGTCTTTAACATGATCACCAGGAGTAGTCTGATTCTCTCTAGTGAAGTATGGAATGTTCTTCAAGGCTGTAATTGGAATTGGATTTTGTGCATTGAGAGCAAGTGGGCTGCTGCCAGTGAAATTGACATATGGGTTGTTTTGTGCCATTGTAATTGGCCTTAGAACCCTTGTTGATTGAATGAAAGGCCTACCAGGTGGAGGAGTTGAGAGAGTTATGTTTGGTGGAGATGGAGACCTTTAGATTCTCCTCCCACTTTTCCTTATTCTTGGAGATAACTACAGATATTCAAACAACACCTCTTCTTCTCCAGCTCTTGACCTTGTAGTGATTCTTCTCATGAGTTTTCAGGTCTGCACTGCTAAAACCATCTGATTCTTCTTCCTTGGAGTCGCCAGATGTGTAATTTATAGCTCTTTTAAGTAAGAAAATTGTAGTATATGCACATCAACTTTTCTACAATGAAAATGAGACCTCTAAGGTCCCGCCGAGTGTGCCAAAACTGTTGTTACAAATCAGCAGCACCCCTGGATGTAAATCAAGTTTCTAAGTTAATGTTTCAGGCATCTAGTGTGATTGCACAACATTGAAACCTCTCTGCAAGTGTGGGACTTGAAAAATGAGAGAGGAATCTCCAGATTAGAGGTTCGTTCCTCAAAATTCTCTAATTAGATTTGTTATTTGCACAATTACAGAGGTTTGAATCCTAATCCTACTCTAAATTCCAAGGAGACAGAGATAGAAAGTGTAAGAATTGAAACTAAACTAATAAGTGATACACCAAAGGATTGGTGAACACTTATTGTTCATGTAAATTGACACAATTTCATGAAATGTAACATGAAACATCATACAAAGGCTGATAAGATGCAATTAGAGGTCTGAAATGAAACAAGACAATACAAAGGACTAAAAATTGATCACAGAGTTTGCACTGTCATTTTCACTGTCAAAATCCTTGCATTTGCAACATCAAAGAGGAAAAAACCTGTTACAATCATGAAGAAGCTCTGATACTTGCAAAAATCACTTGTTGAAGGTGAAAGAAGAAGCTTGTTGTCCAAAAAAATGTTCAACCCTAAAAAAATGAGCCAAATCTAGCTTTTACAACGCATGGGACGAGCCCAGGAGAGAGAAAATGCGTAAAAAATGTGGGATCCATTCCCCATTGAATTAAGATGCATTAAAACAGCATGAACGTCCTTACAGACCCATGCCCTGACATTTTTGGCCATGCTAAAGAAGAATGCGACCCATTTTACATTAAAACTGGTTGTTATAACTTCATTTCTGGCCATTACCACGTGCCAGAGATGTTTCTTGATTTTCTCTCTCCAAACTGAACCAAAATGAAAAGTTGACCCTATAATCATGTAGATAATTTCACCATCTTTCCATTGATATAAAAAACGTGAAAATCTGAGCTCTGGATCAAAAGATATGGCGATTTGAAAATTTAGGGCAAAAACAGACCAAAATCGGATCGGCGGGCAAAAACTTTGAATTTTTACCCGTTTGGTCTTCGGAAGATTTTTTCAAATTTTCCCCACGCTCCACCACTCCAGGTGCCACATGGCATGTTCTAATTGGCTGTGGGCCCTTTAAGGGAAAATTTCCCACAAAAACTCCGCCAAGCCATAACATGCTTCTCAATAAAAGAATATCTCACCTCATAGTCATCTAGGCTTTGGTTGAAGAAAGCAATTGACTGCTCATCATTGTCCTTGTTCTGCTATACCAAAATGGCAGAAATAGTATCATTACTTCAAAATGCATAGAGGATGAAATCCTTGGAGAAATCCGAGTTGATGAGAGTTGGTGCTTGGGAGATGGCTTCTTTGATTGCTTCAAAACTCTCCTTGCCTTCTGTTGTCCACTTGAAAGCCATGCTTTTCTTTAACATTTTGGTCATAGGTTTGACAAGGGCTAAAAAATCTGGGACAAACCTCCAAACAAATTTTATTCTCCCCAAGAAACTCTGAAGGGCCTTCTTGTGGCTTAGCAATGGTAGTGCTCTTATGGCTTCAACCCTCTCTAGATCAATTGCTAATCCTTCTTTAGAGACAATATGGCCAAGGAGCTTTCCTTCATGTGCTAGGAAGATACACTTCTTATGATTCAAAGACACTCCAAATATCCTGCACCTTTGGAAGACTTGTCTCAAATGAGAGAGGTGGTCTGCTGCATTCTTTGAAAAAATAGTGATATCATCAAGGTATATCAGCACCACATTGTTAATAAAACCTTTGAACGCCATGTCCATTGCTCTTTGGAAGGTAGCTCCAGCATTGGACAACCCAAATGGCATTTTACTGTATGCATAAGTTCCCCATTTGGTTTTGAAGGCTGTCTTGAACTGATCTTCTTCCTTCACCATAATCTGATTGTAGCCCAAGTAGCCATCAAGTAGTGAAAACCTCTCGGAGCCAGCCACAACTTGCAAAATTTGCTCCATAGAAGGGAGTGGGTAATGGTCCTTGAGAGATGCTCTATTCAAGTCTCTGAAGTCAACACACAATCTGATCTCTCCACTCTTCTTTCTGACTGGAACTAAGTTGGCAACCTAACTAGAATGCTTGATTGGGAATATGATTCTTGACTTAACCAACTTGTTCAATTCCTTCCTCGTGAGAGGTTCCATGTGTGGATTGACTGGCCTTTGTTTCTGCCTAATGGGATTAGTATTTAGGTCCAAATCAATGGTGTGCTGAGCTAACTTGGGATTGAAACCTTTCAAATATTCATAGCTCCAAGTAAACACATCAGGGAACTCTTGACATAGGTGTATGAACTCATACCTTTCTTGTTCAGTTGTCATCTTTCCAATGTGCAATGGTTTGTTCTCTTCCACCAAGATGGATACTGAATCTTCTCTCTTGACCTGAATGTTTGCTTTCTCTTTCCTAAACTGATCATTGGGATTGAAAATGGACTCCAAAGTGATAAGTCCCTTGGGCAGCTTGTTAGTTCTCAGCTGTACCACTTGGTCACCATACTGCTATTCTAATTTTTTCTTATTTTTAGCTGAGAACTCAGCTTCTTCTTGTAAGAAATGGATGATTTACTGGTCATTCTCAAACACTTGCCAACTTACATTGTTATCTGGCACTGAAGGCCTCACAATCACATGTATGTTTGGCTGTACCTTATCTTTTTGAATGCTCTCCACAACGTCAAAGGCTGCCCCAACTGCTGCAAGCCTGTCAGCAGCTTGGTTCTCTTTCCTAGGAATTGATTTGATGCCAAAACCCTCAAAATATTCAATGAGGTCCCACACCATGTTCTTATAGCACTTGAGTAGATCTTTCTTGACAACATGCTACCCCTTGACCTGGTTGACAATCAACTCACTGTCACTAAAAGACTTGCAAGTTCTTTATTCCTCTCTTTATTGCCCAATGCATCCCTTGCACCAAGGCTTCATATTCAATAGTGTTATTGGAGCATGCAAACTGAAATCTAAAAGCTAAATAGTACTTTACTCCTTGAGGTGAAATAAGCATAGCTCCACCTCCTGCACCTTTTCTACTCCTTGATCCATCAAAAAATAGCTGCCATACCTCATTGTCATCCTTGTGGTTTGGCTTGGTGATGCTAGGAATGGGCTGATCTTCTTGATGTATGCAATAGACCCCTAGCTCAGATTCTTCTACTTCCTTATAAGGATCAAAATCATGCACCTTGTTTGCCCATTCATCAAGAGTTAGATCCGGGATGCTTCCAACCTTGGTGTCAGCTTCATCAGTGCTTGGGTGATCTTCTTGATCAAATGCCGAACAGTTGGCATTGATTTGACTTGGAGTGTAGGGCTCAATGTGAAAGTTTGCAATAGGTTCAGACCTGATTGTAGCTTTGGTTCCATAACTCATTCTGAACAACATGTGTGACCATATCTTGGCAGTGAAATCTCTTAACAAAAATAGGGCAAAGAGTGGTGGAAGGTCTATAACTGATACATCTTGTAAAACAACAACATTTGGACATGCATGCAAGGTAAGACTCAAGTTTCTAATCACCCCAACTTTTTTTACTGCTGTCCCATCCAATTGCACTACTCCTTTGGATATGGTTTCATATTGAAGTCCTAGATGATCAGCTATTTACTTGGGCATCACTGAGCTACTTGCCCTGGAATCAATCATGCAATTGTGCAACAATTGGTTTCCAATGATTAATGAGACATAAAAAGGAGGGCTTTCAACATTTTACCTTGCTGTCCTCCATGATTCCCTTCAGGCTGGGGAGCATTTGTGGGCACTTTCTCTACATTTGGACTTGCTGATTCGAAGTTGGCCAGTCCTTCATGGCAGCTTGTAGCAAATCTCTCTGGCCTGGGATAGATAGGGATTCCCACATTGATATATTTACATTTGTCTTCTTCATCTGATCAATGATACTAAATGGTGATGAAGGATCTCTTTGCTGTTCCTTGGTTTACATATTCATCCCTTACATGTGGGCAGAAACAAATTTTATTTGAGTTGGTCTAAGAGCTGTTCTTGGCTGCCCTTGTGCATTTACAACTGGATTTTGTTTGCCAACCATTTGTGGAGCCATAAAAGGTTGTGGACTGGTTGGAGCTAATGGCTGTTCTTCACCCAAATTCCTTCTTTTTGACCTTGTGTTGGCTGCAACACCTTAAGAGACTGTTTGATTTATGGCACAAAAATCCTCTGCCTACCAGTTCATAAGTGTGGTGTCATTTGGAGCTAATTGTTGCTGGAATGTTTGTTGTTGTTGGTTGTTTCCTTGACTGCACTCACCCTCCACAGCAGTAGTTGTCACCATTAATGCTTGATTCAAGGCACCCTTGAAACACATAGATTGGTTGTGAGGTTCATTACAACGAAAAGACCAATCATACTCATGAGCAATGTTGTTTTGTGTTGGCACCAATGCCTTAGAGGCAGATATAGCATTTGGATTATAGGGCTGAAATGGTCTATTGGCACGACACCTTGCTTGATTTAGATTTACAGCTGGATTAGGTGGTCTATGAGGTTGATATGGCTGCCTGTTAGGATGAGCTTGAGGCTAGAAGGAAGGTCTAAAACTTTGGGCTTGTTGCCTCTTGAGAGTAACCAGCTCATTACCTAAATTTTGCAATTGTTTCATGACTTCTTGAAGTTCATTTGAGGCACTAGAAGATGAAGTGGAAGCTTCACTTGAATTATGATTTCTAGGAGTGGGAGAAGGAGCCAAATTAGGTGCTTGATTAGTGTTTGGGCTCTCTAAACTTGGAAACAATGGCATGGGAGGTCGAGGGGCTAGTTTTCCAGCTTAGATAAAACAATTTTCAGCTCTAATGGCAATTCTATAAGCAATGGGGATAGTTGTGCCTCCCATGGACTAAATTAACATAGAAATATCAGAATTTAGAGCTTTGAGATAGTAAAAAAAGCACCTTCTTCTGTTGGCCTGACTGCCACTGGAATTCTCTCCCAAGTCCTTTGAAATCTTAAGTTGAAATCAGTCAGCTACTCATTGGGAGCTCTCTTGATGGTTATCACTTGCTGCAAAAGAGACAAGATATCTCCCTTCTATCCAAATTTCTCATGAAGTGCTACACATAGCTGGTTCCAATTTTGAATAGAACCTGAGGCAAGACTTCTAAACCATTACAAAGCCTTCCCCTTGAATGAAGATGCCAAAAATTTGATAGCAACTTACATCTCATTGATTTCATGAATTACACAAAGGTTGGCAATGTCTTTAACATGATCACCAAGAGTAGTCTGATTCTCTCTAGTGAAGTATGAAATGTTCTTCAAGGCTGCAATTGGAATTGGATTTTGTGCATTGAGAGCAACTGGGATGCTGCCAGTGAAATTGACATAGGGGTTGTTTTGTGCCATTCTAATTGGCCTTAGAACCCTTGTTGATTGAATGAAAGGCCTACCAGGTGGAGGAGTTGAGAGAGTTATGTTTGGTGGAGATGGAGACCTTTGGATTCTCCTCCCACTTTTCCTTATTCTTGGAGATAACTACAGATATTTAAACAACACCTCTTCTTCTCCAGCTCTTGACCTTGTAGTGATTCTTCTCATGAGTTTTCAGGTTTGCACTGCTAAAACCAGCCGATTCTTCTTCCTTGGAGTTGCCAGATGTGTAATTTATAGCTCTTTTAAGCAAGAAAATTGTAGTAGATGCACATCAACTTTGCTGCAATGAAAATGAGACCTCTAAGGTCCCACCGAGCATGCCAAAACTATTGTTGCAAATCAGTAGCACCCCTGGATGCAAATCAAGTTTCTAAGTTGATGTTTCAGGCATCCAGTGTGATTGTAAAACATTGAAACCTCTCTGCAAGTGTGGGACTTGTAAAATGAGAGAGGAATCTCTAGATTAGAGGCTGGTTCCTCAAACTCCTCTGATCAGATTTGTTATTTACACAATTACAGAGGTTTGAATCCTAATCCTACTCTAAATTGCAAGGAGACAGAGATAGAAAGTGCAAAAATTGAAACTAAACTAATAGGTGATACACCAAAGGAGTGGTGAACACTTCTTGTTCATGCAAATTGACACAATTTCATGAAATGCAACATGAAACATCATACACAGGCTGATAAGATATAATTAGAGGTCTGAAATGAAACAAGACAATACAAACAAAGGACTGAAAATTGATCACAGAGTCTGCACTGTCATTTTCACTATCAAAATCCTTGCATTTTCAACATCAAAGAGGTAGAAACCTATTACAATCATGAAGAAGCTCTGATACTTGCAAAAATCACTTGTTGAAGGTGAAAGAAGAAGTTTGCGATCCAAAAAAAGTTCAACCCTAAAAAAATGAGCCAAATCTAGCTTTTACAACGCATGGGTCGAGCCCAGGAGAGAGAAAACATGTAAAAAACGTGGGAGCCATTCCCCATTGAATGAAGATGCATTAAAACAGCATGGGTGTCCTTACAGACCCATGTCCTGACATTTTTGGAAATGCTGAAGAAGAATGCGACCCATTTTGCATTAAAACTAGTTGTTGAAACGTCATTTTTGGCCATTATCACCATCTTTCCATTGATATAAAGAACGTGAAAATCTGAGCTCTGGATCGAAAGATATGGCGATTTGAAAATTTAGGGCAA
>CM034148.1:464506931-464514431 GCA_019776745.2 Taxus chinensis
TGTGCACGCATGTGTGTGCGTGTGTGTGTGCGTGTGCGTGTGTGTGCATGTGCATGTGGGTGTGCATTTGCATGTGCGTTTGCGTGTTTGTGCCTGTACATGTGTGTGTGCACATGTGTATGTGTGCGTGTCCGTCTGCATGTTTGCGTGTGCGTTAGCCGGTGCATGTGTGTGTGCGTCTGCATGTTTGCGTGTGTGTTAGCATGTGCGTGTGCGTGTGTGTCTGCGTGTTTGCGTGTGCGAGCGTGTTTACGTGTCTAGGTACAGGTGTGTGTGCGTGTGTGTGTGAGTGTGCGTGTATGTGCGTGGGTGTCTGTGTGTGTGTTTATGTATGTGTGAGTGTCTGTGTGTGTGTATGAGTGTGTGTGTGTGTGTGTGTGTGTGCATGCGCGCATGTGCGAGTGGTTATGGGTCTGTGTGTGTGCTTGCATATGTGCGCGAGTGTGCATCGACATGCGTGTGTTTGGGTGTGCGTCTGTGTGTGTGGGTGTGCATGTGTGTGTGCATGTTTTTGCACATTTTTACGTGTGCGTGTGTGAAAGAGTGTGCGCGTGCGCGTAGGCATGCGTGTGCGCGTGTGTGTGCATGTGCGTGTGTGTGTGTGTGTGTGCGTGTCCGTGTGGGGGTGTGCGTGTGCGTGTGCATGTTTGCCTGCGCCTACGAGTGCACGTAGACGTGTGCGTGTGCGTGTCTGTGTGCGTGTGCATGTGCGTGTGCTTGTGCGTGTGTGCATGTATATGTTTGCGTGTGTGCATGTGCGTGTGCGTGTTTGCGTGTGTGAGTGTGTTTGTGTGTGTGGGTATGGGTGTGTGTGCGTGTGTGTGTGAGTGTGAGTGCATGTGCGTGTGTGCGTGTGTGTGTGTGTTTATTTATGTGTGCGTATAAGTGTATGTGTGCGTGTGAGTGTGTGTGTGTGTGTGTGTGTGTGTGTGTGTGTGTGTGTGTGTGCGTGTGTGTTTACGTGTATGTGTGTGTAAGTGTGCGTGTGTGTGTGAGCGTGTGCGAGTGTGTGTGCGTGGGTAAGGGTCTGTGTGTGTGCGTGTGCATGTGTGTGTGCATGTGTGTGTGTGTGGCTTTTGTGCGTGTGCGCGTGCAGTGTGCACATGCATTTGCGTATGCATGTGTGTGTGTGTGTGTGCGTGTGCGTGTGCGTGTGCGTGTGCGTGTGCGTGTGCATGTGTGTGTGCGTGTGCATGTGCATGTTCGTGCGTGTACGTGTGCATGTGCGTGTGCGCATGCGTGTGTGCGTGGCTATGTGCGTGTGCCAGTGCATGTGTTTTTGTGTGTGTGTATCTGTGCATGTATGTGTGTGTGAGTGTGCGTGCGTGTGCGTGTATTTCCGTGTGCATATATGTATGTGTGCACGTGCGTGTGCGTGTGTGTGTGCGTGTGCATGTGCATGTGTGTTTGTGTTTGGGTTGTGGGTGTGTGTGTGTCTCCGTGCAAGCATGTGCGTCCGCGTGCGTTAACATATGTGTGTGCATGTTCGTGTGCGTGTGCGTGTGCGTGTGTGTGTGTGTGTGTGTGTGTGTGTGTGTGAACGTGTGCGTGTGCGTGTACGTGTTTGCGTGTGCGAGTGTGTTTGCATGTGTGGGTATGGGTGTGTGTGCGTGTGTGTGTGAGTGTGTGTGTATGTGCGTGTGTGTGTGTGTGTGTGTGTGTGTGTTTAATTATGTGTGCGTGTGAGTGTCTGTGTGTTTATGTATGTGTGCGTGTAAGTGTATGTGTGTGTGAGCGTGTACGAGTGTGTGTCCGTGGGTATGGGTCTATGTGTGTATGTGCGTGCGTATGTGCGCATGTGTGCATCGGCGTGTGTGTGTCTGGGTGTGTGTGTATGTGTCTGTGTGTGCGTCTATGTCTACGTGTGCATGTCCGTCTGCGTCTGCGTGTGTGATATCGTGTGTGCGTGTGCGTGTGCGTTAGCCTGTGCGTGTGCATGTGTGTGCGTGTGCGTGTGCGTGTATGTGCGTGTGGGTGTGCCTGTGCATGTGTGTTTGCATGTATGTGCATGTACATGTGTGCTTGTAAATGTGTGCGTGTGCGCGTGCACGTCTGTGTTCTTGTTCGTGTGCGTGTGCATGTGGGTGTGGGTGTGTGGGTTGTGGGCGTGTGTTTGTGTTGTGTGTGTGTGCGTGTACGTGTGCGTGTGTGTGTGTGTGTGTGTGTGTGTGTGTGTGTGTGTGTGTGTGTGTGTGTGTGTGCGTGTGTGTGTGTGTGTGTGTGTGTGTGTGTCCGTGCGAGTGTGTGCGTCCGAGTGCGTTAACATATTTGTGTCCATGTGCATTTGTGTGTGCGTGTGCTTATGCATGTGCGTGACCGTGTGCGTGTGTGTGTGTGCATGTAATTCCGTGTGCATGTATGTGTGGGTGTGGGTGTGTGTGTCTGTGCGAGCGTGTATATCCGTGTGCGTTGACATATGTGTGTGCATGTGTATTTGCGTGTGCGTGTGTGTGTTTATTTATGTGTGCGTGTGAGTGTGTGTGTGTGTGTGGTTATGTATGTGTGCGTGTAAGTGTATGTGTGTGTGAGCGTGTGCGAGTGTGTGTGCGTGGGTATGGGTCTTGTGTGTGTGTGCGGGTTTGTGGGTGTGCGCGCATGTGTGTGCGTGTGCATGTGTGTGTGCATGTTTTTGGGCTTTTGTGCGTGTGCGCGTGCACGTGCGTGTGCGTGTGTGTGTGCATGTGCGTGTGCGTGTGCGTGTGCGTGTGCATGTGCATGTGCGTGTGCGTGTGTGTGTGCGTGTGCGTGTGCATGCGCGTGCGTGTACGTGTGCATGTGCGTGTGCATGTATGCGTGTGTGCGTGTGCGTATGTGCGTGTATCCAGTGCATGTGTTTTTGTGTGTGTGTATCGTGTGCGTGTATGTGTGCATGTGTGTGTGTGTGTGTGTGCATGTATTATGTATGTGTGCGTGTATAGTGTATGTGTGCACGTGCGTGTGCGTGTGCGTGTGCAACGTGTGCATGTGTGTGTGTGTGTGGGTGTGCGCATGTTGTGTATGTGTGTGTGTGTGTGTGTCTTTTTCCAATTTGTGCATGTGCTGTCCACGTGCGTGTGCATGTGTGTGTGTGCGTGTTCGTGTGCGTGTGCGCGTGCGTGTGCGTGTGTGCGTGCGTGTGTGTGTGTGTGTGTGTGTGTGTGTGTGTGTGTGTGCGTGTGCACATGCGTGTGTGTGTGCATGTGTGTGTGTGTGTACGTGTGCGTGTGCGTGTACTGTGTTTGCGTGTGTGAGCGTGTGGCGTGTGCATGTGTGCACGTGTATGGGTGTGTGTGCGTGTGTGTGTGTGTGTGTGTGCATGTGCATGTGTGTGTGTGTGTGTGTGTGTGTATGTGTGTGTGTGTTTAATGTGTGTGTGCGTGTGAGTGTGCTGTGTGTTTATGTATGTGTGCGTGTGTGTATGTGTGTGTGAGCGTGTGTGTGTGTGTGTGTGTGGGTATGGGTCTATGTGTGCGTGTGCGTGCGTATGTGCGCATGTGTCCATAGGCGTGTGTGTGTCTGGGTGTGTGTGTGTGTGTCTGTGTGTGCGTCTATGTCTACGTGTGCATGTGTGTCTACGTCTGCGTGTGTGATATCGTGTGTGCGTGTGCGTGTGTGTTATCCTGTGCGTGTGCAGTGTGTGTGTGTGTGCGTGTGCGTGTATGTGCGTGTGGGTGTGCCTATGCATGTGCGTTTGCATGTATGTGCATGTGCATGTGTGCTTGTAAATGTGTGCGTGTGCGCATGCACGTCTGTGTTCTTGTTCGTGTGCGTGTGCATGTGGGTGTGTGTGTGTGTGTTCGTGGGCGTGTGTCTGTGTGTGTGTGTGTGTGTGTGTGTGTGTGTGTGTGCGTGTGTGTGTGTGTGTGTGTGTGTGTGCATGTGTGTGTGTGTGTGTGTGCGAGTGTGTGCGTCCGAGTGCGTTAACATATTTGTGTGCGTGTGCATTTGTGTGTGCGTGTGCTTATGCATGTGCGTGACCGTGTGTGTGTGTGTGTGTGTGCATGTAATTCCGTGTGCATGTATGTGTGGGTGTGTGTGTGTGTCTGTGTGTCTGTGCGAGCGTGTATATCCGTGTGCGTTGACATATGTGTGTGCATGTGTATTTGCGTGTGTGTGTGCGTGTGCGTGCGTGCGTGTGTGTGTGTGCGTTTTTGTGTGTGTGCATGTACGTGTGCGTGCGTGCGCGTGTGTGTGCGTGTACGTGTGCCTGTGATGCGTGTATGTGTGTGTGTGTTAGTGTGTGCATTGCATGTGCGTGTGCGCGTGTGCGTGAGTGTGCATATGTGTGTGTGTGTAAGTGTTTGTGTGTGTGTGTGCTGTGTGTGTGTGTGTGTGTGTGTGTGTGTGTGTGTGTGTGTGTGTGTGTTTATGTATGTGTGCGTGTAAGTGTATGTGTGTGTGTGTGTGTATGTGTGCATGAGCGTGTGCGAGTGTGTGTGTGTGGGTATGGGTCTGTGTGTCTGCGTGCGTGCGTATGTGCACTCGTGTGCATCGGCGTGTGTGTGTGTGTGCATATGTATGTGTGTGTGTGTGTTTTTGCATATTTGTATGCATGTGCGTGTGCGTGTGCTTGTGCGTGTGTGTGTGTATGTGTGCATTTGCGTGTGCGTGTGCGTGTGCATGTGTGTGGGGGTTATGGGTGTGTGTGTCCGTACGAGCGTGTGCGTCCGCATGCGTAAACATAAGTGTGTTCATGTGCGTGTGCGTGTGCATATGTGTTCGCACGTGCTTGTGCGTATGTGTGCGCGCGTGCGTGTGCGTGTGTGTGCATGTTTGCGTGTGCGTATGTGTGTGTTCGTACGTGTGGGTATGGTGTGTCTGTTGTGCATGTGGGTGTGTGCATGTACGTGTGTGTGTGTGTGCGTGTGTGCATGCGAGCGTGTGTGTACGTGTGTGTGTATGTGTGTGTGTGTGTGTGTGCGTGTACGTTATGTATGTGTGCGTGTGCATGTGTGTTTGCGTGTGCGTGTGCATGTGTGTGTGCGTGTGTGTGTGCATGAGCGTGTGTGAGTGTGTGTGTGGGTATGGGTCTGTGTGTGTCCGTGCGTGCGTATGTGCCCGCGTGTGCATCGGCGTGCATATGTGTGGGTGTGCGTGTGTGTGCGTGTGTGTGCGGGTGTGTGTGTGTGTGTGCGTGTGAGTGTGTGGGTTGTGGGGGTGTGTGTGTGTGTTTTTGTGTGAGCGTGTGCTTCCACGTGCGTTAACATGTGTGTGCATGTGCATTTGTGTGTGTGTGTGCGTGTGTGTGTGCATGTTTGTGTGCATGTGTGCGTGTGTGTGTCTGTGTGTGTGCGTGTATGTCCGTGTGTGTGTGTGTGCATGTGCATGTGTGTGTGCGTGTGCGTGTATGTCTGTTTGCATATATGTATGTGTGCCTGTGCGTGTGTGCGTATGTCCGTGTGCATATATGTATGTGTGCCTATGTCTGTGCCTATGCGTGTGCGCGTGCGCGTGCTCGTGCGTGTGCATGTGCATGTGCATGTGCGTGTGCGTGTGGGTGTGTGTGTGTGTGAGCGTGTGCATGTGCATGTGCGTGGGTGCACGCGTGGGCATCTGCATGTGTGTCAGCCTGTGCATGTATGTCTGCATGTTTGGGTGTGCGTTAGCCTGTGCGTGTGCAGGTGTGTGTGTGTGTGTGTGTGTGTGTGTGTGTGTGTGTGTGTGTGTGTGTGTGTGTGTGTGTGAGTGTGCGTGTTTATGTATCTGTGCATGTGTTTATGTATGTGTGCGTGTAATTGTATGTGTGCGTGTGAGAGTGTGTGCGTGTGTGTGTTTATGTATGTGTGCGTGCAAGTGTATGTGTGTGTGCGTGAGCTTGTGCGAGTGTGTGTGTTGGTATGGGTCTGTGTGTGTGCGTGCGTACGTATGTGCACGCGTGTGCATCGACATGTGTGCGTGTGGGTGTGCATGTGCATGTGTATGTGTGTGTGTGTTTTTGCACATTTGTGCGTGTGCGTGTGCGTTTGTGTGTGCGTGTGTTTGTGAGTGTGCGTGTGCGTGTACGTGTGTGTGTGTGCGCGCGTGTGTGTGTGTGTGCATGTGTGTGTGTGGGTTATGGGTGCGTGTGTTTGTATGTGTGTCCGTACAAGTGTGTGTGTCCGCGTGCGTAAACATAAGTGTGTGCATGTGCGTGTGTGTGTGCATATGTGTTCACACGTGCTTGTGCGTATGTGTGCGCGCGCTCGTGTGCATGTGTGTGCGTGTTTGCATGTGCGAGTGTGTTTGCGTGTGGGTATGGGTGTGTGTGCGTGTGGGTATGAGTGTGTGTATATGTGCATGTGTGTGTGTGTGTGTGTGTGTGTGTGTGTGTGTGTGTGTGTGTGTGTATGTGTGTGTGTTTTTATGTATGTGTGTGTGTAAGTGTATGTGTACGTGTGAGTGTGTGTGTGTGTGCGTGTAAGTGTATGTGTGTGCGTGTGTGTGTGTGTGCGTGAGCGTGTGTGTGTGTGTGCGTGAGCGTGTGCGAGTGTGTGTGTGGGTGGGTATGGGTCTGTCTGTTTGCATGCGTGCGTATGTGCCTACATGTGCATCGGCGTGCATATGTGTGGGTGTGCGTGTGTGTACGCGCGTGTGTGTGCCTGTGCATGTGCGTGTGAGTTTGTGGGTTGTGGGTGTGTGTGTGTGTTTCCGTGTGAGCGTGTGCTTCCATGTGTGTTAACATGTGTGTGCATGTGCATTGTGTGTGTGCGTGTGCATGTGTGTGTTCGTGTTCGTGTGCGTGTGCATGCGCGTACGTGTGCGTGTGCGTGTGTGTGTGCATGTGCGTATGCATGTGTGCGTGTGTGTGTCTGTGCGTGTGCGTGTATGTCCGTGTGTGTGTGTGCATGTGCATGTGTGTGTGTGTGTGCGTGTGTCCGTGTGCATATATGTATCTGTGCCTATGCGTGTCTGCGTGCGCGTGCTCGTGCGTGTGCATGTGTGTGTGCGTGCGTGTGTGTGTGTGTGTGTGTGCTCGTGCGTGTGCATGTGCTTGTGCGTGTGCATGTGCATGTGCATGTGTGTGCGTGTGGGCGTGTGCCTGTGCCTGTGCATGTGCGTTAGCATGTGCGTGTATGTCTGCATGTTTGGGTGTGCGTTAGCCTGTGCGTGTGCGGGTGTGTGTGCGTGTGTGCGTGTGTGTGTGTGAGTGTGTGTGTTTATGTATCTGTGCATGTTTTTATGTATGTGTGTGTGTAATTGTATGTGTGTGTGTGTTTATGTATGTGTGTGTGTAAGTGTATGTGTGTGTGCGTGAGCGTGTGCGAGTGTGTGTGTTGGTATGGGTTTGTGTGAGTGCATGCGTGCGTATGTGCATGCGTGTGCATCGACATGTGTGCGTGTAATTTTATGTGTGCGAGTGTGTGTGTGTGTGTGTGTGTGTGTGTGTGTGTGTGTGTGTGTGTGTGTGTGTGTGTGTGTGTGTGTGTGTGTGTTTATGTATGTGTGCGTGTAAGTGTGTGTGTGTGTGTGTGTGTGCGTGAGCGTGTGCGAGTGTGTGTGTTGGTATGAGTTTGGGTGTGTGCATGCGTGTGCATCGACATG
>CM034148.1:464516931-464536931 GCA_019776745.2 Taxus chinensis
GTGTGCATGTGTGATATCGTGTGTGTTTGTGTGTGTGTGTGTGTGTGTGTGTGTGCGTGTGCGTCTGTGTTCATGTGCGTGTGGGTGTGCTTGTACGTGTGTGTTTGCTTGTGTGTGCCTATACATGTGTGCGTGTGCGTGTGCGCGTGCACGTCTATGTTCTTTTGCGTGTGCGTGTGTGTGGGGGTGTGGGTGTGGGTGTGTGTATGTGTGTGTGTGTGGGTTGTGGGTGTGTGTGTGTGTGTGTGTGTCCGTGTGAGCGTGTGTTTGTGTGAGCGTGTGTGTGTTATTCCAAATGTGCCCCCTGCTCATTTTGTTGCTAACTCCTTTACATTTTTCCTTCTCTTGTGCCTCAGTTAGAATATTTTATTTTCCAAGCACTCAAAACGTTCTGGAAATGGCACCATTGGATAGAGTTTTTTCTCAGCTTTCCAGAAAGGTAAAGTTTTCCTCCTAACTCCACGTATTTTTCAAGTTATGGCTCAGCGGAGTTTTGGTGGGAAATTTTCCCCTAGAAGGCCCGCAGCCAATCAGGAGCTGTCACGTGTCCAAGGGCAAAAAAACACCAAGTGACCCGAAGGAAAAAATGGTCAAGAAGGGCCCACACCCAATCAGAACGTGCCATGTGGCACCTGGTGTGGCGGAGCGCGGGGAAAATTTGAAAAATGTTCCAAAGACCAAACGGGTAAAAATTCAAACTTTTTGCCCGCCAATCCGATTTTGGCCTGTTTTTGCCCTAAAACTTCAAATCGCCATAACTTTCGATCCAGAGCTTGGATTTTCATGTTCTTTATATCAATGGAAAGCTGGTGAAATTATCTACAAGATTCCATGGTCAATTTTGAATTTTGGTTCCATTTGGAGGGAGAAAATCAAAAAATTCTTTTAGTATGTGCCCATGGACAGAACTGACGTTTCAACAACCATTTTTAATGCGAACCGGGTCGCATTCTTCTCCAGCATGGTCAAAAATGTCGGGGGATGGGTATGTCAGGTCACCCATGCTGTTTTTAATGCATTTTGGTCAATGAGGAATGGCTCCCACATTTTTTCACGTTTTCTCTCTCCTAGGTTCAACCCATGCAATGTAAAAACCCAAATTTGGCTCATTTTTCAAAGGAGAACACTTTTTTTGCACAGCAAGCTTCTGTTTTCATCTTCAGCAAGTGATTTTAGAAGTACCAGACCTTCGAGGGATTGTAACAGGCCTTTTTTGCCTCTTTGGTGTTGGAATGCAAGGATTTTGATGTTGAAAATCACAATGCAGGCTCTGTGAATGCTTTCAGTCCTTTGCATGTGTTGTTTGTTTCATTTCAAACCTTTGATTACAGCTTATCAACCTATGCATGATGTTTTATGCTGCAATTTCTGATTTGTGTCTATTTGCATGAGCAAAAATGTTCACCACTCCTTTGGTGCATCACCATCATTAGTTTAGTTTCAATTTTTACATTTCTTATCCCTGTCTCCTTGCAATCTAGGATAAAATTAGGATCTGAACCTCTGCAGTTGTTCAAATAATAGATCTAATCAGAGGAGTTTGAGGAACCAACCTCTAATCTAGAGATTCCTCTCTCATTTTACAAGTCCCACACTTGGAGAGAGGTTTCAATGTTGTGTAATCACACTGGATGTCTGAAATATCAACTTAGAACCCTGATTTGCATCCAGGGGTGCTGCTGATTTGCAACAACAGTTTTGGCACGCCGTGTGGGACCTTAGAAGTCTCATTTTTATTGCATCAAAATTGATGTGCATCTGCTGCAATTTTCTTGCTTCAAAAGAGCTATAAATTGCACATCTGGCGACTCCAAGGAGAAGAATCAACTAGTTTCAGCAGTGCAGGCCTGAAAACTTGTGAGAAGAATCACTACAAGGTCAAGAGTTGGAGAAGAAGAGGTGTTGTTTCAATATCTGCAGTTATCTCCAAGAGTAAGGCAAAGTGGGAGGAGAATCCAAAGGTCTCCATCTCCACCAAACAGAACTCTCTCAACTCCTCCACCTGGTAGGCCTTTCATTCAATCAACAATGGTTCTAAGACTTATTAGAATGGCGCAACCACCGAATCCGTATGTCAATTTCACAGGGAGCATCCCACTTTCCCTCAATGGACAACATCCAATTCCAATTGTAGCCTTGAAGAACATTACATACTTCACTGGAGAGAATCAGACTACTCCAGGTGATCATGTTAAAGACATTGCCAACCTTTGTGTAATTCATGAAATCAATGAGATGCAAGTGGCTGTCAAATTGCTGGCATCTTCATTCAAGGGGAAAGCATTGCAATGGTTTAGAAGTCTTGCCTCAGGTTCTATTCAGAATTGGAATAAACTATGTATAGCCCTCCATGAGTAGTTTGGGGAAAAGGGAGACAACTTGTCCCGTTTGGAGCAGCTGACAACTATCAAAAGAGCTCCCAATGAGCAGCTGACTGATTTTAATTTTAGATTTCAAAGGACTTGGGAGAGAATTCTAGTGACAGTCAGGCCAACAGCAGAAGGTGCTTTTCTTTACTATCTCAAAACTCTAAATTCTGATATTTCTATGTTGATTCAGTCCACGGGAGGCATAACTATCCCTATGGCTTATAGCATTGCCATTAGGGCTGAAAATTGTTTCATCCAAGCTGGCAAACTAGCCTCTGGACCTCCCATGCCATTGTTTCTAAGTTTAGAGAGCCCAAACACTAATCAAGCACCTAATTTGGCTCCTTCTCCCACTCCTAGAAATCAGAGTTCAAATGAAGCTTCTACTTCATCTCCAAGTGCCCCAAATGAGCTTTAAGAAGTCATGAAGCAATTGCAAAATTTAGGTAATGAGCTGGTTACTCTCAAGAGGCAAAAAGCCCAAAGTTTTAGACCTTCCTTCCAGCCTCAAGCTCAGCCTAACAGGCAGCCATATCAACCTCATAGACCACCCAATCTAGCTACAAATCTAAATCAAGCAAGGCCTCCTACTAACAGACCATTTCAGCCGTATAATCCAAATGCTATATCTGCCTCTAAGGCATTGGTGCCAACACAAAACAATGTTGCTCAGGAGTATGATTGGTGTTTTCCATGCAATGAACCTCACAACCAATGTATGTGCTTCAACGGTGCCTTGAATCAAGCATTAATGGTGACAACTACTGGTGTGGAGGGTGAGGGAAGTCAAGGAAACAACCAACAACAAGAAACATTCCAAAAACAATCAGCCCCAAATGACACCACATTGGTAAACTGGCAAGCAGAAGATTTCTGTGGCATGAATCAAGCATTTTCTCAAGGTGTTGCAGCCAACACAAGGTCAAAAAGAAGGAATTTGGGTGAAGAGTAGCCATTAGCTCCAACCAATCTCCAACCTTCTATGGCTCCACAAATGGTTGGCAAGCAAAATCTAATTTCAAATGCACAAGGGCAGCCAAGAACAGCTCCTAGACCAACTCAAATACCAGTTGTTGTTGCCCACATGCAAGGAGTGAATGTGCCAACCAAGGGATAGCAAAGAGATCCTCCATCACCATTCAGTATCATTGATCAGATGAAGAAGACAAATGTAAATATATCAATGTGGGAATCCCTATCTATCCTAGGCCAAAGAGATTTGCTACAAGCTTCCATGAAGGACTGGCCAACTTTGAATCAGCAAGTTCAGATGAAAGAGAAAGTGCTCACAAATGCTGCCCAGCCTGAAGGGAATCATGGAGGACAGAAAGGTAAAATGTTGAAGCCCCCTCCTTTCTATGTTTCATTAATCATTGGAAATCAGTTAGTGCAAAATTGCATGATAGATTCTGGGGCAAGTAGCTTAGTGATGCCTAAACAAATAGCTAATCAGCTAGGGCTCCAGTATGAAACCATATCCAAAGGGGTAGTGCAGCTGGATGGGACAGCAGTAACAATAGTTGGAGTGATTAGAAACTTAAGTCTTACCTTGCATGCATGTCCAAATGTTGTTATTTTACAAGATGTATCAGTTATAGACCTTCCACCACTCTTTTCCCTATGCTTGTCAAGGGACTTCACAACCAAGATTGGAGGATATTTGTCTGTTGATTGGTCACACATGCTGTTCAGAACGAGGTATGGAACCAAAGCTACAATCAGGTCTGAACCTATTGCAAACTTTCACATTGAGCCCTACACTCCAAGTCAAATCAATGCCAACTGTTCGGCATTTGATCAAGAAGATCACCCAAGCACTGATGAAGCTGACACCAAGGTTGGAAGCATCTAGGATCTAACTCTTGATGAATGGGCAAACAAGGTGCATATTTTTTATCCTTATCAAGAAGTAGAAGAATCTGAGCTAGGGGTCTATTGTATACATCAAGAAGATCAACCCATTCCTAGCATCATCAAGCCAAACCACAAAGATGACAATGAGGTATGGAAGCTGTTTTTTGATGGATCAAGGAGTAGACAAGGTGCATGAGGTGGAGCCATGCTTATTTCACCTCAAGGAGTAAAGTACTATTTAGCTTTTAGATTTCAGTTTGCATACTCCAATAACACTGCTGAATATGAAGCCGTGGTACAAGGGATGCATTGGGCAATAAAAAGAGGAATAAAGAACTTGCAAGTCTTTGGTGACAGTGAATTGATTGTAAATCAGGTCAAGGGACAGCATGCTGCCAAGAATGATCTACTTAAGTGATACAAGAACAGGGTGTGGGACCTCATTGAAGATTTTGAGGGTTTTGACATCAAATCCAATCCTAGGAAAGAGAACCAAGCTGCTGACAGGCTTGCAGTAGTAGGGGCAGCCTTTGACATTGTGGAAAGCATTCAACAAGATAAGGTACAACGAAACATCCATGTGATTGTGAGGCCTTCAGTGCCGGATAACAATGTCAGTTGGCAAGTGTTTGAAAATGACCAGCAAATCATCCATTTTTTGCAAGAAGAAACTGAGTTCTCAGCTAAAAATCAGGAAAAATTGGAACAGCAGTATGGTGACCAAGTGGTACAGCTGAGAACTAACAAGTTGCCCAAGGGACTTATCACTTTGGAGTCCATTTTCAATCCCATGATCAGTTTAGGAAAGAGAAAGCAAACATTCAGGTCAAGAGAGAAGATTCAGTATCCATCTTGGTGGAAGAGAACAAACATTACAAATTGGAAAGATGACAACTAAACAAGAAAGGTATGAGTTCATACAGTTATGTCAAGAGTTCCCTGATGTGTTTGCTTGGAGCTACAAAGATTTGAAAGGTTTCAATCCCAAGTTAGCTCAGCACACCATTGAGTTGGATCCAAATACTAAGCCCATCAGGCAGAAACAAAGGTCAGTCAATCCACACATGGAACCTCTCATGAGGAAGGAATTGAACAAGTTGATTGAGTCAAGAATCATATTCCCAATCAAGCATTCTAGTTGGGTTGCCAACTTGGTTCCAGTCAGAAAGAAGAGTGGAGAGATCAGATTGTGTGTTGACTTCAGAGACTTGAATAGAGCATCTCTCAAGGACCATTACCCACTCCCTTCCATGGAGCAAATCTTGCAAGTTGTGGCTGGCTTCGAGAGGTTTTCACTACTTGATGGCTACTTAGGCTACAATCAGATTATGGTGAAGGAAGAAGACCAGTTCAAGACAGCCTTCACAACCAAATGGGGAACTTATGCATACAGGAAAATGCCATTTGGGCTGTCTAATGCTGGTGCTACTTTCCAAAGAGCAATGGACATGGCGTTCAAAGGTTTGATTAACAACGTGGTACTGATTTACCTTGATGATATCATTATTTTTTCCAAGAATACAGTAGACCACATCTCTCATTTGAGACAAGTTTTCACAAGGTGCAGGAGATTTGGAGTGTCTTTGAATCCTAAGAAGTGTATCTTTCTTGCACATGAAGGAAAGCTCCTTGGCCATATTGTCTCCAAAGAAAGATTAGCAATTGATCCAGAGAGGGTTGAAGCCATAAGAGCACTACCATTGCCAAGCCACAAGAAATCCCTTCAGAGTTTCTTGGGGAGGATAAACTTTGTTCAGAGGTTTGTCCCAAATTTTGTAGCCCTTGTCAAGCCCATCACCCAAATGTTAAAGAAGAGCATGGCTTTCAAGTGGACATCAGAAGGCAAGGAGAGTTTTGAAGCAATCAAAGAAGCTATCTCTCAAGCACCAACTCTCATCAACCCATATTTCTCCAAGGATTTCATCCTCTATGCATTTGGAGGTAATGATACTATTTCTGCCATTTTGGTATAGTAGAACATGGACAACGATGAGCAGCCAATTGCTTTCTTCAGCCAGAGCCTAGATGAATATGAGGTGAGGTATTCTTTTATTGAGAAGCATGTGCTGGCAGTAATCAAAAGCTTGAAGAAATTCAAGCATTTAGTCTCAAACAACAAGGTCTAGTTGCTGGTATCACATGCTGGGGTTAAGGACTTCCTCCTCAACAAGGATTTGAACAAGAAAAGGGCAGGTTGGATCACCCGTGTCATGGAGTATGACATTGAGATCAAAATCACCAAGCTGGTAAGAGGAAAAGGATTGTGTGAGCAGCTGGTTTTGGGGAAGCAAAAAGAAGCATGCAATGAAGGAGAGGTTGTTTTGATAGTTCAAGACAACCATGAGCCATGTGGCACTCAAGAAGAAAATAATGCTGCCCCCACTCCTTGCTGGACCCAAGGTATAATGCACTTCCTAAGCACAGGCCTATGCCCTCCGGAGATGAACAAGACCTATTGTTGCAAATCAGCAGCACCCCTGGATGCAAATCAGGTTTCTAAGTTGATGTTTCAGGCATCCTGTGTGATTGCACAACATTGAAACCTCTCTCCAAGTGTGAGACTTGTAAAAATGAGAGAGGAATCTCTAGAATAGAGGCTGGTTCATCAAACTCCTCTGATTTAGATCTATATTTTGCACAACTACAGAGGTTCTAATCCTAATTCTACCCTAGATTGCAAGGAGACAGGGATAAAAATGTAAAAATCAAACTAAACTAAAGATGGTGATGCACCAAAAGGAGTGGTGAAACATTTTTTGCCATGTAAATAGACAAAAATTCATGAAATGCAACAAGGAAAAACATAGACAAGATGATAGATGTAATTAGAGGTCTTAAAATGAAGTAAAACATCACAAATAGAGGACTGAAAGCATTCACAGAGTTTGCACTCTCAATTCCATGTAAAAATCTCTTGCATTCCACCATCAAAGAGGTATAAACTTGTTACAAACTGTGAAAAAGGTCTGATTCTTACAACTATCACTTGCTGGAGGTGAAAGAAGAAGTTTGCAATGCCAAAAAGTGTTCAACCATGAAGAAATGAGCCAAATCTGGCTTTTACAGTACATGGGTCGAGCCCAGGAGAGAGAAAACATGAAAAACACATGGGAGCCATCCCTCATTGAATGAAACTACATTAAAACAACATGGAGGTCCTTAAAAACCCATGCTATGACATTTTTGACCATACTGGAGAAGAATGCGACCCATTTTGTATTAAATTTGGTTGTTGAAATGTCATTTCTGGCCATGGACATGTACCAGAAGTGTTTTTGAATTTTCTCTCTCCAAAGTGAACCAAAATTCAAAATTGACCACGGAATCATGTAGATAATTTCATAAGCATTCTGTTGATATAAAGAACGTGCAAATCTGAGCTCTGGATCGAAAGTTCTGCTCGTTTGAAGATTAGGGCAAAAAGGGGCCAAAAACGGATCGGCGGGAAATTTTTTCAAATTTTACCTTTTTTTTGTCTTCGGAAAAATTTTCAAAAAAAACCCATGCTCCGCTGGTCGGATGCCATGTGTCATCTTCTGATTCGCCACTGGAATTCTCTCTCCTTCTTCCTCCACGGGTTTTCCTTTGAAAATTTTACCTTTTTATACTTTGGGAAAATTTCCCGATTTTCCCCCATGCCCCGGCACTTGTGGACACGTGGCATGATTTGGTTGGTCGACAGGGGCGCGGGCTCGTCCTTTGCCTTTGAATTTTTGACCAAAACTTTTGTCAAATTTCCCTAAGTCCTCCCCGAGCTCCGAACTCCCCTTCCCCTTAGGACACGTGTCTTATTTCTATTGGCTCGGGCCCTCTGTTCCATTTTCCCCTTTGAAACTTTTACCGACCACTTAGCAAATTTTTTCCTTTCTCCCCCCGCGCTGCGAGCTCCCCGCCACTTGTGCCACCTGTCATGCCCCTATTGGCTGCGGGCAAATCCTTCCAAAATTTTCCTTTGAAAACTCGGCAAAACCCTTAGCATTTTTTATTTTCTCCTTCGCCGGTTCGGGCTCCATTGGACACGTGGCCCATTTTCATTGGGCGCGGGCTGCGTAGGACAAATGTTGCATTTGAAACTTTTACCAAAACTTAGCAAAAATTTCAGTTTTAACCCCGACGCATGTGACCCTCCTTGGCCACGTGGTGAGTTCTTATTGGCCGCGGGCCAAAATTTAAAATTTTTCCTACTCAAACACTTAGCCAATTTTTTCACTATGCCTCCCCTTGTGACACGTGTCACACTGTGATTGGTCCGCAGGCCCCGCGAGAAAATTTTTCCATTTGAACCTTCGACCCAAACTTAGAAAATTTTCCAAGTTCACCTTTGACCTCTGAACTTTCTTGCCATGTGGCAGCTTCCTATTAGCTGCGGGCCTCCAATGGGAAAATTTCCCACAAAAACTCCACCAAGCCATAACTTGAAAAATACGAGGAGTTAGGAGGAAAACTTTACCTTTCTGGAAAGATGAGAGAGAGCTCTATCTAATGATGCCATCTTTAGAAAGATTTAAGTGCTTGAAAATCAAAAAGTCAAGACTGAGGCACAAGAGAGGTAGGAACACAAGGAGTTAGCCACAAAAATGAGCAGGGGAACATTTTAGATAGCAATTTTGGCGACTCAAAGGGGTCATCTGCCTGCTAGATGAAAGTACCAGTTGCCTGAAGCAGTCCATTAGGCATGGAGTCATCAAATTTTCTGTTTGGAAACCCAACCTGACTTAGAATGTTGCAAGGAGGAAGATGGAATATCACTTGATGGAAGCAAGGACTGTAAAACATCTCCATGGACAACAAGCTGTGCCAAAGAACTTACGGGAAACAAAACTAACCTACAGCAAAACAATGTGCAAAGCACTTAGAGGAATGAAAATCTAATCTAATATTTACAAGGTGGAGAATTTCCCTCTAGAAGCAATGCTTGAGATAGATTCCATTAACTGGAATCTGCAGTTCTTCACCATCCAATGAGGCCAATTGGAAAGCATTGTTGTTCTTGCACTTCGTGACCATGTATGGGCCACTCCAAATGGCATAAAATTTTGAATGCCTTCCCAGTTTTTCTCTATCCACATCCCATTTCAACACGATATCTCTAACTTGAAAAAATTTATCCTTGGCCTTCCTAT
Organism: Taxus chinensis; assembly: GCA_019776745.2. NCBI lineage: Eukaryota > Viridiplantae > Streptophyta > Pinopsida > Cupressales > Taxaceae > Taxus > Taxus chinensis. Next base: position 464,526,278 of record CM034148.1, read on the forward strand.
CAAAGGTCTTCTTGATCAAAGCTTGATTCTTCTCCATTGCTTGGGATGCCTCATTTCTAATCTCTTGTAGCTCCATCAACTCTACATATCTCACTTCCATGGGCCCAAACTCTAGCAACTCTAACTGCTTCATGAGTTTCAATGTTGGCAACTCAAGTGACATGGGCAAGATTGCCTCTCTTCCATAAACAAGCTTGAATGGAGAGTTACCTGTGGATCTCTTGGGAGTTATCCTATCAGCCCATAAGGCTGATTTCAGTTTAGTATGCCCAAGACCTCTGATTGTCATCAAAATTCCTCCTAATGATCCTCAACAAGTTCTTGTTTGTAGACTCGGCCTGGCCATTACCTTGAGGGTAATAGTTTGATGAAGTGCTTAGGTAGATCCCGTTCTTGACAGCCCACTCAGTCACCTTGGATCCAATGAATGCCAATGCATTATTTAAGATTATTATAGCAGATATACCAAATCTGGTTGCTATCCCCTCATAAAAGTTTAAGATGTTGGACTCATTTGCTTTTTTGAGTGCTACTGCTTCAGTCCACTTGGTGAAGTAGTTCGTGGCTGTCAAAATCCATTTGTGCCCTTGACTTGAATTGGGATTAATGACTCCAATGAAGTCCAAACCCCATTGCATGAATGGCTGGTCAACTGAAATTGGATGCAATGGAAGGGCAACAAGTCTCTCTTTTCCTATGAAGAATGCACAATTCTTACACCTCTTGATCCATGTATAGCAATTACTGAAAATTTTAGGCCAATAAAAACCATCCTTCATGATTTTTAGAGCTATCACTCTCGGTGCAAAATGACCACCAGCTGATCCACCATGGAACTCTTCCAACACCCTATGAATCTGATTTGTGCTAATGCATCTCAACAGCACTCCATTCACATCTTTCTTGAACAAAACTCCATCAACAATGGCATATGGGATAGCCTACAATCTAAAGTGTCTTCTTTGGGTCTTGTTCATCTCCGGAGGGCATAGGCCTGTGCTTAGGAAGTGCATTATACCTTGGGTCCAGTAAGGAGTGGGGGCAGCATTATTTTCTTCTTGAGTGCCACATGGCTTATGGCTGTCTTGAACTATAAAAACAGCCTCTCCTTCATTGCATGCTTCTTTTTGCTTCCCCAAAACTAGTTTCTCACCCAATCCTTTTCCTCTTACTAGCTTGGTGATTTTGATCTCAATGTCATACTCCATGACACGGGTGATCCAACCTGCCCTTTTCTCGTTCAAATCTTTGTTGAGGAGGAAGTCCTTAACCCCAGCATGTGAGACCAGCAACTGGACCTTGTTGTTTGAGACTAAATGCTTGAATTTCTTCAAGCTTCTGATTACTACCAGCACATGCTTCTCAATAAAATAATACCTCACCTCATAGTCATCTAGGCTTTGGCTGAAGAAAGCAATTGGCTGCTCATCATTGTCCTTGTTCTGCTGTACCAAAATGGCAGAAATAGTATCATTACCTCCAAATGCATAGAGGATGAAATCCTTGGAGAAATCTGGGTTGATGAGAGTTGGTGCTTGAGAGATAGCTTCTTTGATTGCTTCAAAAACTCTCCTTGCCTTCTGCTGTCCACTTGAAAGCCATGCTCTTCTTTAACATTTTGGTGATGGGCTTGACAAGGGCTGTAAAATCTAGGACAAACCTCCGAACAAAGTTTATTCTCCCCAAGAAACTCTGAAGGGCCTTCTTATGGCTTGCCAATGGTAGTGCTCTTATAGCTTCAACCGTCTCTGGATCAATTGCTAATCCTTCTTTGGAGACAATATGGCCAAGGAGCTTTCCTTCATGTGTAGGAAAGATACACTTCTTAGGATTCAAAGACACTCCAAATCTCCTACACCTGGTGAAGACTTGTCTCAAATGAAAGAGGTGGTTTGCTGCATTCTTGGAAAAAAAATGATATCATCAAGGTAAATCAGCACCACTTTGTTAATCAAACCTTTGAACGCCATGTCTATTGCTCTTTGGAAAGTAGCACCAGCGTTGGACAACCCAAATGCCATTTTCCTATATGCATAAGTTCCCCATTTGGTTGTGAAAGCTATCTTGAACTGGTCTTCTTCCTTCACCATAATCTGATTGTAGCCTGAGTAGCCATCAAGTAGTGAAAACCTCTCGGAGCCATCCACAACTTGCAATATTTACTCCATGGAAGGGAGTGGGTAATGGTCCTTGAGAGATGCTCTATTCAAGTCTCTGAAGTCAACACACAATTTGATCTCTCCACTCTTCTTTCTGACTAGAACCAAGTTGGAAATCTAAATAGAATGCTTGATTGGGAATATGATCCTTGACTCAATCAGCTTGTGTAATTCTTTCCTCATGAGAGGCTCCATATGTGGATTTACTGGTCTTTGTTTCTACCTGAAAGGCTTAGTATTTGGATCCAATTCAATGGTATGCTGAGCTAAGTTGGGATTGAAACCTTTCAAGTCTTCATAGCTCCAAAAAAACACATCAGGAAACTCTTGACACAGCTGTATGAACTCGTACCTTTCTTGTTCAGTTGTCATCTTTCTAATTTGTAATGGTTTGTCCTCTTCCACCAAGATGGATACTGAATCTTCTCTCTTGACCTGAATGTTTGCTTTCTCTTTCCTAAACTGATCATTGGGATTAAAAATGGACTCCAAAGTGATAAGTCCCTTGGGAAGCTTGTTAGTTCTCAGCTGTACCACTTGGTCACCATACTGTTGTTCCAGTTTTTCTTGATTCTTAGCTAAGAACTCAGCTTCTTCTTGCAAGAAATGGATGATTTACTGATCATTCTCAAATACTTTCCAACTGACATTGTTATCCAACACTGAAGGCCTCACAATCACATGGATTTTTAGCTGTACCTTGTCTTTTTGAATGCTTTCCACAATGTCAAAGGCTACCCCTACTGCTGCAAGCCTATCATCATCTTGATTCTCTTTCCTAGGAATGGATTTGATGCCAAAACCCTCAAAATCTTCCATGAGGTCCCATACCCTATTCTTGTAGCACTTGAGTAGATCATTCTTGGCAGCATGCTGTCCCTTGACCTGATTTACAATCAATTCACTGTCACCAAAGAATTACAAGTTCTTTATTTTCTTCTTGATTGCCCAATGCATCCCTTGCACCAAGGCTTCATATTCAACAGTGTTATTGGAACATGCAAACTGAAATATAAAAGCTGAATAGTACTTTACTCCTTGAGGTGAAACAAGGATAGCTCCACCTCCTGCACCTTGTCTACTCCTTGATCCATCAAAAAATAGCTACCATACCTCATTGTCATCCTTGTGGTTTGGCTTGGTGATGTTAGGAATAGGGTGATTTTCTTCATGTATACAATAGACCCCTAACTCAGATTCTTCTACTTCTTGATAAGGATCAGAAGCATGTACCTTATTTTCCCATTCATCAAGAGTTAGATCCGAGATGCTCCCAACCTTGGTGTCAGCTTCATCAGTGCTTGGGTGATCTTCTTGATCAAATGCCGAACATTTGGCATTGATCTGACTTGGAGTGTAGGGCTCAATGTGGAAGTTTGCAATAGGTTCAGACCTGATTGTAGCTTTGGTTCCATACCTCGTTCTGAATAGCATGTTTGACCAATCAACAGACAAATATCCTCCAATCTTGGCTGTGAAGTCCCTTGACAAGCATAGGGCAAAGAGTGGTGGAAGGTCTATAACTGATACACATCTTGTAAAACAACAACATTTGGACATGCATGCAAGGTAAGACTCAAGTTTCTAATCACTCCAACTGTTGGTATTGCTGTCCCATCCAGCTGCACTACCCCTTTAGATATTGTTTCATACTGGAGCCCTAGCTGATCAGCTATTTGTTTAGGCATCCCTGACCTACTTGCCCCGAAGTCTATCATGTAATTGTGCACTAGCTGATTTCTGATGATTAATGAAACATAGAAGGGAGAGGGCTTCAACATTTTACCTTGCTGTCCTCCATAATTCCCCTCAGGCTGGGCAACATTTGTAAGCACTTTGTCTTGCATTTGAACTTGCTGATTCGAAGTTGGCCAGTCCTTCATGGAAGCTTGTAGTAAATCTCTTTGGCCTGGGATAGACAGGGATTCCCACATTGATATATTAACATTTGTCTTCTTCATCTGATCAATGATACTGAATGGTGATGAAGTATCTGTTTGCTGTCCCTTTTATTTGCACATTCACTGCTTGCACGTGGGCAGCAACAACTGGTATTTGAGTTGCCCTAGGAGCTGTTCTTAGCTGTCCTTGTGCATTTACAACTGGATTTTATTTGCCAACCATTTGTGGAGCCATAGAGGGTTGGAGATTAGTTGGAGCTAATGACTGTTCTTCACCCAAATTCCTTCTTTTTGACCTTGTGTTGGCTGCCACACCTTGAGAGACCATTTGATTCATGCCGCAAAAATCCTCTGCTTGTCAATTTACCAATGTGGTGTCATTTGGAGCTGATTGTTGTTGGAATGTTTCTTGTTGTTGGTTGTTTCCTTGACTGCCCTCACCCTCCAGGCCAGTAGTTGTCACCATTAATGCTTGATTCAAAGCACCATTATAGCACATGGATTTGTTATGAGGTTCATTGCATGGAAAGTACCAATCATACTCCTGAGGAATGTTGTTTTGTGTTGGCACTAGTGCCTTAGAGGTAGATATGGCATTTGGATTATAGGGCTGAAATGGTCTATTGGTAGGAGGCCTTGTTTGATTTATATTTGCAGCTAGATTAGGGGGTCTTTGTGGTTGGTATGGCTGCCTAGTGGGCTGAGCTTGGGGCTGGTAAGAAGGTCTAAAACCTTGGGCTTGCTACCTCTTGAGAGTGACTAGCTCATTGCCTAGGTTTTGCAATTGCTTCATGACTTCTTGAAGCTCATTTGGGGCACTTGGAGATGAAGTAGAAGCTTCATTTGAACTCTGATTTCTAAGAATGGGAGAAGGAGCCAAATTAGGTGCTTGATTGGTGTTTGGACTCTCTAAACTTGGAAACAATGGCATGGGAGGTCTAGGGGCTAGTTTTCCAGCTTGGATCAAACAATTTTCAGCCCTAATGGCAATGTTATAAGCCATAAGGATAGTTATGCCTCCCATGGATTGAATCAACATAAAAATATCAGAATTTAGAGCTTTGAGATAGTAGAGAAAAGAACCTTCTACTGTTGGTCTGACTGCCACTGGAATTCTCTCCCAAGTCTTTTAAAATATGAAGTTGAAATCAGTCAGCTGCTCATTGGGAGCTTTCTTGATGGTTGTCAGCTGCTCCAAAAGAGACAAGTTGTCTCCCATCTCTCCAAATTGCTCATGAAGTGCTATACATAGTTGATTCCAATTTGTGATAGAACCAGCTCCAAGGCTTCTAAACCATTACAATGCTTTCCCCTTGAATGAAGATGCCAACAGTTTGACAGCCACTTGCATCTCATTGCATCTCATTGATTTCATGAATTACACAAAGATTGGTAATTTCTTTAACATGATCACCTGGAGTAGTTTGATTCTCTCCAGTGAAGTATGGAATGTTCTTTAAGGCTGCAATTGGAATTATATGTTGTGCATTGAGGGAAAGTGGGATGCTATCTGTGAAATTGACATACGGATTCGGTGGTTGCACCATTCTAATTGGTCTTAGAACCCTTGTTGATTGAATGAAATGCCTACCAGGTGGAGGAGTTGAGAGAGTTCTATTTGGTGGAGATGGAGACCTTTGGATTCTCCTCCCACTTTGCCTTACTCTTGGAGATAACTGCAGATATTCAAACAACACCTCTTCTTCTCCAGCTCTTGACCTTGTGGTGATTCTTCTCATGAGTTTTCAGGCCTGCACTGCTGAAACCAGTTGATTCTTCCCCTTGGAGTCACCAGATATGCAAATTATAGCTCTTTTCAAGCAAGAAAATTGTAGTAGATGCACATCAACTTTGCTGCAATAAAAATGAGACCTCTAAGGTCCCACCGGGCATGCCAAAACTGTTGTTTCAAATCAGCAGCACCCCTGCATGCAAATCAGGTTTCTAAATTGATGTTTCAGGCATCCAGTGTGATTGCACAACATTGAAACCTCTCTCCAAGTGTGGGACTTATAAAAATGAGAGAGGAATCTCCAGAATAGAGGCTAGTTCCTCAAACTCCTCTATTTTAGATCTATATTTTACACAACTACAGAGTTTCTAATCCTAATTCTACCCTAGATTGCAAGGAGACAGGGATAAAAATGCAAAAATGAAACTAAACTAAAGATGGTGATGCACCAAAAGGAGTGGTGAGACATTTTTTGCCATGTAAATAGACACAAATTCATGAAATGCAACAAGGGAAAACATATAAAAGCTGATAGATGTAATTAGAGGTCTTAAAATGAAGTAAAACAATACAAACAGAGGACTGAAAGCATTCACAGAGTTTGCACTGTCAATTCCATGTAAAAATCTCTTGCATTCCACCATCAAAGAGGTATAAACCTGTTACAAACTATGAAAAAGGTCTGATTCGTACAACTATCACTTGCTTGAGGTGAAAGAAGAAGTTTGTAATGCCAAAAAGTGTTCAACCATGAAGAAATGAGCCAAATCTGGCTTTTACAGTACATGGGTTGAGCCCAGGAGAGAGAAAACATGAAAAACGCATGGGAGCCATCCCTCATTGAATGAAACTACATTAAAACAACATGGAGGTCCTTACAAACCCATGCTCTGACATTTTTGACCATACTGGAGAAGAATGCGACCCATTTTGTATTAAATTTGGTTGTTGAAATGTCATTTCTGGCCATAGACATTTACCAGAAGTATTTTTGAATTTTATCTCTCCAAACTGAACCAAAATTCAAAATTGACCATGCAATCATATAGATAATTTCATAAGCTTTCTGTTGATATAAAGAACATGCAAATCTAAGCTCTAGATCGAAAGTTATGCTCGTTTGAAGATTTAGGGCAAAAAGGGGCCAAAAACGGATCGGCAGGAAAAAATTTCGAATTTTAGCTTTTTTTTTGTCTTTGGAAAAATTTTCAAAAAAATCTCGCACTCCGCTGGTCGGATGCCACGTGTCAGCTTCTGATTCACCACTAGAATTCTCTCTCCTTCTTCCTCCGCGCGTTTTCCTTTGAAAATTTTACCTTTTTATACTTTGTGAAAATTTCCCGATTTTCCACCGCGCCCCGCCACTTGTGGACACATGGCATGATTTGGTTGGTCGATAGGGGTGCGGGCTCATCCTTTGCCTTTGAATTTTTGACCGAAACTTTTGCCAAATTTCCCTAAGTCCTCCCCTAGCTTGGAACTTCCCTTCCCCTTAGGACACGTGTCTTGTGTCTATTGGCTCGGGCCCTCTGTTCCATTTTCCCCTATGAAACTTTTATCAACCACTTAGCAACTTTTTTCCTTTCTCCCCCCATGCCGTGAGCTCCCCGCCACTTGTGCCACCTGTCATGCCCCTATTGGCTACGGGAAAATCCTTCCAAAATTTTCCTTTGAAAACTCGGCAAAACCCTTAGCATTTTTCATTTTCTCCTCTGCCGGTTTGGGCTCCATTAGACATGTGGACCATTTTCATTGGGCACGGGCTACGTGGGAAAAATGTTACATTTGAAACTTTTACCAAAAATTAGCAAAAATTTCAGTTTTAACCCCGACGCCTGCGACCCTCCTTGGCCACGTGGCGATTTCCTATTGGCCGCGGGCCAAAATTCAAAATTTTTCCTACTCAAACACTTAGCCAATTTTTTCACTATGCCTCCCCTTGTGACACGTGTCACACTGTGATTGGTCCGTGGGCCCCACGGGCAAAATTTTACAATTGAACCTTCCACCCAAACTTGGAAAATTTTCCAAGTTCACCTCCGACCTCCGAACTTTCTTGCCACGTGGCAGCTTCCTATTGGCTGCGGGCCTCCAATGGGAAAATTTCCCACAAAAACTCCACTGAGCCATAACTTGAAAAATACGAGGAGTTAGGAGGAAAATTTTAACTTTCTGGAAAGCTGAGAGAGAGAGAGAGCTCTAATTGATGGTGCCATCTCCAGAAAGATTTGAGTGCCTGAAAATCAAGAAATGAAGACTGAGGCACAAGAGAGGTAGGAACACAAGGAGTTAGCCACAAAAATGAGCAGGGGCACATTTTGGATAACAAGACCCAAAGAAGACACTTCAGATTGCAGGTTGTCCCATATGCCATTGTTGATGGAGTTTTATTCAATAAAGATGTGAATGGAGTGCTGCTGATATGCATTAGCACAAATCAGATTCAGAGGGTATTGGAAGAGTTCCATGGTGGACCAGCTGGTGGTCATTTTGCACCAAGAGTGACAGCTCTAAAAATCATGAAGGTTGGTTATTATTGGCCTAAAATTTTCAGTGATTGCTATGCATGGATCAAGAGGTGTAAGAATTGTGCATTCTTCACAGGAAAAGAGAGACTTGCTGCCCCTTTCATTGCATCCAATCTCAGTTGACTAGCCATTCATGCAATGGGGGTTTGGACTTCATTGGAGTCATTAATCCCAATTCAAGTCAAGGGCACAAATGGATTTTAACAGCCACGGACTACTTCACCAAGTGGACTGAAGCGAGTAGCACTCAAAGAGGTAAATGAGTCTAGCATCTTAGACTTTTATGAGGGGAAAGCAACCAGATTTGGTAATACCTACTACAATAATCTTAGATAATGCATTGGCATTCATTGGATCCAAGGTGACTGAGTGGGCTGTCAAGAATGGGATCTACCTAAGCACTTCATCAAACTATTACCCTCAAGGTAATGGCTAGGCTAAGTCTACAAACAAGAACTTATTAAGGATCATTAGGAGGACTCTTAATGAGAATCAGAGGTCTTGGCATACCAAACTGAAATCATCCTTATGGGCTGATAGGATAACTCCCAAGAGATCCACAGGTAACTCTCCATTCAAGCTTGTTTATGGAAGAGAGGCAATCTTGCCCATGTCACTTGAGTTGCCAACATTGGAACTCATGAAGCGGTTAGAGTTGCTAGAGTTTGGGCCCATGGAGGTGAGATATGCAGAGTTGATGGAGCTCCAAGAGATCAGAGATCAAGCATCCCAAGCAATGGAGAAGGATCAAGCTTTGATCAAGAAGACCTTTCATAGGAAGGCCAAGAGTAGATCTTTCCAAGTTGGAGATCTAGTGTTAAAATGGGATGCAGATAGAGCAAAACCGAGAAGGCATTCAAAATTTGATGCCATTTGGAGTGGCCCATACATGGTCACGAAGTGCAAGAACAGCAATGCCTTCCAATTGGCTTCATTGGATGGTGAAGAACTGCAGATTCCAGTCAATGGAATCTATCTAAAGCATTACTTCTAAAGGGAAATTCTCCGCCTTGTAAATATTAGCTTAGGTTTCCATTCCTTCAAGTGCTTGTGCACATTGTTTTGTTGTAGGTTTTTTTTTCTTTCCCTAAGTGCTTTGGCACATCTTGCTGTCCCTGGAGATGTTTTGCAGTCCTTGCTTCCATCAGGTGATATTCCATCTTCCTCCTTGCAACATTCTAAGTCAGTTGGGGTTCCAACAGAAAATTTGATGACTCCATGCCCAATGGACTGCTTCAAGCAACTAGTATTTTCATCTAGCAGGCAGATGACCCCTCTGAGTCACTAAAATTGTTATCCCAAATGTGCCCCTTGCTCATTTTGTGGCTAACTCCTTTACATCTTTCCTTCTCTTGTGCCTCAATAAGAATATTTTGTTTTCTAGGCACTCAAAACCTTCTGGAAATGGCACCATTGGATAGAGATCTTTCTCAGCTTTCCAGAAAGGTAAATTTTTCCTCCTAACTCCATGTATTTATTAAGTTATGGCTCAGCAGAGTTTTGGTGGGAAATTTTCCCCTAGAAGGCCTGCAGCCAATCAGGAGCTGTCATGTGTCCAAGGGCAAAAAAACACCAAGCGACCTGAAGGAAAAAATGGTCAGGAAGGGCCCGTACCCAATTAGAATGTGCCATGTGGCACCTAGAGTGGCGGAGCATGGGGAAAATTTGAAAAATGTTCCAAAGATCAAACGGGTAAAAATTCAAACTTTTTGCCCACCGATCCGATTTTGGCCTATTTTTTCCCTAAAACTTCAAATCGCCATAACTTTCGATCCAGAGCTTAGATTTTCATGTTCTTTATACCAATGGAAAGTTGGTAAAATTATCTACAAGATTCCATGGTCAATTTTGAATTTTGGTTTATTTTGGAGGGAGAAAATCAAAAAACACTTCTGGTATGTGCCCATGGACAGAACTGACATTTCAACAACCATTTTTAATGCGAAATGGGTCGTATTCTTCTCCAGTATGGTCAAAGATGTTGGGGGATGGGTCTGTCAGGTCACCCATGCTGTTTTTAATGCATTTTGGTCAATGAGGAATGGCTCCTACATTTTTTCACGTTTTCTCTCTCCTGGATTCAACCCATGCACTATAAAAAGCCAGATATGGCTCATTTTTCAAAGGGGAACACTTTTTTTGCACAGCAAGCTTCTGTTTTCATCTTTAGCAAGTGATTTTAGAAGTACCAGACCTTCCAGGGATTGTAACAGGCCTTTTTTGCCTCTTTGGTGTTGGAATGCAAGGATTTTGTTGTTGAAAATCACAATGCAAGCTCTGTGAATGCTTTCAGTCCTTTGCATGTGTTGTTTGTTTCATTTCAAACCTTTGATT
>CM034148.1:464546931-464574431 GCA_019776745.2 Taxus chinensis
CTTTTACCTTTGGCTTTCTCCATGTTCTTAAGAGCCCCTTTGAGCTCTTGAATCTCCTTCTCCAATCTGTCAACCTTCTCCAGCAAATCCTCCTCCTTGGGCTTCTCCACAGGCATGCTGATATGCAGGAGGCTTTCAGCAAGTTCTAAGTCCTTGTGGCTCCTAAGGACACGTTGGGAGGTAGGGATTCTAGTTTTTAGGCTCTTGCTTTTCTTGCTGGAGCCCACATCATCATGCTTTCTTTTTGGCAGGGTGGAGTGGGAGCAGTATGGGTAGGTGGGGGTGTGGAGGAGGGAGGTGGGATGGGGTTCATGGGAGGGCAACTGGAAAAGTGGCGGTGAATGAGGAGTATAAGGCCCTGGTGCAGGGGGACAGCCCAAGAGTGATTTTGCACCTCCCTTATAGACTTCTCCAGGGAGTTGATCAAATAATGAGGAAAACTAATAATGTTATTTCTACGAAAATGATTCAGAAAAATCAGATGCTTGTGTGGGATAGTCATATATCTTCTTTGTAAGGTAACATACCTTACCACCATTTTGGAAAGTTCATCAAAAGGTGCAGGGATCGACTCCACCTTGAGGCCAGTACTTACAAAGAAGAAAAAGGAAGTTGCAGAACTGAAAAGTGTCTTTTTGCAAAAATGAACTCATTCTGGCTTTTACAGTGCAAATCACGACCCCAGGAGAGAGAAATGCGAGAAAACGTGCAAGGGGTTCAACCATTGACCAAAATGCCATCAAAACAGTATGGGTGATTGTTATCCAAAATGTGCCCCCCTGCTCATTTTGTGGCTAACTCCTCTCATTCTTCCCTCTCTTGTGCCTCAGTCACAAAATTTTACTTTTTAGGCACTCAAAACCTTCTCGAAATGGCACCATTGGATAGAGTTTTTTCTCATCTTTCCAGAAAGGTAAATTTTTCCTCCTAACTCCATGTATTTTTCAAGTTATGGCTCGGAGGAGTTTTTGTGGGAAATTTTCACCTAGAAGACCCACAGACAATCAAAACTCGCCACGTGTCCAGGCCAAAAATATCAAAGCGACCCGATTTGGCCCTGTTTTGCCCTAAAACTTCAAATCGCCATATCTTTCGATCCAGAGCTCATTTTTTCACGTTCTTTATATCAATGGAAAGATGGTGAAATTCGCTATAAGATTCCAAGGTTAATTTTGCATTTTGGTGGAGTTTGGAGAGAGAAAATCAAAAAACACTTCTGGCACGTGGTAATGGCCAGAAATGACATTTCAACAACCAGTTCTAATGTAAAATGGGTCGCATTCTTCTACAGCATGGCCAAAAATGTCAGGGCATGGGTCTGTAAGGACACCCATGCTATTTTAATGCATCTTCATTCAATGGGGAATGGCTTCCACATTTTTTACATGTTTTCTCTCTCCTGGGCTCGACCCATGCATTGTAAAAGCTAGATTTGGCTCATTTTTTGAAAGGGAACACTTTTTGGATAGCAAGCTTCTTCTTTCACCTTCAACAAGTGATTTTTGTAAGTATCAGACCTTCTTCATGATTGTAACAGGTTTCTACCTCTTTGATGTTGCAAATGCAAGGATTTTGACAGTGAAAAATGACAGTGCAGACTCTGTGATCAATTTTCAGCCCTTTGTTTGTATTGTCTTGCTTCATTTTAGACCTCTAATTGCATCTTATCAGCCTGTGTATGATGTTTCATGTTGCATTTTATGAAATTGTGTCAATTTTCATGAACAAGAAGTGTTCACCACTCCTTTGGTGTATCACCTATTAGTTTAGTTTCAATTTTTACAATTTCTATCTCTGTCACCTTGAAATTTAGAGTAGGATTAGGATTCAAACCTCTGCAATTGTGCAAATAATAGATCTGATCAGAGGAGTTTGAGGAACCAACCTCTAATCTAGAGATTCCTCTCTCATTTTACAAGTCCCACACTTAGAGAGAGGTTTCAATGTTGTGCAATCACACTGGATGCCTGAAACATCAACTTAGAAACATGATTTGCATCTAGGGGTGTTACTGATTTGCAACAACAGTTTTGGCACGCCTGGTGGGACCTTAGAGGTCTTCCATTTTATCTTTCACAGGTTGGTGTGTTCCTGTTAAGGATTTAGCCTTTTGGAGGCACTGTTGTTACAAATCAGCAGCACCCCTGGATGCAAATCAAGGTTCTGAATTGATGTTTTAGGCATCCAGTGTGATTACACAACATGAAAACCTCTCTCCAAGTGTGGGACTTATGAAAATGAGAGAGGAATATCTAGAATAAAGGCTGGTTCCTCAAAATCCTCTGATTTAGATTTATATTTTACACAACTACAGAGGTTCTAATCCTAATTCTACCCTAGATTGCAAGGAGACAGGGATAAAAATGAAAAAATGAAACTAAACTAAAGATGGTGATGCACCTAAAGGAGTGGTGAAACATTTTTTGCCATGTAAATAGATACAAATTCATGAAATGCAACAAGGGAAAACATACACAAGCTAATAGATGTAATTAGAGGTCTTAAAATGAAGTAAAACAATACAAATAGAGGACTGAAAGTATTCACAGAGTTTACACTGTCAATTCCATGTAAAAATCTCTTGCATTCCACCATCAAAGAGGTATAAACCTGTTACAAACTGTGAAAAAGGTATAATTCTTACAACTATCACTTGCTGGAGGTGAAAGAAGAAGTTTGCAATGCCAAAAAGTGTTCAACTATGAAGAAAATGAGCCAAATATGGCTTTTACAGTACATGGGTCGAGCCCAGGAGAGAGAAAATGTGAAAAAAACATGGGAGCCATCCCTCATTGATGGAAAATGTATTAAAACAGCATGGAGGACCTTACAAACCCATACCCTGTCATTTATGACCATATTGGAGAAGAATGCAACCCATTATGTATTAAATTTGGTTGTTGAAATGTCATTTCTGGCTATGGACATGTACCAGAACCATTTTTGAATTTTCTCTCTCCAAACTGAACCAAAATTAGAAATTGACCATGGAATCATGTAGAGAATTTTGACATCTTTCTAATGATATAAAGAATGTGAAAATATGATCTCTGGATCAAAAGATATGATCGTTTGAAGATTTAGGGAAAAAACGGCCCAAAAACGGGTCGGCGGGAAAAAATTTCAAATTTTACCTTTTTTTTGTTTTTGGAAAAAATTTCAAAAATTCCCCGCGCTCTGCTTGTCGAATGCCATGTGGAAAGCTTTGATTCGCTCTGGAATTCTCTCTCCTTCTTTTTTATGTGGGTTTTCCTTTGAAAATCGATGTTTTTATACTCTTTTGGAAAATTTTCAATTTTGCCTCTGACCCCCGAACTCCTCTGCCACGTGGCAGCTTCCTATTGGCTACGGGCCTCAAATGGGAAAATTTTCCACAAAAACTCCACCAAGCCATAACTTGAAAAATATAAAGAGTTATGAGGCAAAATTTACCTTTCTGGAAAGCTGAGAGAGAGCTCTATCTGATGGTGCCATTTCCAGAAAGCCTTGAGTGCCTGAAAATCAAAAAATGTAGACTAAGGCACAAGAGAGGCAAGAACACAAGGAGTTAGCCACAAAAACGAGCTGGGGCACCATTTTGGATAACAATTTTGGTGACTCAGAGGGGTCATCTGCCTGCTAGATGAAAATACCAGTTGCCTGAAGCAGTCCATTGGGCATGGAGTCGTCAAATATTTTGTTTAGAACCTCAATTGACTTAGAATGTGCAAGGAGGAAGATGGAATATCACATGATGGAAGCAAGGACTGTAAAACATCTCCAGGGACAGCAAGCTGTGCCAAAGCACTTAGGGAAAGCAAAACTAACGTACAGCAAAACAATGTGCAAAGCACTTGGAGAAATGAAAATATAATATAATATTTACAAGGTGGTAAATTTCCCTCTAGAAGCAACGCTTGAGATAGATTCCATTGATTGAAATCTGCAGTTCTTCACCATCCAATGAGGCCAATTAGAAAGCATTGCTATTCTTGCACTTCGTGACCATGTATGGGCCACTCCAAATGGCATCAAATTTTGAATTCCTTCCCGGTTTTGCTCCATCCATATCCCATTTCAACACTAGATCTCCAACCTAAAAAGATCTATCCTTGGCCTTCCTATCAAAGGTCTTTTTGATCAAAGCTTGATCCTTTTCCATTGCTTGGGATGCTTGATTTTTAACCTCCTGCAGCTCCATCAACTCTGCATATCTCACCTCGATGGGCTCAAACTCTAGCAACTCTAATTGCTTCATGAGTTTCAATGTTGGCAACTCAAGTGATATGGGAAAGATTGCCTCTCTTCCATAAACAAGCTTGAACAGAGAGTTACCTGTGGATCTCTTGGGAGTTATCCTATCAGCCCATAAGGCCGATTTTAGTTTGGTATGCCAAGACCTTTAATTCTCATCAAGAGTCCTCCTAATGATCCTCAACAAGTTCTTGTTTGTAGACTTGGCCTGGCCATTACCTTGAGGGTAATAGTTTGATGAAGTGCTTAGGTAGGTCCTGTTCTTCACAGCCCACTCAGTCACCTTGGATCCAATGAATGCCAATGCATTATCTAAGATTATTGTAGCAGGTATACCAAATCTGGTTGCTATCCCCTCATAAAAGTCTAAGATGCTATTACTTCTTTGAGTGCTACTGCTTCAGTCCACTTGGTGAAGTAGTCTGTGGCTGTCAAAATCCATTTGTGCCCTTGACTTGAATTAGGATTAATGACTCCAATGAATTCCAAACCCCATTGCATGAATGGCTAGTCAACTGAGATTGGATGCAATGGAAGGGTAGAAAGTCTCTCTTTTCCTGTGAAGAATGCACAATTCTTACACCTCTTGATCCATGCATAGCAATCACTAAAATTTTTAGCCCAATAACAACTAGCCTTCATGATTTTTAGAGTTGTCACTCTCGGTGCAAAATGACCACTAGCTGATTCACCATGGAACTCTTCCAACACCCTATGAATCTGATTTGTGCTAATTCATCTCAGCAGCAGTCCATTCACATCTTTCTTAAACAAAACTCCATCAACAATGGCATATGGGACAACCTGCAATCTGAAGTGTCTTCTTTGGGTCTTGTTCATCTCCAAGGGGCATAGGCCTGTGCTTAGGAAGTGTATAATACCTTGGGTCCAACAAGGAGTGGGGGCAGTATTGTCTTCTTCTTGAGTGCCACATGGCTCATGGCTATCTTGAACTGTTAAAACAACCTCTCCTTCATTGCATGCTTCTTTTTGCTTCCCCAAAACTAGCTGCTCACACAATCCTTTTCCTCTTACCAGCTTGGTGATTTTGATCTCAATGTCATACTCCATGACAGGGGTGATCCAACCTGCCCTTTTCTCATTCAAATATTTGTTGAGGAGGAAGTCCTTAACCCCAGCATGTGAGACCAGCAACTAGACCTTGTTGTTTGAGACTAAATGCTTGAAATTCTTCAAGCTTTTGATTACTGCCAGCACATGCTTCTCAATAAAAGAGTACTTCACCTTATTGTCATCTAGGCTTTGGATGAAGAAGGCAATTGGCTACTCATCATTATGCTTGTTCTGTTGTACCAAAATGGCAAAAATAGTGTCATTACCTCCAAATGCATAGAGGATGAAATCCTTGGAGAAGTCTGGGTTGATGAGAGTTGGTGCTTGAGAAATGACTTCTTTGATTGCTTCAAAACTCTCCTTGCCTTCTGCTGTCCACTTGAAAGCCATGCTCTTCTTTAACATTTTGGTGATGGGCTTGACAAGGGCTGTAAAATCTAGGACAAACCACCGAACAAAGTTTATCCTCCCCAAGAAAATCTAAAGGGATTTCTTGTGGCTTGG
Organism: Taxus chinensis; assembly: GCA_019776745.2. NCBI lineage: Eukaryota > Viridiplantae > Streptophyta > Pinopsida > Cupressales > Taxaceae > Taxus > Taxus chinensis. The sequence continues at coordinate 464,552,743 of CM034148.1, forward strand.
CAATGGTAGTGCTCTTATGGCTTCGAATCTCTCTGGATCAATTGTTAATCCTTCTTTGGAGACAATATGGCCAAGGAGCTTTCCTTCATGTGCAAGAAAGATACACTTCTTAGGATTCAAAGACACTCCAAATTTCCTACATCTCATGAAAACTTGTCTCAAATGAGAGAGGTGGTCTGCTGCATCTTTCGAAAAAACAGTGATATCATCAAGGTAAATCAGCACCACGTTGTTAATCAAACCTTCGAATGCCATGTCCATTGCTCTTTGAAAGGTAGCACCAGTGTTGGATAGCCCAAATGGCATCTTCCTGTATGCAAAAGTCCCCCATTTGGTTGTGAAGGTTGTCTTGAACTGGTCTTCTTCCTTCACCATAATCTGATTGTAGCTGGAGTAGCCATCAAGTAGTGAAAACCTCTCGGAGCTAGCCACAACTTGCAAGATTTGCTCCATGGAAGGGAGTGGGTAATGGTCCTTGAGAGATGCTCTATTTAAGTCTCTGAAATCAACACACAATCTGATCTCTCCAATCTTTTTTCTGACTGTAACCAAGTTGGAAACCCAACTAGAATGCTTGATTGGGAATATGATTCTTGACTCAATCAACTTGTTCAATTCTTTCCTCATGAGAGGTTGCATGTGTGGATTGACTGGTCTTTGATTCTGCCTGACAAGCTTAGTATTTGGATCCAATTCAATGGTATGCTGAGCTAAGTTGGGATTGAAACCTTTCAAATCTTCATAGCTCTAGGAAAACACATAAGGGAACTCTTGACACAGCTGTACGAACTCATACCTTTCTTGATCAGTTGTCATCTTTCCAATTTGTAATGGTTTGTTCTCTTCTACCAAGATGGATACTGAATCCTCTCTCTTGACCTGGATGTTTTCTTTCTCCTTTCTAAACTAATCATTGGGATTAAAAATGGACTCCAAAGTGATAAGTCCCTTGGGCAGCTTGTTAGTTCTCAGCTGTACCACTTGGTCACCATACTGCTGTTCCAATTTTTCTTGATTCTTAGCTAAGAACTCGGCTTCTTCTTGCAAGAAATGGATGATTTGTTGGTCATTCTCAGACACTTGCCAACTGACATTGTTATCTAGCACTGAATGCCTCACAATCAAGTGGATGTTTGGCTATACCTTGTCTTTTTGAATGCTTTCCACAATGTCAAAGGCTGCCCCTACTGCTGCAAGCTTGTCAGCAGCTTGATTCTCTTTCCTAGGAATGGATTTGATGCCAAAACCCTCAAAATCTTCCATGAGGTCCCACACCCTGTTCTTGTAGTACCTGAGTAGATCATTCTTGGTGGCATGTTTTCCCTTGACCTGATTTACAATCAATTCACTATCACCAAAGACTTCCAAGTTCTTTATTTTCTTCTTGATTGCCCAATGCATCCCTTGCACTAAGGCTTCATATTCAGCAGTGTTATTGGAGTATGTAAACTGAAATCTAAAAGCTGAATAGTACCTTACTCCTTGAGGTGAAACAAGCATGGCTCCACCTCCTACACCTTGTCTACTTCTTGATCCATCAAAAAAAAGTTGTCATACCTCATTGTCATCCTTGTGGTTTGGCTTGGTGATGTTAGGAATAAGATGATTTTCTTCATGTATACAATAGACCCCTAGCTTAGATTCTTCTACTTCTTGATAAGGATCAAAAGCATGTAACTTGTTTGCCCATTCATCAAGAGTTAGATCCGGGATGCTCCCAACCTTGGTGTCAGCTTCATCGGTGCTTGGGTGGTCTTCTTGATCAAATGCTGAAAAATTGGCGTTGATCTGACTTGGAGTGTAAGGCTCAATGTGGAAGTTTACAATAGGTTCAGACCTGATTGTAGCCTTAGTTCCATACCTCGTTCTGAACAGCATGTGTGACCAATCAGCAGACAAATATCCCCTAACCTTGGTTGTGAAGTCCCTTGACAAGCATAGGGAAAAGAGTGGTGGAAGGTCTATGACTGATACATCTTGTGAAACAACAACATTTGGACATGCATGCAAGGTAAGACTTAAGTTTCTAATCACCCCAACTATTGTTACTGTTGTCCCATCCAGCTGCACTACCCCTTTGGATATGGTTTCATACTGGAGCCCTAGCTGATCAGCTATTTGTTTAGGTATCACTAAGCTACTTGCCCCGGAATCTATCATGCAATTGTGCACTAACTGATTTCCAATGATTAATGAAACATAGAAAGGAGGGGGCTTCAACATTTTACCTTGCTGTCCTCCATGATTTCCTTCAGGCTAGGCAGCATTTGTGAGCACTTTCTCTTGCATCTGAACTTGCTGATTCGAAGTTGGCTAGCCCTTCATGGCAGCTTGTAACAAGTCTCTTTGGCTTGGGATAGATAGGGATTCCCACATTGATATATTAACATTTGTCTTCTTCATCTGATCAATGATACTGAATGGTGATGAAGGATCTCTTTGCTGTCCCTTTGCTTGTACATTCACTCCTTGTACGTGGGTAGTAATAACCGGTATTTGAGTTGGTCTAGGAGCTGTTCTTGGCTGCCCTTGTGCATTTGAAATTGGATTTTTCTTACCAACCATTTGTGGAGCCATGGAAGGTTGTGGATTGGTTGGAGCTAATGGCTGTTCTTCACCCAAATTCCTTCTTTTTGACCTTGTGTTGGCTGCAACACCTTGGGAAACTACCTGATTCATGCCACAAAAATCCTCTGCTTTCCAATTTACCAACGTGGTGTCATTTGGGGCTGATTGTTGTTGGAATGTTTCTTGTTGTTGGTTGTTTCCTTGACTGCCCTCACCCTCCACACCAGTAGTTGTCACCATTAATGCTTAATTTAAAGCACCATTTAAGCACATGGATTGGCTATGAGGTTCATTGCATGGAAAACACTAGTCATACTCCTGAGCAATGTTGTTTTGTGTTGGCACCAATGCCTTAGAGGCAGATATGGCATTTGGATTGTAGGGCTGAAATGGTCTATTGGCAGGAGGCCTTGTTTGATTCATATTTGCAGCTGAATTAGGTGGTCTTTGTGGTTAGTATGGCTACTTGTTACGCTGAGCTTGGGGTTGGTAAGAAGGTCTAAAACCTTGGGCTTGTTGCCTCTTGAGAGTAACCAGCTCATTACCTAGGTTTTGCAGTTGCTTCATGACTTCTTGAAGCTCATTTGGGGCACTTGGAGATGAAGTAGAAGCTTCATTTGAACTCTGATTTCTAGGACTGGGAGAAGGAGTCAAATTAGGTGCTTGATTGGTGTTTGGACTCCCGAAACTTGGAAACAATGGCATGGGAGGTCTAGGGGCAAGTTTTCCAGCTTGGATCAAACAATTTTCAGCCCTAATGGAAATGCTATAAGCCATAGGGATAGTTATGCCTCCCATGGACTGAATCAACATAGAAATATCAGAATTTAGAGCTTTGAGATAGTAGAGAAAAACACCTTCTGCTGTTGGCCTGACTGCCACTGGAATTCTCTCCCAAGTCTTTTGAAATCTGAAGTTGAAATCAGTCAGCTGCTCATTGGGAGCTCTCTTGATGGTTGTTAGCTGCTCCAAAAGAGACAAGTTGTCTCCCTTCTCTCCAAATTACTCATGAAGTGCTATACATAGCTGATTCCAATTTGTGATAGAACCAACTCCAAGGCTTCTAAACCATTGCAATGCTTTACCCTTGAATGAAGATGCCAGCAATTTGATAGCCACTTGCATCTCATTAATTTCATGAATTACACAAAGATTGGCAATGTCTTTAACATGTTCACCTGGAGTAGTCTGATTTTCTCCAGTGAAGTAGGGAATGTTCTTCAAGGCTGCAATTAGAATTGGATGTTGTGCATTGAGGGCAAGTGGGCTGCTGCCTGTGAAGTTGACATAGGGGTTGTTTTGTGCCATTCTAATTGGTCTTAGAACCCTTGTTGATTGAATGAAAGGCCTACCAGGTGGAGGAGTTGAGAGAGTTCTATTTGGTGGAGATGGAGACCTTTGGATTCTCCTCCCACTTTGCCTTACTCTTGGAGATAACTGCAGATATTCAAACAACACCTCTTCTTCTCTAGCTCTTGACCTTGTAGTGATTTTTCTCGTGAGTTTTCAGGCCTGCACTGCTGAAACCAGTTGATTCTTCCCCTTGGAGTTGCTAGATATGAAAATTATAGCTCTTTTCAATCAAGAAAATTACAACAGATGCACATCAACTTTTCTACAGTAAAAATGAGACCTCTAAGGTCCCACCGGGCATGCCAAAAATGTTGTTGCAAATCAGCAACACCCCTGGATGCAAATCAAGGTTCTGAATTGAGGTTTTAGGCATCCTGTGTGATTGCACAACATGGAAACCTCTCTCCAAGTGTGGGACTTGTGAAAATGAGAGAGAAATCTCTAAAATAGAGGCTGGTTCCTCAAACTCTTTTGATTTAGATCTATATTTTACACAACTACAGAGGTTCTAATCCTAATTCTACCCTAGATTGCAAGGAGACATGGATAAAAATGCAAAAAATGAAACTAAACTAAATATGGTGATGCAACAAAAGGAGTGGTGAAACATTTTTTGCCATGTAAATAGATACAAATTCATGAAATGCAATAAGGGAAAACATACACAAGCTGATAGATGTAATTAGAGGTCTTAAAATGAAGTAAAACAATACAAACAGAGGACTGAAAGCATTCACAGAGTTTGCACTGTCAATTCCATGTAAAAATCTCTTGCATTCCACCATCAAAGAGGTATAAACCTGTTACAAACTATGAAAAAGGTCTGATTCTTACAACTATCACTTGCTGGAGGTGAAAGAAGTAGTTTGCAATGCCAAAAAGTGTTCAACCATGAAGAAAATGAGCCAAATATGGCTTTTACAGTACATTGGTCGAGCCTAGGAGAGAGAAAACGTGAAAAATGCATGGGAGCCATCCCTCATTGATGAAAAATACATTAAAACAGCATGGAGGACCTTACAAACCCATACCCTATCATTTTTGACCATATTGGCGAAGAATGCGACCCATTCTGTATTAAATTTGGTTGTTGAAATGTCATTTCTAGCCATTGACACGTACCAGAACCGTTTTTGAATTTTCTCTCTCCAAATTGAACCAAAATTTAAAATTGACCATGGAATCATGTAGAGAATTTTAACATCTTTCTAATGATATAAAGAACATGAAAATATGAGCTCTGGATCAAAAGATATGATCATTTGAAGATTTATGGAAAAAACGGCCCAAAAACGGATCGGTGGAAATTTTTTTCAAATTTTACCCTTTTTTTTGTCTTTGGAAAAATTTTCAAAAATTCCCCGTGCTCCGCAATCGGATTACACGTGGCAAGCTCTTATTCACTCTGGAATTCTCTCTCCTCCTCTTTTCTGTGGGTTTTCCTTTGAAAATCGACCTTTTTATACTCTTTTGGAAAAATTTCAAATTTGCCTCCGACCCCCGAACTCTTCTGCCATGTGGCAGCTTCCTATTGGCTGCGGGCCGCAAATGGGAAAATTTTCCACAAAAACTCCGCCAAGCCATAACTTGAAAAATATAAGGAGTTAGGAGGCAAACTTTACCTTTCTGGAAAGCTGAGAGAGAGCTCTATCTGACGGTGCCATTTCCAAAAAGCCTTGAGTGCCTAAAAATAAAAAATGTAGACGGAGGCACAATAGAGGAAAGAACACAAGGATTTAGCCACAAAAATGAGCTGGGGCACCATTTTGGATAACAGGCACTTTCAAAAGCACATCTGGCGACTCCATTTGGTAAAAAAATCATTCTCTAAGTTACAAACCTGTTTTCCATTCATTTCCATCCATTCTTCTTTCTATCATTTTCATTCTTTTCCATTCCATGAAGTTGTGCAATCATGACTTCATTTCCATCATAGAATTCACATTTACAACAGCAGTATATCACACCTCCAACATATTTTACAAACCCTCCAAATTAGCATTTTGATCAAATTCAAAATCAGTATGTCTACCCATATGAGCAGCAGTGCCAAAGTCAGTTTGGTTGTGAAGCACATCAAGAACAAGGGTATGCATGCAATGAAGACAATCAAATGGAAGATGCAGATTTTGTGGAAAAAATCTAAAAGATGGAGGCAAAGATGGTGCAATCAAGAGCAGCAACTCAAATGAAGGCTTTCAGAATTAGTTACAGGACTCCTTGTCCATGGGGAACCCTTTTCCAAGACACTTCAGCCCTTAGGAGAAGCTGGACTTTATGATGAAGATGCTGCCCCAACTTGCACAATGGACAGCAGAAATAGAGGCCTATACACTTGGTGTTGAACAACCTTGTCAATGGGTAAGTTCTACACCATCATCTGGTTTTTCTCTTCCCATTACTCAAGTAGCATCATCTCATTTGGAATTTCAAATTCTAAATACAATCAATGCTACCCCAGGAGTTAATTCCATTTCACCATCCCCTAGTCTTCCACCCCATCTCAATTCTTCTTTCCCCTTTCCTTCCAAACAGTCATCCCCTCCACAAGAGCTAACGGAAATACCCTCTCCTCCAAAGAAACAAGAGTTTCTACCTCCTCCACCACCATAAAAAATTTCCAAATTATTTGAGTTACAATCCACTTCTCCTATTGCATTCCCAAATCCATGTTGGGAGGATAAAAATCAGAATGCCAGTCAAGGAAAACAACAGCAAAATGAAAAGCCAAACAAGGATGAAGAAATTTGAAGTCTCAAGAGTTGGGCTCTTAAATTTGGGATGACAAAGATCCCCTTGATGGTTAAGCCTTTAGAAGAGGTTGGAGTTGGAAAATAAGTGGTGGTTAGGATTGAATTTGCTGCAGCGGGAGAAGAGCAAAAAGAAGAAGCATATTAGCAATTAGTTTTCTCAGAAAGTAGTGTCCATGTTAGCATTCTATTCGAAGAGAATGCTGATTCAATTCAAGTTGCACAATCAACCATGGAGGAAGAAAGCTCTGAAGAAGATCCTACAGTCTCAACTTTTCCTCTAGAGCAACAGATCGAAGAGTTTGACTTAACGAACTTTGTGCTAGAGGAAGAGTTCTATCAAGAACAAGATTGTCTTCAAGTAGTAGAAGAGGGAGAAGCTGATCCAAATCTAAAATAAGAGGAGCACATTCTAGTTGTGGAGGAGAAAATTTTAGATCCAAGGGCTTTGAGCGCAAAGCAGGCTACAAGAGAACCTTCAATTCTTCTTTCTACTTCATCTCTCTTGAGTTCTAGTGCTAAAGAAGAGTTTGATCCCTCAAACTCAATGTTGGAGGATGAAAGAAACCATGATGATCAAGTTACAAATCAAGAGGATACCATGGAGGAAGTTGAGCATTTGCAGCAGGACAGCAATGAGGTAGTTTATTTGTTAGATTTGGAGGACTGTTTTGATGAAGAAGAACTGGTTGAGTTTCCACCATTCTCTCTTTCATCTTCCATGTCCCAAATACTTGAGCCTGTTGTCATGAAGGAGAGCATTCATTTGCAGCAGCATGCATCTTATAGCAACTCTTTGGAACTAAGATTGGAATATTTTAATCTTTCATGTTCTTCATTGGAAGAGGAGAAAGGGCAGAAAGGTTCTACCATTGCTTCCACATCACCCACCTAAGAAGGTCTACAAGAAGACTCCATTTTTGGAGTTGAAAATCAGAGCTATGGGCATATCAAATGGATCATACCTTGCCCAATCAGGTATTTTGGCTTTATTGGAGCCAAAGGAGAAGTCACAACTAGTCATGCTTGCTTTTAAGCATGAGGATGAGCTACAAAGAACCAAGGATCAGCTGTCATACCTCTCCAATCCAAATGCAGAACAACTAAAAGAGGTATTGAATTTTCCTTCAGCTGATACCTTGATGATTTGGGTGGAAGACCAGCTTCTTGTTGATTTTCCATTCATCCAATCAGCCATGTTCAATGCCAAATTAGTTGCATGGTTGCCAATTTTGAAGAAAGGAAGCTATTTTACACAATCAGTTGTAGGGTTTGTTTAGCTCACCTTTGTTTCTATTAGGGTAGAGTAGGTAGGTTTGCTTTCAGTAAAAGAAGTGCTTGTGCACACTCTACATGTTCCATTTGGAGCATGTGTGATTTTTAGTTTTGTACATAGTTTTTGTGGTGCTAGTTTTGCTCTTGCACAGTCCATTTCAGTGGGTTTCCAAGTGGCTCAAAGAGGAGGTTTTCAAAGTTCAGATCATTTTGCAGGCTACAACTCATGACTCCATGCCCAATGGATGCTTCAGGCAACTAGTAACTTCATCCAGTAGGCAGATGACCCCTCTGTGTCACCAAAATTGTTATCCAAAATGTGCCCCCCTGCTCATTTTGTGGCTAACTCCTCTCATTCTTCCCTCTCTTGTGCCTCAGTCACAAAAATTTGTTTTTCAGGCACTCAAAACCTTTTGGAAATGCAACCATTGGATAGAGCTCTTTCTCAACTTTTTAGAAAGGTAAAGTTTTCCTCCTAACTCCATGTATTTTTCAAGTTATGGCTCGGTGGAGTTTTTGTGGGAAATTTTCCCCTAGAAGGCCCACAGCCAATCAGAACTCACCACGTGTCCAGGCCAAAAATATCAAAGCGACCCGATTTGGCCCTGTTTTTCCCTAAAACTTCAAATTGCCATATCTTTCGATCCAGAGCTCGGTTTTTTGTGTTCTTTATATCAATGGAAAGATGGTGAAATTCTCTACAAGATTCCAAGGTTAATTTTGCATTTTGGTGGAGTTTGGAGAGAGAAAATCAAAAAATTCTTCTGGCACGTGGTAATGGCCAGAAATGACATTTCAACAACTAGTTTTAATGCAAAATGGGTCACATTCTTCTTTAGCATGGCAAAAAATGTCAGGGCATGGGTCTGTAAGGATGCCCATGTTGTTTTAATACATCCTCATTCAATGGGGAATGGCTTCCACGTTTTTAACACATTTTCTCTCTCATGGGCTTGACCCATGCATTGTAAAAGCCAGATTTGGCTCATTTTTTGAAAGGGAACACTTTTTGGATAGCAAGCTTCTTCTTTCACCTTCAACAAGTGATTTTTGTAAGTATCAGACCTTCTTCATGATTTTAACAGCTTTTTGCCTCTTTGATGTTGCAAATGCAAGAATTTTGACAATGAAAAATGATAGTGCAGACTCTGTGATCAATTTTCAGTCCTTTGTTTGTATTGTCTTGCTTCATTTCAGACCTCTAATTACATCTTATCATCCTTTGTATTATGTTTCATGTTGCATTTTATGAAATTGTGTCAATTTTCATGAACAAGAAGTGTTCACACACTCCTTTGGTGTATTGCCTATTAGTTTAGTTTCAATTTTTGCACTTTCTATCTCTGTCTCCTTGGAATTTAGAGTAGGATTAGGATTCAAACCTCTATAATTGTGCAAATAACAGATCTGATCAAAGGAGTTTGAGGAACCAGCCTCTAATCTGGAGATTCCTCTCTCATTTTACAAGTCCCACACTTGGAGAGAGGTTTCAATGTTGTGCAATCACACTGGATGCCTGAAACATCAACTTAGAAACCTAATTTGCATCTAGGGGTGCTGCTGATTTGCAACAATAGCGACCTGACAGACCCATTCACTGACATTTTTAACCATGCTGGGAGAGAATGTGAGCCATTCTTCATTAAAAATGGTGGTTGAAACATCATTTCTGTTCATCACCACATGCCAGAGATGTTTTTCAATTTTCTCTCTCCAAACTCCATCAAAATGCAAAATTGACCCTAGAATCTTTTAGAGAATTTCACCATCTTTCCATTTATATAAAGAACACAAAAAACCGAGCTTTGGATCGAAATATATGGCGATTTGAAGTTTTAGGGCAACACAGGGCCAAATCGGGTCGGTGGGAAAATAATTCAAATTTTTACCTTTTTGGTCATTTGGAAAATTTTCCAAAATTTCCCCGTGCTCCACCACTCTAGGTGCCACGTGGCGGCATCTCATTGGCCATGGGCCTTTCAGGGGAAACTTTTCCCAAAAACCTCTGCCGAGCCATAACTTCAAAAATACATGGAGTTAGGAGGAAAAAATTACCTTTCTGGAAAGCTGAGAAAGAGCTCTATCCAATGGTGTCATTTCCAAAAGGTTTTGAGTGCTTGAAAAGAAAAATTTTGTGAATGAGGCACAAGAGAGGTAAGAATGAGAGGAGTTAGCCACAAAATGAGCAGGGGGCACATTTTGGATAACAATTTTGGTGACTCAGAGGTATCATCTGCCTGCTGGATGAAGTTACCAGTTGCCTTTTAGCAATCCATTGGGTATGGAGTCATAAGAAATAACCTGAAACCAACCTGATATCTTGAAAACTTCCCTCTGAGCCACTTGAAACCCATTGAACTTAGAGTTGTTCTCACCAAAATGCCACTTAAAAACAACTGTGCAAGAGTAAAACCAGCAGTACCAAAACTATTTACAAAACTGAAAATCATACATGCTCCAAATGGAACATGCAGAGTGTGCACAAGCACTTCTTTTACTGAAAGTAAACCTACCTACTCTATTCTAACTAGAAGCAAAGGTAAGCTAAACAAACCCTGTAACTGGTTGTGCAAAATAGCTTCCTTTCTTCAAAATTGGCAACCATGCAACTGATTTGGCATTGAACATGGCTGATTGGATGAATGGAAAATCAACAAGAAGCTGGTCTTCCACCCAAATCATCAATGTATCAGGTGAAGGTAAATTCAATACCTCTTTTAGTTGTTCTGCATTTGGATTGGAGAGGTATGACAGCTGATCCTTGGTTCTTTGTAGCTCATCCTCATGCTTAGGAGCAAGCATGACTGGTTGTGACTTATCCTTTGACTCCAATGAAGTCAAATACCTTATTGGGCAAGGTATGATCCATTTGATACGCCCATAGCTCTAATTTTTAACTCTAAAAATGGAGTCTTCTTGTAGACCTTCTTGAATGGATGGTGCAGAAGTAAAGGTAGAACCTTTTTACCCTTTCTCTTCCTTCAATGAAGGACATGAAAGATTAAAATCTTCCAATCTTGGTTCCAAAGAGCTGCTATAATATGTAGGCTGCTGCAAATGGGTGCTCTCCTTCATGATAGTAGGCTCAGGTGTTTGGAACGTGGATGATGAAAGAGAGAATGGTAGGAACTCAACTGGTTCTTCTTCATCAAAACATTCCTCTAAATTTGATAGATAAACTACTTCATTATTGTCCTGCTACAAATGCTCAACTTCCTCCATGGTATCCTCTTGATCTGTAACTTGATCATCATGGTTTCTTTCATCCTCCAACATTGAGTTTGAGAGATCAAACTCTTCTTTAGCACTAGAACTCGAGAGAGATGAAGTAGAAAGAAGAATTGAAGGTTCTCTTGTAGCCTACTTTACGCTCAAAGCCCTTCGATCTGCAATTTTCTCCTCCACAACTAGAATGTGCACCTTTTCTTTTGGATTTGGAGCAGCTTCTCCCTCTTCTACTACTTGAAGACAATCTTGTTCTTGATAGAACTCTTCCTCTAGCACGAAGTTTGTTAAGTCAAACTCTTCGATCTGCTGCTCTAGAGGACAAGTTGGGACTGTAGGATCTTCTTCAGAGCTTTCTTCCTCCATGGATAATTGTGCAACTTGAATTGAATCAACGTTATCTTCAAATAGAATGCTAACATGGACACTACTTTATGAGCAAACTGATTGGTGATATGCTTCTTCTTTTTACTCTTCTCCTGTAGCAACAAATTCAATCCTAACCACCACTTGTTTTCCAACTCCAACCTCTTCTAAAGGCTTAACCATCAAGGGGATCTTTGTCATCCCAAATTTAAGAGCCCAACTCTTGAGACTTTGAATTTCTTCATCCTTGTTTGGCTTTTCTTTTTGCTATTGTTTTCCTTGACTAGAATTCTGATTTTTATCCTCCCAACATGGATTTGGGAATGCAAGAGGAGAAGTGGATTATAACTCAAATGGCTCGGCAATTTTTTGCGGTGGTGGAGGAGGTAGGAACTCTTGTTTCTTTGGAGGGAATGGCTGTTTGGAAGGTAAAATGACAAAAGAATTGAGATGGGGTGGAATACTAGGGAATGGAGAAATGGATTCAGCACTTGGGACAGCAGATGGAGAGTTTAAAACTTGACACTGCTGAGATAAAATAGATTGGGAAAGAGGGAGAGAAAAGGCATGAGATGGTGTGCTTACCTGTTGACAAGGTTGTTGAATACTCCTCTCATACACCTTTATTCCTTCAGTCCACTTTGCAAGCAATGGTAGTGTTGTAATCATGAAGTCTAGCTTCTCTTGAGGGTTGTAATGCTTTGGAAAAGGTCCCACCCATGGACAAGGTGCTCTACAAATGATTCTAAATGCTTTCATTTGTGCTTGAGCCCTGGATTACACCATGTTTACCTCCATCTTTTGGATTTGTTCCAGCAGATATGCATTTTCTTCTTGACTTCCCTCACAACCAACATACCCTTGTGCTTGACATGCTTCATATCCAAAATGACTTTGGCACTACTGCTCATATGGGTAGACATGCTGATTTTGAATTTGATCAAAATGTTGATTTGGAGGATTTGTAAAACATGTTGGAGGTGTGATGTACTGCTGTTGTAAATGTGAATTCCATGATGAAAATGAAGTCATGATTGCACAACTTCATGGAATGGAAAAGATTGAAAATGATGGAAAGAAGAATGGGTGGAAATGAATGGAAAACAGGTCTGTAACTTAGAGAATGAGTTGTTTACCAGATGGAGTCGCCAGATGTGCTTTTGAAAGTTCCTCCAAAAGGCTGAATCTTTAACAGGAACACACCAACCTATCAAAGATAAAGTGGAAGACCTCTAAGATCCCACCCGGCGTGCCAAAACTGTTGTCACCAAATCGCAGCACCCTTCTATGTTTTATACAAGCACATATATTTGAACTCACGGTGTGATTGGATAACATGGGTACTATCTCCAAGTTGTGGGACTTGCTACTTGAGATATAGACTTCCAGAGAAAGTTGGTTCTTGCTCCTAAACTACCTGCCACAATCTACTCTAATGTAGGGGAAAATAACTCTTCTAATCTAAATTTCCAAGGGAACAGGGAGAGAGAATGCATAAAATGAAAGCCTACACTAAAGCGGTGATACACCATAAAAGGATGGTGTGAGAGTAGTCTTCAAATGCGTGAAATACAGAAGCAAAGTGCACACTAGAAGAGGTGATGACAGTTATCCATAATCTAGTGAAACGCATTCACAATAATATTTCAAACATACACAATGATAATGGATCCCTACATGAACATAATAACAAACACAATATTCTTGTAATCAAGGTTGAGGGGGCAAGAAGAATGTAAGAAAACATAGCAGGGGAAGATATATCCACAAACTTATATTTTATTACTTCATGATATGCACAGTTAATTCTATTACAAGATACGGGCCTAGATCACCATGCAAGGATTCCATAACAAGGGCCTGTAACACATCAGATTCAAAAAGCAATTTTGGCAGAGCTTTGCTACAAAAACTACCTCCCTTTACAATGAGCCCAACACTCCAATTTATAGAAAAATGAGAAGGGAAAGAGAAGGGAAAATGGAAATCCTGAAATGTTTCCTTCAACCACTTGTAAGAGGCATTAAATGGAGTAAAATGATTATATATTACTTACAAAAGGCTCCCCATACTTTCCCAGGTGCTGCAGTAGAGAAATAATGATGACCATGCCTCTTAATTGCACTCCCAACCACGAAATAAAACATTGTTATGAACCCGTTCACATTTTGTGAAAAATCCCCACCAATATCTCATCAAATCTAGAATTTATTGATTTTTGTGTGTCAGTCTCGGAGCCATGATTCCAACAGTACCAATTTTGTGTGATTTCGCTAAGAAATGCAAAAGTTATGGCCTTCTGAGTGCGGGCAGCTATTTTGGGTCTGGCAGGCGTTTTCTATCATTTGACGAGAATGAGCATTAACTGACTGAATATGTCGTGCTCGTTCCAGAAAGTCTAATTTTGTGAAAATTGGAGCTCGGAGTCAAAATTTATGGCCGTTTGAAGTTTCACGGGTCAAATGTTTACTTTTCTTCTTTGTTGCAGCTATTTCGGAAAATCAGAGCTCAGAGTTAAAAGTTATGGCCGTTTGAAGTTTCACGGGTCAAACGTCGACTTTTCTTCTTTGTTGCAGCTATTTCGGAAAATTGACCAATTCGCATCCCATGCACACTTCTGTCCCTATTGTCTTAGATGAATATCTATAACCAAATTCTCCTTCCCCTTCACATGCTCTATCTACATGTCGTACTCACAAAGCAACTCCATCCAACATCTCTGACGAGCATTTAGATTGGGCTGCGTGAAAAGGTGGCGAAGACTCAAATGATCTATCTTGAGTGTGAATCTCTGACCAAGAAGAAAGTGTCTCCATTTAACTAAAGCATGCACAACTGTCGTAAGCTCAAGATCATGGGTAGGATAATTAAGCTCGTGATCCTTGAGTTTGCGAGACTCAAAAGCTACAACTCTTCCCTCCTACATAAGAACACCTCCAAGGCCTACCAACAAAGCATCTGTGCATACACAGAACTCACCATGTGGATCTAGCACTATAAGAATGGGTGCTGTAGTGAGATATTCCTTTAGTGTCCTGAAGGCCTGCTCACACCTGTCTGACAAAACAAATTTCTTCCCTTTCCGCTGAAGGGAAGTGATGGGGTGTGCTATCTGAGAGAAGTCCTGTACAAATCTCCTGTAGTACCCTGCTAACCCCATGAAGTTGCGCACCTTTGTCACTATAGTGGGTACTGGCCAATCCATAATGGCTCTAATCTTGGAAGGATCGACTGCGATTCCTTCACCTGAGATGATATGACCCAAATACTGAATCTCTGACTAAAAGAAGGCACACTTCTCCAAGTTCCCGTAAAGATGTTGCTCACGAAGACACTGAAGAACCTATCGAAGGTGCCCCTTGTGCTCCTCACGCGTACGTGAGTAAATCAGAATGTCATCAAGAAAGATGAGCACGAAGTGGTCTAGAAAGGTCCTAAATACCCCATTCATCAAACTCATAAACACAGCAGGGGCATTCATCAAACCAAAAGGCACCACTGTGAACTCATAGTGCCCATACCTCATACGAAAAGTAGTCTTATGGATGTCTGTCTCTGTAATCCTCAACTGATGGTACCCAGACTTGAGATCAATCTTAGAGAACACCATGGCTCCCCTCATTTGATCAAACAAGTCATCAATGTGAGACAGGGGATAACGATTCTTGATCGTTACCTTATTCAGCTGGTGGTAGTCTATGCATAACCGCAAGGATCCATCCTTCTTCTTAACAAAAATAACTGGTGCACCCCAAGGGGATACACTAGGACGGATAAGGCCTTTCTCTAGAAGGCCTTCCAGTTGCAACTTGAGCTCACAGAGCTCTGGGGTGGTCATCTGATAAGGAGCTCGTGAGATAGGCTCTGCTCCTGGAACTAGGTCTATGTGGAAAAAAATCTCACGTGGGTGGTGGCATCCCCAGTAGCTCCCCTAGAAAAAACATCGAAAAAACTCTCTCAAGATGGGATGATCATCTAGCGATGGTCCACTAGACCCATCCTCTGACCTGTCATTAACTATAACAGCATACATCTGACAACCCCATCGCATACATCGCTTGAGCTGCATAGCCAGAGATGGTGTGAATAGAAACAGGATCTCTTGACCCCCGAGATCACCAACTGTACTCCCAATATCATCTACACAAGCTAAAGTCTTATGATAACAATCCATCCTAGCCATATGTGTAGATAGCCAATCCATGCCCAAAATAACTCCATACGAGTCCAAAGGAAGAATACACAGAGATCTGAGGTGGTGGTGAAAGGTCCCCAAATCAACAACACACTCCTTAACTAAGGAGTCCACACGAGATCTTGGCTCCTAAAAGCCATCTCAACATCCTAACTAAGACCCATGTCAAACTGCCACCCAGCCTGCATCGCTCTACTAAATATGGTGTAATGAAACAAATTAGAAGAACTAGAATCAAACAATACAGAGGTAGGAATACCACCAATGCTACCTATTGTCTCAATGACTGTGCTCTGGTGCTCTGCCTGGTGGTTCTCTACCTCTACATAAATCCTATGGCTGCGTCCCATGTCACCAACTGTTAGGCTCTAGAAACGGTGTGCCTTACCCTTATTAGGGTTCTGGGGGCAATCTCTCCAAAAGTGTCCAACTACTCCACACCCGAAGCAACCACCTGAATTCCTCCAGGACTGCAGCACCACTAGAAGGTGTCCTAGAGGTAGGTGTTGTGGACCCTAATGATCCAGCCATAGTCTGTTGTGGCCTTTGTGGTCGAGCTCCTGCTGACTGAGCTCTAGCTCCACCCTGTGTCCTGGTGGGACCCCTAGGAGGCCCCATGCTCCGACCTCTCTGTGCATCAACTCTCTGAGGAGGCCTAAAAGGTGGGTAGGACTGCTGCTGCTACTGCTGCTATTGTGGCCTAAAAGATGACTATGAAGAATGTTGTCCACCACGAGGAGGAGGAGTTGACCCCCTCGATCTACTATCTTGCAACTGCTGAATATAGTTCCTGACCCGGTCTCTAGCCTACTGGGTTTTACCCCGAGTCTCCTCTTTAATGTAGGCCTTCTCTACGGCCTTTGCTAAATTCAGTGGGCAGTGGATCTGAACCGCACCTCCAATGTCTATATTAAGGCCCCAAATGAACCTGTGGATCCACACCTGCTCATCCTGCATGTAATCAATGTACTGAAGTAGGTCCAGGAACCTACTCTCATACTCGGCCACTATAAGGGAAGCCTGTCGAAGGTCATGGAACTCATCGATCCTCTGTTGTATGAATCTCCATGGCAAGTATCTACTCCTAAATCTCTCCTCAAATAGCTCCCAAGTGACTGTCTTTGAATCTATATGGAGCTTCTGCTCCTTTTTCCTCCACCATACTCCAGCTCCATCCTTCAGTAGATGGATCACAACATGAGCTTTCGTGTTGCTAGAACAAGGAAAAATCTTGAAGCAACCGCTCAAGCTAACTAGCCAGGCCTCTACCTGGAATCCCCCTGTGTCACCTGAATAATGTGAGGGCCTAAGCTTTAGGATTTCCCTGATGTGATCTGTAGCTGTGGTCTGATGGCCTCTGGGCCTCTCTATAAGCTCATCCCTAAGCCTAGGGATCCGAGACCTCTCTCTATGCTCCAAAACTCTATCACCCTACCTCCTAGGTGGTGAATCTACTCTGACTGACTCTGCATGAAAATTCTCTCCTCCATCCTCCTCACTGGGTGGAGGGGGTGCATGTCCCTCTATGGAAATATCTCTATCATGTCTTCCTGAGTGCCCTCCTACTGATCCTCCACGTAGGCAGCATTAACATCCTGGAGGGTCTGTAAAATCTGTGGTAGGATAGCTACTAAACCCTGATCCTGGTGGTGGTGGTGGTGGTGGTGGTGGTGGTGGTGGTGGTGGTAACTCTGAGTGTCTCTGTGAATGTTCCTCCTGCTCCGTCTAAGCTCCCTTACATAGACCAAAGTGGGAGTTAGTTCATTACCTTGAGTTTCCTTCAGTTTTCTAAGTTTACTAACATGTTCAATTTTCAAACAGTTTTGTTTTCTAGATTATCAATTTGCTAGTTTTAGGTTTCAAGTCTCAATTTTCTAGTGTGCCCAATGGTCCAAGATTTTGAACCACTACTCTGATACCAAGTGTAATGCCTGCTTCAACTACCACTTGAGACCAAGAAACAAACTAGGAAAATTATGGAATATTTTTTTTTGTAAGAAGGGTCTACAAACAAGTAGCAAGAAACTAGTTTGAAACTAAACAGGTTCCGGAACAAATTTTGATTAACCAAACACAATATTTCCATCTTTATCTTATAACAAGTTTACAAGGTTCCAATTTTGAGGTTACAAGTTTTACTAAGGTTCAGGGAGAAATTTATCGCCAGGCCTGCTCTCTATCAAGCCCTGAAATTCAACTAGATTTTTCACATACTTAGATTTATCAAAACTTTCCTAAACTAGGCTCATTGGATAGGAAATTTCCTCACCTTTCCAACCATATAAAGAAGTCCTCCTAACTCCTTGTAAAACTCAAGTTATGGCCGGGCGGAGTTTTAGGGGAAAATTTTCCCTTGGAGGTCCGCGGGGATAGGGAGAAAATTGGGAAATTTTTCCCAAATGCCACGTGTCATCACGTGATTGGTGCGGGCAAGCGGGTCGAGGGGAAAAATTTGAAAATTTTTCCCAAAACCAAAGTCTCAATTTTCCAAAGGAAAATTTTCCTCCATGCCTCCGCACTTGCTCAAATGGCCACGTGGTGCTTTGTGATTGGCCGTGGGCCAGCGGAGGAAAAAGTGAAATTTTTCCAAAAGGGGTTTTCCCAAAAACGTTAACGTGATTTTGGGGGCGCGGGTTTGCATTGTGAAAATTTTTTCTCCGTGCACCCCCCTAAAAGAAGTTTTTGTTTTTAAGTTCAAATAAGGGCCACCCCCTCCATTAGTGCCACGTGACTTATGATAAGGTTGGGGGCGGGGCCACGAAAAATTTTTAGGAAATTTTTCCAAAGTTCAAAATTTAAATTTTTCTAAGGTCGAATTATTTCATTTTTGGTTTGGGATGGCCATTTTGAAGTAAAACTTCAAATGGCCATAACTTTTGATAGGAAGCTCCATTTTTTCAAACTTGGACTTTTCGGAAAGCTCTCGGAGTCCTCTTTACACAAAAAACATCAATTTTAGAATTTGGTAATAGTGTTTCAAGGGTCAATTTTAAGAAATCGATCTGCAGGGTTTATAATTTTAAAACTGGCAATTTTCAACTTTATAAGATTTGGGATTCAATTTTGATTTCTTTTCTTCAACTCAGCATGTCAAATTTTGAACATGAAGGAACTGGTCTAGGGATAAGTTTAGGATTTTTTCCAAGGTTCAATTTGATTGATTCTTTCCCATTTTCATTTTTACATCTTTTGACAGAAAACTGATTACACAAGCTCAATTTTGATTTAAAATTGGATCTTGAATTGTTCATTTTCGAATTGTTGAGTTTTCAAAGGTTCCTTATAGTTAGTAGCATCTTAATTTCATTGTCTCATTTATTCAATTTTTTGGGAAGTCATAAAACTAAACTGAACATTAGTTACATTATTTTTAAAAGTACATTAGATTATAACTTTAAAACAACAAGTTGATATTTCTTGCACGAGTTTGGTTTAATATGCAACTTTTTTTCATGAAGTTGGAAAAACATATGAAATTTGATTTTCCTAAACATTAATATTGTGATTCAACACAGTTACATTCAAAATATCAAAGTAATTTCAATTCTAAAAGCTCAATTCAAAGTATCTAATTTCTGTCATTTCCTTTATACGGATTCTCTTTTGCTAGAAAGAATAACATTAAGATATTCAATCATAACAATTTCTAATACAAATTGCAACTAATTGGGGAAAACAACACGATTTGATTAAGATATTATTCTAACTTTCAAAATGGAACATATTCTTTGACATCGTGATTTTACAACAACACATATACAATATTTCTTTCTCATTTCAAATAACATTCAACTGATTCATTTCTAATGCAAATTTTTTCATTTCAAATTTCAAATACAAATAGAAATGTTAATCCCTTTTATTGAATTCAAACAAGGACATTTTATTTCATTCTTACAATTTGAATTTCAGATTTACAATCACAATACAAGTGTTCTTCTATCACATTCTTTTCCAATAACAGAGAATGAGAATTACATTCTTACATTTCAATTAAATTTCAGACCTTTCAATTTACAAATACAATGGCTTCACATTACAATATATCAATATACACTCATCCACTTGAAGTGGGAAGGGTTACATTAAAATTGCTCAAAGGAATGACTGTCAAACTATATTCTTCTTTCTCCAAACAACAGCTTGCTGATTTCTTCATTCTTGTAACTTGAATCACAACAAGGAAGGGGGAAAGGCAACACTCTCCACCCAACCAATATACCCAATGGGAAAATAGAAGCCATCTTTCCGCATTGGCCCCCGAGCCCCAACCATACTGAAATGGAGCATGATAAAACACATGGTGACATAGCTTCTTTCACATATAACATACATTCACATCACAAAGGAAATGCACAAACAAAAAGATGTAGTTCTCAACTACAACAAAAATTCCAATCAAAACAAAGGCTCCTTCTCCAAGCAAGCAAGCCAAGCAAGAGCAAGAACTATGGAGGTCTCCTTATGCCTCCCATGTTGAAATTGGGCATCCACCTAAAACAAACCACCAAAACATAACCATCCCATAAACCTTATCCCTCCTCAACCCCTCCTTATCCCTCCTCCAAATTTATCCCTTATACCTCCCCAAAGTAAGAAATGCAAGCATATTCTTTTCCCTAGGTGGATCCCAACCAACACTCCCTCCACAAGACAAGTGCCAATGGTAAATCCCTTATCCCTCCTCTGATAAACCTCATAGTCTTCTCTCCACACCATGCCCTAAGCATTCTACCCATCCCTCTAAGAATTACAAACACAAATACATTCAAATTTCATGCTAAAAGAGGGAACAACAACAATTTTAAAAAGTGAGAGCCTACCTCTCCATGATGGAGACTTGCTTCCAAAACAGTAGTCTTTATTACATCAAAACCCAGTCCCAAATCAGCAAGGTAAATGTATTCACAATCAAATCCTCTTCTTCCACCAAGCAAGCTCCAAAAATGCAAGAGAAATTTGACCCAAGAATGAAATTTCCAACTTTCAACAACCTTCAAATGAGGAGGAATTCAAATTTTAAAGGAGAGGGTGGAAGAGGATGATGTGGATTCTAAGTGGGATGCCACATCATTTTTCTTCCTTCCCCAAGAGTGCAATCCACATCAACAACAAATCACCATAATAAAGAAAAATGACAAAATTACTTACATACACAATGTAGCCCATACCCCAAAAGGAATGCATTTAAATTTTGTAAGACAAGTGCAATCAATACTTACACAAAAATCATGTCAAAATGTAATAAAATAATTGATTTTGACTCCAAATTAATAAACATGGTTGGTGGAGGATTTTGAGAGGTGTGGGACAAGTTTAACTTGTCCCACAAGCCTCCAAATTTGTCCTCCAAGTTCAAATTCGAATTTCAAGAGAGATGGAGTGTTTGACCTTCCAAAATCAGCCTTACAACCTCTTACACAATCTATCACTTCACTTACACAACCCATACTTGGTAACTTACACACTCTTTTAAAATGCATTTATTTCTATGACATTTATTTATTACAAACTTTAGACACAACCATATATTTAATTACCATATGGTTATAAAATATATAAATAAATTTTATTTTCAACCAAGACAATAACATTTAATTTCACCTTCCACATCCTATTTAATTTAATTAAATTTTAACTATATGACTCTCACATCATACTATCACTTTTAAATAATTAAAACAAAAGCACATTACAAATAAAATACACACAACAATAATTAAAAAGGGAACACATAATAAAAACACACATATGCCCCTATGGTCACAATAATGGAAATCCCCCCCATGGGAAATCCTAACAACTAAACACACAATCAAACACAGTTGCCATGGTGACCTTGTTGATTTCACACTGAATTCCAATATGGTTAGTCTCCAGTCCCCCAACATTGTTGTGATTTTAACCTGCAAAATGCAAAATACCTCCTTCAGCCTCGTGGCCATATCAGAACATCC
>CM034148.1:464581931-464634431 GCA_019776745.2 Taxus chinensis
GTGTGTGTCCCTGTGTCTATGGCTATGCGTGTGCGTCTGCTTGTGCATGTGCCTCTACCTATGCGTGTGCGTGTGCGTGTGCCTGTGCCTGTGCCTGTGCGTGTCGGTGTGCATGTGCGTGTGCGTGGGTCTGTGTGTGTGTGTGTGCACGTGTGCATGTGTGTGTTTGCGTGTGTGTGTGCGTGTGCATGTGTGTGTGCATGTGCATGTGTGTGTTTGCGTGCGTGTGCATGTGCGTGTGCATGGGTGTGTGTTCATGTGCGTGTGCGTGTGCGTGTGCATGTGTATGTGCGTGTGCCTATGCCTGTGCGTGTCGGTGTGCATGTGGCTGTGTGTGGGTGTGTGCATATGCGTGTGTGTGTGCATGTTCGTGTGTGTGTGTGTTTGTGTGTGCGTGTGCATGTGTGTGTCCATGTGTGTCTATGTGCATATGTGTGTGTGCATGTGCTTGTTTCGTGTGCGTGTACGTGTACGTGTGTGTAAGCGTCTGCGTTTGCATGTGCATGTGCGTGTGCGTGTGCGTGTGTGCATGTGCGTTTGCATGTATGTGCGTGTGCGTGTTTGTGTGCATGTGTGTGTGTGTGTGCATATGTGTGTGTGTGTGTGTGTGTGTGTGCTTGTGTGTGTGCTTATGTGCGTGCATGTGCGTGCGTGCGTTAATGTGCATGTTTGTGTGCATGTGCGTGTTTGTGTGTCCGTGTGTTCGTGTGTGTATGTGTGCGTATGCTTTGTTTGTGTGCGTGTGTGCGTGTGTGTGTGAGTGTGCGTGTGCGCGCGTGTGTGTGTGTGTGTGCGTGTGCATGTGCGTGTGCGTGTGTGTGTGTGTGCATGCGTGTCATGTGCGTGTGTGTTTTTGTGTGTATGTGCATGTGCGTGTGCGTGTGCATGTGCCTCTTTTTGCATGTGTCATAGTGTGTACGTCTATATGTATATGCATGTGCATGTGCGTGTGCGTGTGCGTCTGCGTGTGCATGTGTTTGTGTGCATGTGCTTATGCGTGTGCATTTTGGTGTGTGAGTATGTGTGTATGTGTGTATCCATGTGTGCGTGTGCTCCGCATGTGCATATGTGTGTGCATGTGCATATGCGTGTGTGCGTGTGTGTGTGTACGTGTGCATCTAAGTGTGTGTGTGTGTGTGTGTGTGTGCGTTTGTGTGTGTGTGTGTGTGCATGTGTGCGTGTGTGTGTGCGTGTGCATGTGCATGTTCGTGTGCTGTGTGCGTGTGTATTTCTTGTGTGTGTGTGTGTGTGTGTGATCCGTGTGTGTCTGTGTGTGTGTGTGTGTGCGTGCGTTGCATCTGTGTGCGTGTGTGACTCGTTGTGTGTGTGCGTGTGCGTGTGCGTGTGTGATTGCTCGTTTGCGTGTGCATGTGCGTGTGCATTTGCGTGAGCGTGTGCGTGTGTGTGCACGTGTGTGTGTGTATTTACGTGCGTGTGCGTCTATGTGTACATGTAAGTGTGTTTGCGTGCTCGTCTGTGTGCATGTGCGTGATGCGTGTGCGTGTGCATGTGCGTGTGTGTGTGTGTGTGTGCGCATGTGGGTGTGCGTGTGCCTCCGTGTTGCGTTCGCGTGTGTGTGTGTGCTTGTACGTGCGACCGTATGCGTCGTCGCGTGTGCACTTGTGGGTGCACGTGTGCGTGTGCGTGTGCGTATGTGTGTGTTTTTGCGCATGCACGTGCAAGTGCGAGTGTGTGTGTGTGTGTGTGTGCACGTGCATGTGTACATGTCGTGTGTGTGTGTGTGTGTGTGTGCGTGTATGCATGTTCGTGAGAGTGTGCATGAGCATGCGCGTGTGCACGTGTCCGTATGCGCGTGTAAGTGTGCATGTTTGTTTGCATTTGCGTGTGTGTGTGCGTTCGCCATTTCGTGTGCTTGTGCGTGTGTGTGTTCATGTGCGTGTGCATGTGTCTACTTGTGCGTGTTTGTGTGCGTGTGCATTTTGGTGTGCATGTGCGTGTGCATTTGCATGGGTGCATGTTTGTGTACGTGTGCATGTTTGTGTGCATGTGCATGTGTATATGCGTTCATGTCTGTGTTCATGTTCATGTCAATGTTCGTGTGCGTGTGCTTGTGCGTGTGTGTGTGCCTGTGCGTGTGTGTGCATAGGCGTGTGCATGTGCATGTGTGTTTGCGTGAGCGTGTGCATGTGTGTGTGCATGTGTGTGCGTGTATTTGCATGTGTGTGCATCTATGTGTACATGTAAGTGTGTTTGCGTGATTGTCTGTATGCGTGTGGATGATCATGTATGTGTGCGTGTGCGTGTGCATGTGCATGTGTGTGCACATGTGCATGTGCGTGTGCATGTGTGTGTGTGTGTGTGTGTGTGCGTGTGGGCGTGCGTGTACGTGTGTGCGTCAGCATGTGTGTGTGTGTGTGCGTGTTTGCTTGCATATGTCCTCACGTGCGTGTTTGTGTGCGTGTGCGTGTGCGTGTTTGTGTGCGTGTGCGTGTGCCTTTGTGTGTATGTGTGCGTGTGTGTGCATGTCCATGTGCGTATGCGTGTGCGTGCTCGTGTGCGTGTGTGTTTGCGTGTGCGTGTGCATGTTCATATGCGTGTGTGTGTGAGAGTGTGTGTGTGTGTGCCTGTGCTTGTGCCTATGGGCGTGCGTGTGTGTGTGTGTGCGCACGCTTATGTGCATATGTCCTCTCGTGCATGTGCATGTTTTTGTGTGTATGCATGTGTGTGTGTATGTGTGCATGCGTGTGTGTTTCTGTGTGCAAGTAAGTTTTCATGCTTGAACATCTATGTGCGTGTGTGTGCATTTGTGTGTCTGTACAGTCACGTATGTGTGTCTGTGTGCGTGTGCATGTGCATGTACCTGTGCGTGTGTCCATGTTTGTGTGTGCATGTGTGTGTGTGTGTGTGTGTGTGTGTGTGTGTGCATGTGCATGTGCATGCATGTGTGTGCGTGTGTGTGTGTGTGTTTGCGTTTGCGTGTGCGTGCTTGTGTGAATGTGCTTATGTGTGTGCGTGTGCGTGTGTGTTTGCACGTGTGCATGTTTGTGTACATGTGCGTGTTCGTGTGCGTATATGTGTGTGCATGTGCATTTGTGTGTGCGTGTGCGTGTGCGTGTGCGTGTGCGTGTGTTTGTGTGCGTGCGTGCATGTGTGTGCATGTGTGTGCGTGTGTGTATGCATGTGTGCGTGGGTGCATGCGTATGTTTGTGCATGTGTGTTTTTGTGTTTATGTGCATGTATGTGTGTGTGTGCATGTGCATGTTTTGTGTGTGTGTTTGTGCATGTACATCCATATGTGTGTGCATGGTTTTTCCATGTGTGTGGTGTGGTTGTGTGCGTGTGCATGTAGCCTATGCGAGTTGCCTGATTGTCCTGTGTGTTTGCGTGTGCGAGCAATTTTGCGTGTGTGGGTATGGGTTGTCTGTCTTGTGTGTGTGAGTGTGGCGTGTATGTGCGTTTTCGTGTTGGTTTGTTGTTGGTTGTGTGTTTCTGTCTTGTGGTGCGTTTTGCCGTTGTGTGTCTGGTTTTTTCTGTCTGCGATGCGTGTCAAGGTGTCTGTGTGTTGTGGTGGTGTGTGTACTTTGTGTGTTCTTTGTGTAGTACGAGTTTTGATACGTAGCACAAGGTGCAGTTAATCCTAACGGCCCTGCCTTGTGTGTAGAGGCTAGATGTGACCGTTTTGTTGGAAGGGGGTAGTTTTTGTTCTTCTGTTCTGTCCCAGATCCGTCCCCTCTGATTTGTGCATATTGCTGCCTCTCTAGCGCTAATGTCTCTTACTTCCGAAGTCGTGATTTCCCAAGAGTCGTCTACGGAGTGTATTGCGCCATATCGCGGTGGGTGTGGGGTGAATTTCACAAAAACTTTCGATAGAGCGGTTGAAGTAGCAAGTGGGGGGGTACTTAAAGTAACAGGTGGGGTGAGGGGATTAGACTTGGTTGGGGTGTGTTAGTTAGGGCGGGCGACTTAGATTGATTAAGTTGGTATGATGGGCAGGGAAAGGGTGTAGGGCTCTGAGAGAGCCGATGAGCGAGTTTGTAATGGGGTGGGGGTTCTAGGTTGGGTATGGGCTAGCTTTGGTTGGTTGCTGCAAGGTATCGTTTGGTATTAGGTAGGGTGAAGTATGTTGTTGGGTTTAGTGGAGGTAGGTTTTAATGGAGTTAGTGGTAAGTCGGGGGTGGGGAGAGTTGACGGCGGGTGGGTGGGGTGTTCTGTTTAGAGGTGGGGGAAGCCTTATTTAGACTGAGTTGCTTGGGGATTTGTATATTGTTATGGTGTTGTTTGGTTGAGTGGTGTGGAATGATAAGGATTTGGGTCGGTGTGAGGCACGGAGTGGAGGAGTGCGGGATGTTTCAAGAAGGTTAGGGGGGTATGCTTTGGAGCATGGATAGGTGGGGTTGGTGCCGGTATGCTTGGCGTAATCGTATTAGTAGTGCGGGTAAGTGATTTGTGGGGCAGGGTGGGGTTGTGGGGTGTGGATAGGTGGTGTTGTTTGGGATTGTCATGTATGGCTGGTAGGTAGATGTTTGTTGTGAAGATGGAGTATGCCCCAAGAGTCGGGTGATGTTTGGTGTGTAATAGGAGTGTATGTTCAGGTTAGGGTTGTTGCGGAGGTGTGGCGGGGGTGGGTGATGTGGAGAGGTCGTGGGGGGGGAGTTGTTTATTTGTTATATAGTACGTTCTTGGGGGTGGTCGGTGTCGGAGGGGTTTAGTGGAGGTGGGGGGTTGGATGTCATCAATTTTAATAACGCCATGGTTTTGGGAATGTTGACGACGATGTTTCTGGTCAGGTGCATGTGTTGCTCTGGAAGGGGTGTAGGGCTTCACTTTGGGACCTGGTTGGGGGAGAAGGTCTGAGTGCTGGTAGTTTTTTAGGCTGATGATACTGAGGTTTTAGTGGGGTTTCGTGTGTGGGTGAGGGGAAGGTGCGGGGGGGTGTAGGTTTCAGGGGGATGGTATCGGTGTGGGGGAGTGGAGGATAATGGTTTCTAATGGTCTCAGGATGGGTTGGGTGGGGGGGCTGTGGGGTTTGAGAGGGTTATTGGTCGTTGGGAGGGGTTTTCGATCTTGGGAATGGGTGTGAGGTAGTTTGTTTTTGGTCCAAGAATTTTTCTTGTTTAAAAAAAGAGAATGGGGGTTCGTGTGTTATGCTGTGAGGGGGGCGTGTGGTTTGTGGGGTAGTAGGGGAAGGAGAGGGCGTGATGGGTGTGGGGTGTGTTTGAGGTTGTGTAACGTAGTAAGGGGGGGAGGGGGGGTGCGAAGGGAGGGCGTTGCGGCTTTGCTTTTTCTGTTTTTTGGGTGTCCGGGGGGGTTGTGTCAGTTGGTGTGTGGGTTTGTAATTTAGTGGGAAGGGGGATGGGGTGTCTTGGTGGGGGTATGGGGTTGTTGCTTCTTGGGGGTGGCCGCTGGATTTGGAGTGGGTAGTCCGAAGTTGGTAGATGTTGTGTTGGGGGTCGACCAGGAGAAGGGGGTTGTTGGTGGTGAGATAAGGTTGATCAGGGGGGGGGTGTTTTGTTATGGTGTTGTAGATGTAGGATAAGGATGAAGGTTTATGGGGTGAAATGGGGGTAGGGTTAGGTGAAGGGGGGAGGTTGACTGTCTGAGAATATAGCACCGTGTGAGGGTGGTGGGGTTTAAAATGTTGGATGTTTTTTGGTGGTGTTGTGTGGAAGGTGTGGATGGTGGGTTAGGGGGGTTGTTGGTGTGATATGGTGTGGGCTAGGTCGTAGGTGTTGATTGGTTTGTATATTTGTTATTATGCCAGTTTTGGTTGGGGGTGGGAATGGGTTATGGTGTTTAGGGAGTGATTGGTGGGAGTGTTGGCAGTTTCTCTGGGGGTTGATGTTAGCTTTGGTCTTCGGTGGGGTGATGTTATTGTTTGGTTTGCCGGGGGGGGGAACCAGTATTGTTTTGGGGTCGGGCGGGTGTTATTTGCCTGGAGTAGCAGGTTAGTAGAGGTTGGTTGAGTGGGGAAGGGTTTTCTCTTTATACGGGGGCAGTGTTCTGTGTTAAATTGGGTCTTTGTTTGTGAGGGTGGTGTTTTTGTATTGATCAGGGAGTGTTCGGGGGGGTTGTTGATCGTGCGGTGGTTAGGAGTTAGTGGTTTATGGTGGGTAGGGGTTTGCTGTTTGAGCCTGTTGTTTTGTGAACTTCTTCGGCGGCTGGTGTAGGGGTGTGAGTGTGATTTTGCGGTGGTAGCTGGGGGGGAGGCGCTTTGGGGGACGGGGAGTTTTTTTTGGATGATGCTTGAAGGTGGGGTTTTTGAGGCCCGGGAGGTGGGATGTAGTGAGATGTGTGGGTGGGTTCGTGTTGTGCCTTGCGTGTACGTCTGTGTGTTTGGGTGTACGTTAACCTCTGTGTGTGCACGCACGCGCGCGCGCGTGTGTGTGTGAGTGTGCATGTTTATGTATGTGTGCATGTGTTTATGTATGTGTGCGTGTGAGTGAGTTTGTGTGTGTGTGTGTGTGTGTGTGTGTGTGTGTGTGTGTGTGTGTGTGTGTGTGTGTGTGTGTTTATGTATGTGTGCTTGTAAATATATGTATGTGTGCGTGAGCGTGTACGAGTGTGTGTGGGTGCGCGTGGGTGCGTGCGTGTGTCTGTACATGTGTGTTTGTGTGTGTGTGTATGTACGTGTGTGTGTGTGCACACGTATGGGTGTGTGTGTGTGTGCGTGTACGTCCGTGTGCGTATATGTATGTGTGCGTGTGCATGTGTGTATGCGTGTGTGTGCACGTGTGCGTGTGTGTGTGCATGTGTGTGTGCATGTGCATGTGTGTTTTGGTGTGGGTATGTGTGTGTGTCTGTGTGACCATCTACGTCTGCGTGTGTGTGTTTGTGCATGTGCGTGTGCGTGTGTTTGTGTGTGCGTTTGCTTCTATGTGTGTGTGTGTGTGTGTGTGTGTGTGTGTGTGTGTGTGGGTTGTGGGTGTGTGTGTGTGTGTGCATGTGTGTGCGTGTGAGTGTGGGTGTGCATGTGTGTTTGCGTGTGCATGTGCGTGTGCATGCGTGTGTGTGTGCATGTGCATGTGTGTGGGGGTTGTGGGGGTGTGTCTGTGTGTGTGTGTCCGTGTGAACGTGTGCGTATGCGTGCGTTAACATATGTGTGTGCATGTGCATTTGTGTGTGTGTGTATGTGTTTGCGTATGCGTGTGCATGTGCGTGTGAGTGTGCGTGTGTGTGTGTGTGCGTGTGTGTGTAAATGTGTGCGCATGCGTGTGCGTGTGCGTATGCGTGTGTGCGTGGGTGTGTGCGTATGTCTGTGTGTGTGCATTTTTGTGTGTGTGTATGTATGTGTGTGCGTGTGCATGTGCGTGCGTGTGTGCGTGCGTGCGTGGGTGTGTGTGTGTGTGTGTGTGTGTGTGTGTGTGTGTGTGTGTGTGTGTGTGTGTTTGTGTGTGTGTGTGTGTACGTCCATGTGCATATATGTATGTGTGCATGTGCATGCACATTTGCGTGTGCGTGTGCATTTGGGTGTGGGTATGTGTGTATGTGTGTGTCCGTGCGAGCGTGTGCATCCACGTGTCTTTACATATGTGTGTGGGTATGTGTGTATGTGTGTGTCCGTGCAAGCGTGTGCATCCATGTGTCTTTACATATGTGTGTGGGTGTGCATTTGTGTGTGCATGTGCATGTGTGTGTGCGTGTGCATTTGCATGTGTGTGTGCATGTACGTCCGTGTGCGTATATGTATGTGTGTGTGAGCATGTGCGTACGCGTGTGCATGTGTGTGTGCATGTGAGTGTGCGTGTGCGTGCGCGTGTGTGTTTGGGTGTGGGTATGTGTGTGTGTGTGCGTGACCGTTTGCGTCCGTGTGTGTGTGTGTGTGCATTTGCGTGTGTGTGTGCGCCTGCGCGTGCGCGTGCATGTGCACGTGCGTGTGCATGTGTGTGTGTGTGTGTGTACGTGCGCACACGTGTGTGTGTGTGTATGTCCGTGTGTGTCTGTGTCCATGTGCGTGTGCATTTTCATGTGTGTTAGTTTGATTGTGCATGTGCATGTGGGTGTGCGTGCGTGTGGTTGTGGGTGTGCGTGTGCATTTGGGTGTGGCTATGTGTGTATGTGTCTGTCTATGCGAGCGTGTGCATCCGCGTGTCTTTACATAGGTGTGTGCGTGTGCATTTGCGTGTGCGTGTGTGTGTCCATGTGCGTGTTCTTGTGCGTGTGTGTGTGCATGTGCGTGTGCGTGTGCATGTACGTCCGTGTGCGTATATGTATGTGTGCGTATGCGTATGCGTGCACGTGAGCGTGTGTGTGTGCATGTGCGTGTGCGTGTGCGTGTGCGTATCCGTTTGGGTGTGGGTATGTGTGTGTGTCTGTGCGACCGTTTGCATCTGTGTATGTGTGTGTGCATATGCGTGTGCGTGTGTGCGTCTGCGTGCATGTGCACGTGCGTGTGCGTGTGCATGTGCATATGTGTGTGTGTGCGTGTGCGTGTGCATGTGCATGTGTGTATGTGCGTGTGTCTATGCGTCTGCGCGCGCGCGTGTGTGTGTGTGCGTGCGTGTACGTTTGTGTGCGTGTGCATGTGCGTGTGGGTGTGCATGTGCGTTTGCGTGTGTGTATCCGTGTGTGTGTGCGTGTGTGTGTGGTTGTGGGTCTGTGTGTGTGTGTCCGTGCGAGTGTGTGCGTACACGTCCGTTAACATGTGTGTGCATGTGCATTATTGTGTGCGTGTGCGTATGAGAATGCGTGTGTGCGTGGGTGCATTCGTATGTCTGTGTGTGTGCATTTTTGTGTGTATGTGCATGTGTGTGTGTGTGTCTGTGCGTGTACGTCTGTATACATATATCTATGTTTGCATGTGCGTGTGTGTGCGTGTGCGTGTGCGTGTGCGTACGCATTTCCTTGTGTGTGTGCATTTGCGTGTGGGTATGTGTGTATGTGTGTCTACATGCGCGTGTGTGCATCCGCGTGTGTTTACATATTTGTGTGCGTGTGCATTTGTGTGTCCGTGTGCGTGTGCGTGTGCGTGTGCGTGTGCGTGTGCATGTGCATGTGTGATATCGCGTGTCTGTGTGTGTGTGCATGCGTATGCGTGTGCGTGTGCGTTAAGTAATGCCCGCAAAAAAAAAATAGGCACATAAGACTACATAGAAAAACACAGGATAATTTTTTTTGACTTGCTTCGACACATAACACGACACAACATGTCGTCACAAGGTTACAAGAAACTCTAAGAACCACTTGTTACGAGGATGACCACAAGGTCAGCACGTAAACGTTCACACCCAAAAGGATAATACACTTTTCTTTTTGACAGAACAACATAGAAGTCCAACCACATGACACTCACACAGCTAGGGCAAGCCACATTAAGAAATGATTGAAGGTTATTTATTTTGATAAAACACCCTTTAACTCATGACTTACGTTTTCAGGGAGATTCAAGATATGATTCGCATGATTCATCTTACCAAACTAAATTATTTTCTTAAGCACTGTAGAGTAGTTCATTTACAGTCTTCTCATTATGACAATTATTTATTTTATTTATTTATTTGATAAAGGTGATAATTTAATTTCACAAGCCATCTATTCACACTTACGCTACTAAATCTCATTCATACCCTTATGACAACATTGGTTCGCGTTCAACAAACTTAAGGGAGAATTACAAGGTACTTTGGATAAAGTTAAAGGAAGAAGTTCAATTGAGTTCATCCTTGAGACATCGTTAGTTATTACCAAGACTTAATTGGAGCTTGAGGTTTTATCCAGAAATATTAAAGATTTTACTTAGGCTTCATTGAAAGAGCTTTACAAAAGGAACTATTCACTTTCCAAAAAGACTGAGAGATAAATTTCGTGGTTTCTATATTGTTTCCCCCTACTTATTAAATCTTATTATCTTCTAACAACTATCAATTTATTTCACCTTAGAATTTTTTTACGAATTTCACCATAAAAAGTATAATGTTCGCTAGTGTAGTTAGGGTTAACATGCTATATAATTTTACTTAACCAAGGATAGTTTCATCTTTGATCACTTAGGGAATTTCTTGTTCTCAAGTAAGTCATCTCTACATTAATTTATTTGAATATAACTTTTCGTTAAACTTCTATAAGGATTAACCAACCCATTTTATTTTACTTATAACACACCATTACAAAGTCTTAGAAAGTTTTAACTCAGCACTTTATTCTCAAGATCAAGGTTTTACAATATTCATGTCAATGTAGAGATTGAATATTACTTCTCACAAGGATAAGTTACCAGTCTAACAACAAAAAGGACAAGACAACTTCATCTCGTAGTTTTCCAAACATTCCAAGGCAAGAGATCTTTTAAACTCTTTTGCAAGCAATGTTACAAAATTTACAACACATTGAACATTTTTACAAGGAACTTCAAAAATTGAACTAATGAAACCTTTACTCTTTTCTTTTAATCTACACACATAATCCATCTGCACAAATATTAACTAGAGTCAGTTCGTTAGAACTGAGCATGTTAAGACTACCCATTGCAACAATAAGCTAACATTTAACAATAACATGAAAGGAATGTTCTAATTCAAGAATGGATAAAAGAACAACTCACAAATCCAAAAAAAATGCTTCACACAAAAAAGATATTTATACCAACCAATAAGGAGGAAGCCAAAAATACCAGTAAGAATAAAATTTCATTTATCAAGGCAAGACCTTATGGGTTAGGAACAAGAAGGTCAAGAGTATTGAGATTTCAATCATGTAATTCTATGGATTATGTGATTGAAATTCAATGCTCAATCCATCCATCTAAAGGGGTCCAAGAGTGGACAGAGCATACCAGTTATGATCATAGGTGTGTAACAAAACAAGGTTATTAAATCCTTCTAGAAGGGAGGTTTAATCATGATTGAAAACTCCAAGATCTTTGTGCGAACCGTGAAGTGAATGCAATATTAATAAATCCACATGGCCCTTTGTAACAGGTCAAAATTTTACCAGATAATTGACACCACAAGCCACAAGGACAAGGGATATTGGACAACATTACACTGAACAATATATTCCTACCTGAAATCAAGACCATATGGTCTTGTTATGTGTATTCCCATCCCACACAAAGGGGTACACAGTAGCAAAGTTTGAATCCAATATCACAGAAGGAAAAACACTAATATGGGTGGTCACGTCTAGTTAATTAACATAGTAACCATTTATCACCCACCATGGGATGAGTTATCACAAATAAAGCCATGAGTTCATCTCAAAACTTCCGCATTGGCCAAGATCATAATAGCTGGCTTTCAAGCCACAAAAAAAAAAAAACAGTGGTAAGGATATTGTTCATTACAACTAAAGAAGTTCCCCCCCCCTTTCATAAATAAACAAGGATAATGATCAATCTAAACAACGTATTATAATTACCTTTAATTCTTTTAAAAAGAATTTTTGAATACCTTAACCTTATCAAAGAAATTAAGATCATTTTCATTCGATCAAAAAGAATGAATACCATACCCTTATCCCTCGAGAAAAAGTAATGATTATACAATGTAATAGGAAGACATATCAATGACCCTATACTGAGCAAAATTTGGTTTCATCACCTTCCAAACACACAGAGAACAAATTCCTTTAACATGCGCCCTCAACATAAAAGCACACTCAGAAGTCTGACTTTCACCTTCCTATTGGAGTAACAAAACCCATACAGATACCAAGGATCAAACGCTAATTTGAATGGAAAGAGTACCCAAGTTTCTAAAATTACTGGAAAACGACGACACCCAAGAATACTTGTAAATTTTAATTCCGTATTATTATTTTTCTTTTATATTAAGGTGTAGCTGCTCGAACCCGCATTTCGACCATTACCCAAGTCATTATACAGTCCAAATTTGGGCATTCATGTGAGATTATTTACGCCTTTAGGCTAATGCTGCAATACTCGCAGCCTCTAACATTTCCTTTGTTGTTTTTAAGAAAAACAAAAAAAAACACAAGAACCAGATATATAATAGCGACCCGTTTATTCACATAATTTACTCATGCCTTCAAGACGTTAAACCCATATTTTATTTTTACTTTATATAATAGGTATAACCCAAATACCTAATGAAAAACGGATACTTTCTGTTCATATACTCATTATAATCAAAAGGTGAAGCAAAGAAAGGGAGAAGGGAAATCCATGCAAAACCAGTGATTCAGAAGGAGATTCAAAGGAGAAACTAACACACTCATGCAGTAAAAAAAAAGAGCCACGAATATCCTTTTCTAGGTGCCATTCAGGAAAGAAAAACATTCGTTTCATGTGATTAAAAAAAATAGTAGATTACTACAAGAGGTAGGCTCAACATGCCTGAAATGCATTCATCAGATTCACCCAACCTGCAACTTCTCCATCATCAGCACCTGTTACTTTCCCCACAAGGTGCTCAATCTCTGCAAGGGGCCTCTAACCCAACAACAAGGACAACCAGTGACCATGGAAAGAGTAGGTCATAAAACTGCAAGGCAACATCCACTTGTGCGTAGCCAGCAAAAGAAAACAGTGATTTCTTCCCCCAAATTCCTCCCACCAAGAAAACGTGCCATCAAGACTACCAATATGCATTGAAGAAATTAAATGGAGACCATAATTCTCCACCAACCGCCAGCAAACAACAAAGTTTAATCAACGTGAAGCAAGGGAAGAAAATGGCGCATAAGGATAAGAGAAAGTACAATATAATGTTTTCTATATTCTGTTGGTTACAATGCATTAAAAGCACATGACTAAATTTGAATAACTCCACCCTCCACGCAGCCAGTCAGCACAAATAATGCCCCTAACAACAATAAAAAAAAGAATTCTCACCAGCCCACGCCAAGCATGGCATTAGTGCAAAAATGATTAAACAAAGTGGTGGTAAACCAAACTCCACGCCAAGAAGGAGATAAAAATGACCGTAACAATTTTACAAGTCTCTGGATGAGTAACGTGGCCTAAAATGATTTAATAATTCAACACAAAATTTAATAATTTATTTACACAAATAAAAAATATAACTGATACAAATTCATTTATTATTACAATAGTTTTCTCCATATAATTCATATAAGCTAAAAGGTATTGTTGTTGCAAATCAGCAACACCCCTGGATGCAAATCAAGGTTATGAATTGATGTTTTAGGAATCCAGTGTGATTGCACAACATGGAGACCTCTCTCCAAGTGTGGGACTTGTGAAAATGAGAGAGGAATCTCCAGATTAGAGGCTGGTTCCTCAAACTCCTCTGATTTAG
The DNA here is from genome assembly GCA_019776745.2 of Taxus chinensis. Classification (NCBI taxonomy): domain Eukaryota; kingdom Viridiplantae; phylum Streptophyta; class Pinopsida; order Cupressales; family Taxaceae; genus Taxus; species Taxus chinensis. Next base: position 464,595,107 of record CM034148.1, read on the forward strand.
ATCTATATTTGGCACAACTACAGAGGTTCATATCCTAATCCTACTCTAAATTGCAAGGGGACATGGATAGAAATGCAAAATTTGAAACTAACTAATGATGGTGATGCACCAAAGGAGTGGTGAAACATTTTTTACCATGTAAATAGACACAAATTCATGAAATGCAACAAGGGAAAACATACACAAGCTGATAGATGTAATTAGAGGTCTTAAAATGAAGTAAAACAATACAAACAGAGGACTGAAAGCATTCACAGAGTTTGCACTGTCAATTCCATGTAAAAATCTCTTGCATTCTACCATCAAAGAGGTATAAACCTGTTATAAACTATGAAAAAGGTCTGATTGTTAAAACTATCACTTGCTGGAGGTGAAAGAAGAAGTTTGCAATGCCAAAAAGTGTTCAACCATGAAGAAATGAGCCAAATCTGGCTTTTACAGTGCATGGATCGAGCCCAGGAGAGAGAAAACGTAAAAAACATGGGAGCCCATTCCTCATTGATGGAAAATGCATTAAAACAGCATGGAGGACCTTACAAACCCATACCCTGTCATTTTTGACCATATTGGAGAAGAATGCGACCCATTCTGTATTAAATTTGGTTGTTGAAATGTCATTTCTAGCCATGGACACGTACCAGAACCATTTTTGAATTTTCTCTCTCCAAACTGAACCAAAATTAAAAATTTACCATGGAATCATGTAGATAATTTTAACATCTTTCCAATGATATAAAGAACGTAAAAATCTGAGCTCTGGATCAAAAGATATGATCGTTTGAAGATTTAGGGAAAAAATGGCCCAAAAACGGATCGGCGGGAAAAAATTTCAAATTTTACCTCTTTTTTGTCTTTGGAAATTTTTTTCAAAAATTCCCTGCGCTCCGCTGGTCGGATGTCACGTGGCAGCTTCCTATTGGCTGCGGGCCTCAAATGGGAAAATTTTCCACAAAAACTCCGTCGAGCCATAACTTGAAAAATATAAGGAGTTAGGAGGTAAACTTTACCTTTCTGGAAAGCTGAGAGAGAGCTCTATCTGATGGTGCCATTTCCAGAAAGCCTTGAGTGCCTTAAAATCAAAAAATGTGGATTGAGGCATAAGAGAGGCAAGAACACAAGGAGTTAGCCATAAAAAATGAGCTGGGGCACATTTTGGATAACAATTTTGGCGACTCAGAGGGGTCATATGCCTGCTAGATGAAAGTACCAGTAGCCTGAAGCAGTCCATTGCGCATGGAGCCATCAAATATTCTGTTTAGAACCCCAACTGAATTAGAATTTGTAAGAAGGAAGATGGAATATCACATGATGGAAGCAAGGACTGCAAAACATCTCTAGGGACAGCAAGCTGTGCCAAAGCACTTAGGGAAAGCAAAACTAACCTACAATAAAACAATGCGTAAAGCACTTGGAGGAATGAAAATATAATCTTATAAGATTGATCCATGGAAGGGAGTGGGTAATGGTCCTTGAGAGATGCTCTATTTTAAGTCTCATGAAATCAACACACAATTTGATCTCCCCACTCTTCTTTCTGACTGGAACCAAGTTGGCAACCCAACTAGAATGCTTGATTGGGAATATGGATTCTTGACTCAATCAGCTTGTCCAATTCTTTCCTCATGAGAGGCTCCATGTGTGGATTGACTGGTCTTTGTTTCTACCTGACAGGCTTAGTATTTGGATCCAATTCAATGGTATGTTGAGCTAAGTTGGGATTGAAACCTTTCAAATCTTTGTAGATCCATGTAAACACATCAGGGAACTCTTCACACAGCTGTACGAACTCATACCTTTCTTGATCAGTTGTTATCTATTCAATTTGCAATGGTTTGTTCTCTTCTACCAAGATGGATACTGAATCCTCTCTCTTGACCTGAATGTTTGCTTTCTCCTTTCTAAACTGATCATTGGGATTAAAAATGGACTCCAAAGTGATAAGTCCCTTGGGCAGCTTGTTAGTTCTCAGCTGTACCACCTGGTCACCATATTACTGTTCCAAATTTTCTTGATTCTTAGCTAAGAACTCAGCTTCTTCTTGCAAGAAATGGATGATTTGCTGGTCATTCTCAAACACTTGCCAACTGACATTGTTATCTGGCACTGAAGGCCTCACAATCACGTGGATGTTTGGTTGTACCTTATCTTTTTGAACACTTTCCACAATGTCAGAGGCTGCCCCTACTGCTGCAAGCCTGTCAGCAGCTTGATTCTCTTTCCTAGGAATGGATTTGATGCCAAAACCCTCAAAATCTTCCATGAGGTCCCACACCCTGTTCTTGTAGCACCTGAGTAGATCATTCTTGGCAGCATGATGTCCCTTGACCTCATTTACAATCAATTCACTATCACCAAAGACTTGCAAGTTCTTTATTTTCTTCTTGATTGCCCAATGCATCCCTTGCACCAAGGCTTCATATTCAGTAGTGTTATTGGAGCATGCAAACTGAAATCTAAAAGCTCAATAGTACTTTACTCCTTGACGTGAAACAAGCATGGCTCCACCTCCTACACCTTATCTACTCCTTGATCCATCAAAAAACAGCTGCCATACCTCATTGTCATCTTCATGGTTTGGCTTGGTGATGCTAGGAATAGGCTGATTTTATTTGTGTATGCAATAGACCCCTAGCTTAGATTCTTCCACTTCTTGATAAGGATCAAAAAAATGTACCTTGTTTGCCCATTCATCAAGAGTTAGATCCGGGATGCTTCTAACCTTGGTGTCAGCTTCATCAATGCTTGGGTGGTCTTCTTGATCAAATGCTGAACAATTGGCGTTGATCTGACTTGGAGTGTAAGGCTCAATGTGGAAGTTTGCAATAGGTTTAGACCTGATTGTAGCCTTAGTTCCATACCTCGTTCTGAACAACATGTGTGACCAATCAACAGACAAATATCCCCCAATCTTGGCTGTGAAGTCCCTTGACAAGCATAGGGCAAAGAGTGGTGGAAGGTCTATGACTGATACATCTTGTAAAACAACAATATTTGGACATGCATGCAAGGTAAGACTCAAGTTTCTAATCACCCCAACTGTTGTTACTGTTGTCCCATCTAGCTGCACTACCCCTTTGGATATGGTTTCATACTGGATCCGTAGCTGATCAGCTATTTGTTTAGGCATCACTGAGCTACTTGCCCCGGAATCTATCATGCAATTATGCACTAACTGATTTCCAATGATTAATGAAACATAGAAAGGAGGGGGCTTCAACATTTTACCTTGCTATCCTCCATGATTTCCCTTAGGCCGAGCAACATTTATGAGCACTTTCTCTTGCATCTGAACTTACTGATTCGAAGTTGGCCAGTCCTTCATGGCAGCTTGTAACAAGTCTCTTTGGCCTGGGATAGATAGGGATTCCCACATTGATATATTAACATTTGTCTTCTTCATCTAATCAATGATACTGAATAGTGATGAAGGATCTCTTTGTTGTCCCTTTGCTTGTACATTCACTCCTTGCATGTGGGTAGTAATAACTGGTATTTGAGTTGGTCTAGGAGCTGTTCTTAGCTGCCCTTGTGCATTTGAAATTGGATTTTGCTTGCCAACCATTTGTGGAGCTATGGAAGGTTGTGGATTGGTTGGATCTAATGGTTGTTCTTCACCTAAATTCCTTCTTTTTGACTTTGTTTTGTCTACAACACCTTGAGAAACTGCTTGATTCATGCCACAGAAATCTTCTGCTTTCCAGTTTACCAATGTGGTGTCATTTGGGGCTGTTTACTGTTGGAATGTTTCTTGTTGTTGGCTATTTCCTTGACTGCCTTCACCCTCCACACCAGTACTTGTCACCATTAATGCTTGATTCAAAGCACCATTGAAGCACATAGATTGGTTATGAGGTTCATTGCATGGAAAACAACAATCATACTCTTGAGCAACGTTGTTTTGTGTTGGCACCAATGCCTTAGAGGAAGATATGGCATTAGGATTATAGAGCTGAAATGGTCTATTGGCAGGAGGCCTTGTTTGATTTACATTTGCAACTGGATTAGGAGGTCTTTGTGGTTGGTATGGCTGCCTGTTAGGCTGAGCTTGGAGCTGGTAAGAAGGTCTAAAACCTTGGGCTTGTTACCTTTTGAGAGTAACCAGCTCATTTCCTAGGTTTTGCAATTGCTTCATGACTTCTTGAAGCTCATTTGGGGCACTTGGAGATGAAGTAGAAGCTTCATTTGAACTCTGATTTCTAGGAGTGGGAGAAGGAGCCAAATTAGGTGCTTGATTGGTATTTGGACTCTCTAAACTTGGAAACAATGGCATGGGAGGTCTAGGGGCTGGTTTGCCAGCTTGGATCAAACAATTTTCAGCCCTAATGGAAATGCTATAAACCATAGGGATAGTTATGCCTCCCATGGACTGAATCAACATAGAAATATCAGAATTTAGAGCTTTGAGATAATAGAGAAAAACACCTTCTGCTGTTGGCCTAACTGCCACTGGAATTCTCTCCCAAGTCTTTTGAAATCTGAAGTTAAAATCGGTCAGCTGTTCATTGGGAGCTCTCTTGATGGTTGTCAGCTGCTCCAAAAGAGACAAGTTGTCTCCCTTCTCTCCAAATTGCTCATAAAGTGCTATACACAGCTGATTCCAATTTGTGATAGAACCAGCTCCAAGGCTTCTAAACCATTGCAATGCTTTACCCTTGAATGAAGATGCCAGCAACTTGACAGCCACTTGCATCTCATTGATTTCATGAATTACACAAAGGTTAGCAATATCCTTAACATGATCACCTGGAGCAGTTTGATTTTCTCCAGTGAAGTATGGAATGTTCTTCAAGGTTGCAATAGGAATTGGATGTTGTACATTGAGGGCAAGTGGGCTGCTACCTGTGAAGTTGACATAGGGGTTGTTTTACACCATTCTAATTGGTCTTAAAACCCTTGTTGATTGAATGAAAGGCCTACCAGGTGGAGGAGTTGAGAGAGTTCTGTTTGGTGGAGATGGAGACCTTTGAATCCTTCTTCCACTTTACCTTACTCTTGGAGATAACTGTAGATATTCAAACAACACCTCTTCTTCTCCAACTCTTGACCTTGTAGTGATTCTTCTCATGAGTTTTCAGGCCTGCACTGCTGAAACTAGTTGATTTTTCCCCTTTGGAGTCGCCAGATATGAAAATTATAGATCTTTTCAAGCAAGAAAATTGCAGTAGATGCACATCAACTTTGCTACAATAAAAATGAGACCTCTAAGGTCCCACCGGGTGTGCCAAAACTGTTGTTGCAAATCAGCAGCACCCCTGGATGAAAATTAAGGTTCTGAATTGATGTTTTAGGCATCCAGTGTGATTACACAACATCGAAACCTCTCTCCAAGTGTGGGACTTGTGAAAAGAGAGAGAGGAATCTCTAGATTAGAGGCTGGTTCCTCAAACTCCTCTGATTTAGATCTATATTTTGTACAACTACAGAGGTTTAGATCCTAATCCTACTCTAAATTGCAAGGGGACATGGATAGAAATGCAAAAATTGAAACTAACTAATGATGGTGATGCACCAAAGGAGTGGTGAAACTTTTTTTGCCATGTAAATAGACACAAATTCATGAAATGCAACAAGGGAAAACATACACAAGCTGATAGATGTAATTAGAGGTCTTAAAATGAAGTAAAACAATACAAACAGAGGACTGAAAGCATTCACAGAGTTTGCACTGTCAATTCCATGTAAAAATCTCTTGCATTCCACCATCAAAGAGGTATAAACCTGTTACAAACTATGAAAAAGGTCTGATTCTTACAACTATCACTTATTGGAGGTGAAAGAAGAAGTTTACAATGCCAAAAAGTGTTCAACCGTGAAGAAATGAGCTAAATCTAGCTTTTACAGTGCATGGGTTGAGCCCAGGAGAGAGAAAACGTAAAAAACGTGGGAGCCCATTCCTCATTGATGTCAAATGCATTAAAACAGGATGGAGGACCTTACAAACCCATACCCTGTCATTTTTGACCATATTGGATAAGAATGCGACCCATTCTGTATTAAATTTGGTTGTTGAAATGTTATTTCTGGTCATGGACACGTAGCAGAACCATTTTTAAATTTTTTCTCTCCAAACTGAACCAAAATTAGAAATTGACTATGGAATCATGTATAGAATTTTAACATCTTTCCATTGATATAAAGAACATGAAAATCTGAGCTCTGGATCAAAAGATATGATCGTTTGAAGATTTAGGGCAAAAACGGCCCAAAAACAGATCGGCGGGAAAAAATTTCAAATTTTACCCTTTTTTTTTCTTTGGAATTTTTTTTCAAAAATTCCCCGTGCTCCGCTGGTCGGATGCCATGTGGTAGCTTCCTATTGGTTGCGGGCCTCAAATGGGAAAATTTTCCACAAAAACTCCGCTGAGCCATAACTTGAAAAATATAAGGAGTTAGGAGGCAAACTTTACCTTTCTGGAAAGCTGAGAGAGAGCTCTATCTGATGGTGCCATTTCCAGAAAGCCTTGAGTGCTTTAAATCAAAAAATGTGGACTGAGGCACAAGAGAGGCAAGAACACAAGGAGTTAGCCACAAAAAATGAGCTGGGGCATATTTTGGATGATAGGTATACGAAATTTTGTATGATTACTATTCAAACCGAGAAGATTAAATCGCATACAAACAAGCAAGCTAGAAGAAGTAAGAGTCGAATTCTCCATTACTCACAATGATTAAAACAACATGTGAACAGGCTTAAGCGACCAAGCGAAGAAAACTAGAGATTGACATTCAAAAGCAAACACGAAGCAAGGAATGACCATGGCACCAAGACGGGTAACCCCTTCCTCAACGTAGAACGGAGTTCATTCTGCAAAGCGACCAACCAAACAATAAAATCGCTTAACGATAATTAATAATACAGTTGATAACAATCGACACTAAAATAATGAGTTATCGTCGATCAATAATTAAAATAATAATATTGTTAATATTATTATTATTATTATTACCACTTAAAATAATTATTAATCATATTAACAAAGACGTATATACCAGCTCGACAATAATGTAAACCAATAACACTATAAAATAGAGGTCAGTCGATAATTAAATTAAAACAACATTGTTATCCTTCTATACTATAAATATAACTAATTTCTACTCACACCAATAATGGCCAAAGATCCGGCTTAACTATGCGACAACAAAATCCTTCTTTAAATAGGTTAACACACAGGACATTACACAGTCCACACATAGAGGTGTCAATAATGACTCGAGACAGCAAGAAGGAGAGGGAAGGTGCTAAAACATCATTGAGACATGGCCCAAGACAACGGAATTACACACAGCCATTCGATGCTTAGCAAATAGGGGTCACTGTGACAAGAATCGGGGTAACTATCGAACGGAGCATTACATTCTCCTCCCCTTAAGAAAAGCATCATCCTCGATGCGACATAACACAACAGGAAAAGAAATGGTTCACAACCAAGAACAAGTACAAGAGAAAGTACACCCTATGGTTTAAAATTTTAGTTCATTAAAGCACGACCACATGGTAGCCTTAGGAACATTAGGTAGAAATTTTAACTTACAAGGTTCTGTGAAGATTGGCAGTTCCCTCTTATTTATTATTTCATTAGTTTCTTTCCATTAGCATTATTCTTAGTTTAATTTCTTTTTAAAATTTCACCATTGAAGAGTATTGGTTTATTCCTTACTATGGGTGCCCAACATGAACTGCTAACACAACACCCTATCAGGTTCAAAAAGACACTACAGATTCACAAGCACACAAGTATATACTTCATGACTGTATTACACCACAAAAGGTTACTCAAATATAGAATGGAATAGGCACAGTCCACATAACATAGTACTCATCACACATCAAAGACTGACATACAAAATACTCGACAAAAGAGTACTACAATCCACCAGACATTTCCTCAATTGCACCTATGAGGATTTTTCATGACTCATAAAAACTACATGTACATAGGGTCCACAAGGGCATCAATGCCATATCCACAACATCACAAAATATATCTAACTGATATGAGTAACACATATATCATAACACCATAACCAAACATCATAACACATCAGCATACCTCTTGAAGCATTAGTCACACATTCATGCAAATCTCTTATGCCTCCCTCAAGCCCTTATGCCTCCCTCAAACTCTTATGTCTCCCCTCAAGTTTCTTTCACAATAAAATTTGATGCCATTGGCATTCCTTTATGCCTCCCCACAAGGAGGCCAGTTGTCCCCATGGCCCAAGACACATAGGGTTTGGACACTCCTAACCCAAGTGACATAATAACGCGTGGTTCAACAACCCGCTAGTCATCTGTAACTCCTTGGGGCGTACCCCCATACAATGAAGCAGGTCCATAGGTCCAACCATCCGATGGTGCATCTCATGACCCTATTCCACACATCACGACAATAGAATCAACATATCAATCCAATCAAAATGCCAACTGGAAAAGTACAAAGCCTTGGGCAAGGCGGTAAAATCTTAAAATTTAGAAGAAGATTCAAAACCAAGCAAAACAACTACCTAAATGACCATAATTAGTGCAAAAATATGAGTGTTAGTACCACAAACCAAGGAAATGCCCAAAATGTAACGCATGGCAATCAAGAAAACTGCTGGTCCTTGCAAAAATAAAGTAAAAAGCTCAGTTTACGAATAAAATACACTTATAATAATGTCACATTACGATAACTGTGTGGCCTTATCTTGCCACCAAAGGGGTACTCAACGAGTTGCTAGCACTCGGAACATCGATCCTCAGCTCATAAAAATATATAGCAATAATACAACTATCATCATCCCGATTGGAATCATCTCGCCACAACTTCAACAAGGCTCAACATAGTCAAAATCACATAGGTTGAATCCATACGACAACCATATTGGGAGAGAGAATGAAAGTACAAGTCACCATCTACTGAGCCTAAGGTGTCCGCGAAACACAATATGCATGACACCCGTTGATCAAGTGGCACACATACCAAACAAACAAAAGTGGGTTTTCAGCCTATGTAAGGCTCCACTTCCTATCTCGTACTCGGCTCGAGTGACTAGTCAACGGTACACATTTTCTCACTCCGAACATACACAATTTACCAATTTCCCTCAGGGTCAGTTAGTGCAAGGTTCACAACATAACATGTAACTACATCACTAACACAATGGTGGTACACACATAGCTACCATAACATCTTACGTATGGTATGTACATAGGGTAGATCACAATCATACATTCACCGGGTGTAATACATCACTTTACCACATTCTACACCCAAAGTGCAATCACTACACAATAGGGTTCATAGGCTCACTGTATGCCCCTATATCACAACATGAATCATTACATATTACACAAATCATACATACGATGAACATAATAACATCACAACATAACATTAATTGCTTCATAACAAGGTGATACACACATTTCTTTAAAACATAGTAAAAACATCATGATACAACTCAACTCAATTCACTTTACATCAATCCAGTCATACAACATATCGACACACCCACATAACACAATATGCCACAATGCTCTAACCCCCTATCGTCCACATTAGAATTCTTTTCACACATCACAAGCGTAATTCACACGTGAACTATTCATAGAATCCACAAGAAGGGGAGGGAATACTCCCATCCCCAACACATCAACATGATAACAAATACGCACTGAGTGACATACACATCATGTGCGTTAACAATATCACAATTACGACAATAATCACATCACGCTTATACCACATTACTCTTCCAATATAAACCACCATCATGCAATACCATCATCTCCATGTAACACTATCATGTACACCATCATCATCATGTAATACCATCATCTCCATGTAACACTATCATGTACACCATCATCATCATGTAATACCATCATAACTCCAATCTGGCCCATAGGTTCGAGAGCATGAACCTACGCTCTGATACCAAGTGTAACGCCCGCAAAAAAAAAAGGCACACAAGACTACATAGAAAAACACAGGATAATTTTTTTTGACTTGCTTCAACACATAACACGACACAACATGTCATCACAAGGTTACAACCAACTCTGGGAACCACTTGTTATGAGGATGACCACAAGGTCAGCACGGAAACTTTCACACCCAAAAGGATAATACACTTTTCTTTTTGACAGAACAACATAGAAGTCCAACCACATGACACTAACACAACTAGGGCAAGCCATAGTAAGAAATGATTGAAGGTTATTTATTTTGATAAAACACCTTTTAACTCGTGACTTATGTTTTCAGTGAGATTCAAGATATGATTCACACGATTCATCTTACCAAACTAAATTATTTTCTTAAGCGCTGTAGAGTAGTTCACTTACACTCTTCTCATTATGACAATTATTTATTTTATTTATTTATTTGATAAAGGTGATAATTTAATTTCACAAGGCCATCTATTCACACTTACGCTACTAAATCTCATTCATACCCTTATGACAACATTGGTTCACATTCAACAAACTTAAGGGAGAATTACAAGGCACTTTGGATAAAGTTAAAGGAAGAAGTTCAATTGAGTTCATCCTTGAGACATCGTTAGTTATTACTAAGATTTTATTGGAGCTTGAGGTTTTATCCAGAAATATTAAAGATTTTACTTAGGCTTCATTGAAAGAGCTTTACAAAAGGAACTATTCACTTTCCAAAGAGGCTGAGAGATAAATTTCATGGTTTCTATATTGTTTCCCCCTACTTATTAAATCTTATTATCTTCTAACAACTATCAATTTATTTCACCTTAGAATATTTTTACAAATTTCACCATAAAAATTATAATGTTCGCTAGTGTAGTTAGTGTTAACATGCTATATAATTTTACTTAACCACGGATAGTTTCATCTTTGATCACTTAGGGAATTTCTTGTTCTCAAGTAAGTCATCTCTACATTAATTTATTTGAATATAACTTTTCGTTAAACTTCTGTAAGGATTAACCAACCCATTTTATTTTACTTATAACACACCATTACAAAGTCTTAGAAAGTTTTAACTCAGCACTTTATTCTCAAGATCAAGGTTTTACAATATTCATGTCAATGCAGAGATTGAATATTACTTCTCACAAGGATAAGTTACCAGTCTAACAACAAAAAGGACAAGACAACTTCATCTCATAGTTTTCCGAACATTCCAAGGCAAGAGATCTTTTAAACTCTTTTGCAAGCAATGTTACAAAATTTACAACACATTGAACATTTTTACAAGGAACTTCAAAAATTGAACTGATGAAACCTTTACACTCTTTTCTTTTAATCTACATGCATAATCCATCTACACAAATATTAACTAGAGTCAGTTCGCTAGAACTGAGCATGTTAAGACTACCCATTGCAACAATAAGCTAACATTTAACAATAACATGAAAGGAATGTTCTAATTCAAGAATGGATAAAAGTACAACTAACAAATCCAAAAAAATGCTTCACACAAAAAAGATATTTATACCAACCAACAAGGAGGAAGCCAAAAATACCAGTAAGAATAAAATTTCATTTATCAAGGCAAGACCTTATGGGTTAGGAACAAGAAGGTCAAGAGTATTGAGATTTCAATCATGTAATTCTATGGATTACGTGATTGAAATTCAATGCTCAATCCATCCATCTAAAGGGGTCCAAGAGTGGATAGAGCATACCAGTTATGATCATAGGTGCGTAACAAAACAAGGTTATTAAATCCTTCTAAAAGGGAGGTTTAATCATGATTGAAAAATCCAAGAGCTTTGTGCCAACCGTGAAGTGAATACAATATTAATAAATCCACATGGCCCTTCGTAACAGGTCAAAACTTTACCAGATAATTGACACCACAAGCCACAAGGACAAGGGAGATTAGATAACATTACATTGAACAATATATTCCTAGCTGAAATAAAGACCATATGGTCTTGTTATGTGTATTCCCATCCCACACAAAGGGGTACACAGTAGTAAAGTTTGAATCCAATATCACAGAAGGAAAAATGCTAATATGGGTGGTCACGTCTAGTTAATTAACACAGTAACCATTTATCACCCGCCATGGGATGAGTTATCACAAACAAAGCCATGATTTCATCTCAAATCTTCTGCATTGGCCAAGATCATAATAGCTGGCTTTCAAGCCATAAAAAAAATAAACAGTGGTAAGGATATTGTTCATTACAACTGTTATCCAAAATGTGCCCCTGCTCATTTTTTGTGGCTAACTCCTCTCATTTTTTCCTCTCTTGTGCCTCAGTCATAATATTTTGATTTTCAAGCACTCAAAACCTTTTGGAAATGACACCATTGGATAGAACTCTTTCTCAGCTCTCCAGAAAGGTAAAGTTTTCCTCCTAACTCCATGTATTTTTAAAGTTATGGCTCGGTGGAGTTTTTTGGAAAAAATTTCCACTGAAAGGCCCGCGGCCTATGAGATGCCACCACGTGGCACCTAAAGTGGTAGAGCACGGGGAAATTTTGGAAAATTTTCCAAATGACCAAAAAGGTGCAAAAATTCAAATTTTTGCCTGCCAACCCGATTTGGCCCTGTTTTGCCCGAAAACTTCAAATCGCCATATCTTTCGATCCAGAGCTCAATTTTTTGAGTTCTTTATATCAATAGAAAGTTGGTGAAATTATCTACAAGATTATTGGGTAATTTTTGCATTTTGATGTATTTTGTAGAGAGAAAATTGAAAAATTCCTCTAGCACGTGGTCATGGACAGAAATGACGTTTCAACCACCGTTCTTAATGAAGAATGGCTCGCATTCTCTCCCAGCATGGTTAAAAATGTTAGGGAATGGGTCTGTCAGGGCACCCATGCTATTTTAATGGAATTTTGGTCAATGGTTGAACCCCTTGCACTTTTTCCCATGTTTCTCTCTCCTAGGGTCGTGGTTTGCACTGTAAAAGCCAAAATGAGTTCATTTTTTAAAAGGAGAGACACTTTTTTAGCTCTGCAACTTCCTTTTTCTTCCTCCTTAGCAAAATTTGTGAAAAAAAATTACCTTTCCATATAATGCAGCACCTTTTCTTGCCTCTAGATCAATGTAATGTACTGTATTGGATCTGAGATGTTGATATATGTTCTGTGATTAAAATCCCTCAATCCTTTCATATATCTATCATTGCTTTCTTGATCTTTCATTACATTTTGAGCATTTGTGCATATTTTGTGCTATGTTTCCTTATGGATTGTGTATTTCATATAGCATCAGGTGTCTACAACTCCTTTGGTGCATCACCTATTAGCATTAGTTCTTTCTTTTTACATTTTCTATCATTGTCCCTTTGGAATTTAGAGTAGATTTAGGAGTTTAAACCTCTACAATTGTGCAAGTAAAATAGCTTATCAGAGGAGTTGAGGAACCAGCCTCTAATCTGGATATTCCTTTTCCATTTTTGTAAGTCTCACACTTGGGAAAAGGATTCAATGTTGTGCAATCACACTGGATGCTTAGAATGATCAAACTAGAAATCTGATCAACATCCAGGGGGTGCTGCTGATTTGCCACAACAGTTTTGGCACGCCCGGTGGGACCTTAGAGGTCTTCCACTTTATCTTTGATAGGTTGGTGTGTTCTTGTTAAAGATTCAACCTTTTGGAGGCACTTTCAAAAGAACATCTATCGACTCCATCTGGTAAACAACTCATTCTCTAAGTTGCAGACCTATTTTCCATTCATTTCCATCCATTCTTCTTTCCATCATTTTCACTCTTTTCCATTCCATGAAGTTATACAATCATGACTTCATTTCCATCATGGAATTCACATTTACAACAACAGTATATCACACCTCCAACATGTTTTACAAATCCTTCAAATCAATATTTTGATCAAATTCAAAATCAGCATGTTTACCCATATGAGCAGCAGTGCCAAAGTCAGTTTGGATATGAAGCATGTCAAGCACAAGGGTATGCTGGTTGTGAGGGTAGTTAAAAAGAAAATGTAGATCTGCTGGAACAAATCCAAAAGATGGAGGTAAACATGGTGCAATCTAGGGCTCAAGCACAAATGAAAGCATTTAGAATCAGTTGTAGAGAACCTTGTCCATGGGTGGGACCTTTTCCAAGGCATTACAGCCCTCAAGAGAAGCTAGACTTCATGATTACAACACTACCATTGCTTGCAAAGTGGACTGAATAAATAAAGGTGTATGAGAGGAGTATTCAACAACCTTGTCAACAGGTAAGCACACCATCTCATGCCTTTTCTCTCCTTCTTTCCCAATCTATTTTATCTCAGCAGTGTCAAGTTTTAAACTCTCCATCTGTTATCCCAAGTGTTGAATACATTTCTCCATTCCCTAGTCTTCCACCCCATCTCAATTCTTCTATCCTTTTCCCTTCCAAACAGCCATTCCCTCTAAAGAAACAAGAGTTCCTACCTCCTCCACCACCACAAAAAATTACAAAATCAATTGAGTTACAATCCACTTCTCCTCTTGCAGTCCCAAATCCATGTTGGGAGGATAAAAATCAGAATGTCAATCAAGGAAAAAAGTAGTAGAAAGAAGAGCCAAACAAGGATGAAGAAATTCAAAGTTTGAAGAGTTGGGCTCTTAAATTCGGGATTACAAAAATCCCCTTGATGGTGAAACCAATAGAGGATGTTGAAGTTGGAGAACAAGTGGAAAACAAGGCTGATTTTAAAACAGCAGTGAAGCGAGAAAAATAGTAGTTTGTTGGTGATGAGTTGGGTGTCCATGTTGGCACTTTGCCCAAAGAAAATGTTGATCTAGTTTGCACTGCAAAATCAGCCATCGAGAAGGAAGGAAAAGCATCTCAAAATCCCATCTTTGAGGAGCAAATGGATGAGGTCAAGTCAATTTTTACAACAGTAGAAGAAGGAAGCATTATTGATATGTTTTTGCTTTCATTTGAAGGGGCTGATTTGATTGATGAAGCCATTATGGAGGTGAACAAAACAGGTCCAAATTGTGAGCAAAAGCCACAAGAAATTTCATGCCTCTCTCCCACTTCATCTCTCCAATAATCTGATTTTTGGGATGAGTTTGGATTGACAAGTTTCATGTTTGAAAATGAAGTTATACAGGGTGAAGAAAATGCAGATTTGGAGGCCACCATACAAGAGGGAGAGACTTTTCTGCAGCAAGACATCCAAGATTTTGATTTGCCATCAGACTTAGAAGAATTTTTAGATGAAGAGCTAGCTGAAACTACCATGTTTCCTTCTTCACCATTCACTCTCCAACAACAAGAACTTGCTACCATGGACAAAGGAGTTCAAGGACAACAGCCTACAGTTTTCAACATGCCTCTTGAATCAAAGCTAGAAGAATTTGATCTTCCAAAAGCTACAATGGAGGCTCTAAAGCCAACAATGTATTGCAGCAGGTAACAACAATGCAAAAGCGACTTCATTGGATGTTGCAATCAATAACGAGGAGTTGCACACTATAGAAAAGTTCCATGTTGCCATGAAGGAAGAGAAAGAGCAGAAAAGTCCTACCATTGCTTCCACATCACCCACCCAAGAAGGTCTACACAAAGAATCCATTTTTGGAGTTGAAAATTAGAGCTATGGGCATATCAAACAGATCATACCTTGCCCAATAAGGTATTTGACTTCATTGGAGTCAAAGGAGAAGTCACAACCAGTCATGCTTGCTTCTAAGCATGAGGGTGAGCTACAAAGTACCAAGGATCAGCTGTCATACCTCTTCAATCCAAATGCAGAGCAACTAAAAGAGGTATTGGATTTGTTTTCAGTTGACACCTTGATGATTTGGGTAGAAGACCAACTTCTTGTTGATTTTCCACTCATTCAATCATCCATGTTCAGTGCCAAATCAATTACATGGTTGCAACTTTTGAGAAAGGGAAGCTATTTCTCCCAACCAATTGCAGGGTTTGTAAATAGCCCACTTTTCCTTCCAGTTAGAGTAAGATAGGTAGTTTTTCTTTCAGTAAAAGAAGTGCTTGTGCACACTCTGCATGTTCAATTTTGGAGCATGTATGACCTTTAGTTTTGTACATAGTTTTTGTGGTGCTGGTTTTTCTCTTGCACAGTCCATTTTAGTGGGTTTCCAAGTGGCTCAGAGATAATTTTTTCAAAGTTCAGATTAGTTTGCAGGCTACAACTCATGACTCCATGCCCAATGGATGCTTCAGGCAACTGGTAACTTCATCCAGTAGGCAGATGACCCCTCTGAGTCACCAAAATTGTTATCCAAAATGTGCCCCTGCTCATTTTTTGTGGCTAACTCCTCTCATTTTTTCCTCTCTTGTGACTTAGTCATAATATTTTGCTTTTTAGGCACTCAAAACCTTCTGGAAATGACACCATTGGATAGAGCTCTTTCTCAGCTTTCTAGAAAGGTAAAGTTTTCCTCCTAATTCCATGTATTTTTGAAGTTATGGCTCAGCGAAGTTTTTTAGAAAAAAATTCCCCTGAAAGGTCCGCTGCCAATGAGATGCCACCACGTGGCACCTAGAGTGGTAGAGCGTAGGGAAATTTTGGAAAATTTTCCAAATGACCAAAAAGGTGCAAAAATTCAAATTTTTGCCCGCCAACCCAATTTGGCCCTGTTTTGCCCTAAAACTTCAAATCACCATATCTTTCGATCCAGAGCTCGGTTTTTCACGTTCTTTATATCAATGGAAAGTTGGTGAAATTCTCTACAAGATTCTAGGGTCATTTTTGCATTTTGATGGATTTTGGAGAGAGAAAATTGAAAAATTCCTCTGGCACGTTGTTATGGATAGAAATGACGTTTCAACCACTGTTTTTAATGAAGAATGGCTCGCATTCTCTCCCAACATGGTTAAAAATGTCAGGGAATGGGTCTGTCAGGGTGCCCATGCTGTTTTGATAGCATTTTGGTCAATGTTTGAACCCCTTGCACTTTTTCCCATGTTTCTCTCTCCTGGGGTCGTGGTTTGCACTGTAAAAGCCAAAATGAGTTCATTTTGCAAAAGGAGACATTTTTTCAGCTCTGCAACTTCCTTTTTCTTCCTCCTTGGTAGAATTTATGAAAAATTTTTACCTTTCCATGTAATGTAGCACCTTTTCTTGCCTCTAGATCACTGTAATGTAATGTATTGGATCTGAGATGTTGATATATGTTCTGTGATTAAAATCCCTCAATCCTTTAATATATCTATCATTGCTTTCTTGATCTTTCATTACATTTTGAGCATTTGTGCATGTTTTGTGCTATGTTTCCTTATGGATTGTGTATTTCATGCAGCATCAGGTGTCTAAAACTCCTTTGCTGCATCACCTATTAGCATTAGTTCTTTCTTTTTGCATTTTCTATCCTTGTCCCTTTGGAATTTAGAGTAGATTTAGGAGTTTAAATCTCTACAATTGTGCAAGTAAAATAGCTTATCAGAGGAGTTGAGGAACCAACCTCTAATCTGGAGATTCCTTTTCCATTTTTACAAGTCCCACACTTGGGAAGAGGATTTAATGTTGTGCAATCACACTGGATGATTAGAATTATCAAACTAGGAATTTGATCAACATCTAGGGGGTGCTGCTGATTTGCAACAACAACAACTAAAGAATTTCCCCCCCCTTTCATAAATAAACAAGGATAATGATCAATCTAAACAACGTATTATAATTACCTTTAATTATTTTAAAAAGAATTTTTGAATACCTTAACCTTATCAAAGAAATTAAGATCATTTTCATTCTATCAAAAAGAATGAAGACCATACCCTTATCCCTCGAGAAAAAGTAATGATTATACAATGTAATAGAAGACATATCATTGACCCTATACTGAGCAAAATTTGGTTTCATCACCTTCCAAACACACAGAGAACAAATTCCTTTAACATACGCCCTCAACATAAAAGCACACTCAGAAGTCTGACTTTCACCTTCCTATTGGAGTAAAAAAACCCATATAGATACCAAGGATCAAATGCTTATTTGAATGGAAAGAGTACCCAAGTTTCTAAAATTACTGGAAAACGGCGACACCCAAGAATACTTGTAAATTTTAATTCCGTATTATTATTTTTTCTTTTATATCAAGGTGTAGCTGCTCGAACCCCCATTTTGACCATTACCCAAGTCATTATACAGTCCAAATTTGGGCATTCATGTGAGCTTATTTATGCCTTTAGGCTAATGCTGCAATACTCGCAGCCTCTAACATTTCCTTTCTTGTTTTTAAGAAAAACAAAAAAAAAACACAAGAACCAGATATATCACAGTGACCCGTTTATTCACAGAATTTACTCATGTCTTCAAGACGTTAAACCCATATTTTATTTTTACTTTATAGAATAGGTATAACCGAAATACCTAATGAAAAACGGATACTTTTTGTTCATATACTCATTATAATCAAAAGGTGAAGCAAAGAAAAGGAGAATGGAAATCCATGCAAAACCAACGATTCAGAAGGAGATTCAAAGGAGCAACTAACACACTCACACATTAAAAAAAAAGAGCCACGAATATCCTTTTCTAGGCACCATTCAGGAAAGAAAAACATTTGTTTCATGTGATTAAAAAAATAGCAGATTACTACAAGAGGTAGGCTCAACATGCCTGAAATGCATTCATCAGATTTACCCAGCCTGCAATTTCTCCATCATCAGCACCTGTTACTTTCCCCACAAGGTGCTCAATCTTTGCAAGGGGCCTCTAACCCAACAACAAGGACAACCAGTGACCATGGAAAGAGTAGGTCATAAAACTACAAGGAAACATCCACCTGTGTGCAGCCAACAAAAGAAAACAGTGATTTCTTCCCCCAAATTCCTCCCACCAAGAAAACGTTCCAGCAAGACTACCAATACGCATTGAAGAAATTAAATGGAGACCATTATTCTCCACCAACCACCAGCAAACAACCAAGTTTAATCAACATTAAGCAAGGGAAGAAAATGGCGCATAAGGATAAGAGAAAGTACAATATAATGTTTTCTATATTCTGTTGGTTACAATGCATTAAAAGCACATGACTAAATTTGAATAACTCCACCCTCCACACAGCCAGTCAACACAAATAATGCCCGTAACAACAATAAAAAAAAAGAATTCCCACCAGCCCATGCCAAGCATGGCATCAGTGTAAAAATGATTAAACAAACTGGTGGTAAACCAAACTCCACGCCAAGAAGGAGATAAAACTGACCGTAACAATTTTACAAGTCTCTGGATGAGTAACATGGCCTAAAAGGCTTTAATAATTCAACACAAAATTTTATAATTTATTTACACAAATAAAAAATATAACTGATACGAATTCATTTATTATTACAATAGTTTTCTCCATATAATTCACATAAGCTAAAAGGTATACAAAATTTTGTATGATTACTATTCAACCCGAGAAGATTAAATCACATACAGATGAGCAAGCTAGAGGAAGTAAGAGTCAAATTCTCCATTACTCAAAATGATTAAAACAACATGCAAACAAGCTTAAGCGACCAAGCGAAGAAAACTAGAGATTGACATTCAAAAGCAAACACGAAGCAAGGAACGACCATGGCACCAAGACGGGTAACCCCTTCCTCAACGCAGAACGGGGTTCATTCTGCAAAGTGACCAACCAAACAATAAAATCACTTAACAATAATTAATAATAGTTGATAACAATTGACACTAAAATAATGAGTTATCATCGATCAATAATTAAAATAATAATATTGTTAATATTATTATTATTATTATTTAATTATTATTATTATTATTACCACTTACAATAATTATTAATCATATTAACAAAGACGTATATACCAGCTCGACAATAATGTAAACCAATAACACTATAAAATAGAGACCAGTCGATAATTAAATTAAAACAACATTGTTATCATTGTATACTATAAATATAACTAATTTCTACACCAATAATGGCCAAAGATCCGGCTTAACTATGCGACAACAAGATCCTTCTTTAAATAGGCTAACGCATAGGACATTACACATTCCACACACAGAGGTTTAAATAACGCCTCGAGACAGCAAGAAGGAGAGGGTTCGTGCTAAAACATCACTGAGACATGGCCCAAGACAACAGAATTACACACAGCCGTTCGATGCTTAGCAAATAGGGGTCACTGTGACAAGAATCGAGGTAACTATCGAACACACGTTAGCTTGTGCATGTGTGTGTGTGTGTGTGCGTGCACACACACATGAATGTGCGTGTCCGTGTGTGTGCATGTACGTGTGTGTGCATGTGCGTGTGCATGGGCGTGTGTTTGCATGCGCATGTGCATGTGCGTTTACGTGTGTGTGCCTGTACAAGTGTGTGTGTGCGTGTGCATGTGTGTTAGCCTATACGTGTCCGTGTGCATTAGCCTATGTGTGTGTGTGTCTGGCTCCATGTTTGCTAGTCTGTTAACCTATGCATGTGTGTGTGCATCTACATGTTTGAGTGTGCATTAGCATATGCGAGTGCATGTGTGTCTGTGTGTTTGTGTGTGTAAGCATTTTTACGTGTGTGGGTATAGATGTGTGTGTGTGTGTGTGTGAGTGTGCGTGTATGTGCGGGTGCGCATGTGTGTGTGTGTGTGTGTGTGTGTGTGTGTGTGTGTGTGTGTTTATGTATGTGTGTGAGTGAGTGTGTGTGTATGTTTATGTATGTGTGTGTAAGTGTATGTGTGTGCATGTGCATGTGCGAGTTTGTGTGTGTGTCGGTATGGGTCTGTGTCTGTGTGTGCTTTTCTATGTGCGCGAGTGTGCGTCGACATACGTGTGTGTGGGTGTGCGTCTGTGTGTGTGTGTGTGTGTGTGTGTGTGTGTGTGCATGTGTGTGTGCGTGTTTGTGCACGTTTTTATGTGTGCTCATGTAAATACTTATGCGCATGCGCGTGCGAGTGCACGTATGCGTGCGCATGCGTGCACGTGTGCATACTCGTGTGCTTGCGTGTGTGCGCGTGCATGTGCGTGTGCGTGTGAGTGTACGTGTGCGTGTGTGTGTGGGTGTGTGTGTGAGCGTGTGCATGTGCATGTGTGAGCACGTGTGCGTGGGCGTGTGCGTGTGTGTGTGTGTGTGCATTAGCCTGTGCGCGTACATCTGCATGTTTGGGTGTGCATTAGCCTGTGCATGTGTGTGTGTGTGTGACTATGCATGTTTATGTATGTGTGCATGTGTTCATGTATGTGTGCGTGTAAGGGTATGTGTGCGTGTGAGTGTGTGTGTGTGTGTGTGTGTGTGTGTTTATGTATGTGTGCTTGTAAATGTATGTATGTGTGTGTGAGCGTGTGCGAGTGTGTGTGTGTGGGTATAGGTCTGTGTGTGTGCGTGCGTGCGTATGTGCATGCGTGTGCATCGGCGTGCATGCGTGTGGGTGTGCGTGTGCATGTGCGTGTGCATGTGTGTGTGTGTGTGTTTACACATTTGTGTGTGTGCATGTGCATGTACGTGTGCATTTGCATGTGTGTGTGTTTGTGTGTGTGCATGTGTGTGTGCGTGTGTGTGTGGCTGTACGAGCGTGTGCGTCCACGTGCATTAACATAAGTGTGTGCGTGTGCATGTGCGTGTGCATGTGCGTGTGCGTGTGCATGTGCATGTCCATGTGCATGTGTGTGTGGTTGTGGGTCTGTGTGTGTGTGTATCCGTACGAGCGTGTGCGTACGCATGTGTTAACATATGTGTGTGTCATTTTGTGTGTGTGTGTGTGTGCGTGCATGTGAATGTGTGTGAGCGTGTGAGTTTGCGTGTGTGCTTTTGTGTGC
Source organism: Taxus chinensis (assembly GCA_019776745.2). NCBI lineage: Eukaryota > Viridiplantae > Streptophyta > Pinopsida > Cupressales > Taxaceae > Taxus > Taxus chinensis. The sequence goes on from CM034148.1 coordinate 464,616,766, forward strand.
ACATGTGTCGTTGTACGTGTGTATTTGTGCAGTGTGCATGTGCATGTGCGTATGCGTGGTGCATGTGCATGTGCATGTTCATGTACGTGCGCGTGTGGTGCCTGCATGTGTGTGCATGTCCATGTGCATGTGTTCGTGTGCGTGTTCACGTGCATGTCCTTGGGCATGTGCGTTTGTGCGCGTCTAAATATGTACGTGGGCAAATGCGTGTGTGTGTGCATCTACGTGTGCATATGCGTGTGCATAGATGCGTGTGTGAGTGTTCATGCACATATGCGATGTGTGCATGGGAGTGTGCATGTGCGTATGCGTGCACATGTGGGTGTGCATGCTTATGCGTGCATGCTTGTGCATGTGCATGTTTGCAATGTCACGTGTGTGTGTGCATGTGCATGTGCTTGTGCATGTGCGTGTGCGTGCACATGTGCGTTTGCGATTGTGCATTTGTGTATGTGTTTGCTATGTGCGTGTGCATGTTCTTAAACGTGGATGTGCGTGAGCATGTGAGTTTGCGTGTGTGCTGTGCATGTGTGTGGTGCGTTGTGTATCATGTACATGTCTAAATTTGTATGTTTGTGTGGGTGCATGTGTAAATTCGTGTGCGTTTACGATGTGCGTGGGTGGGTGGGCATGTGCATGTGTCTGTGTCCGTGTGCGTGTTCATGTGTGTGTGCGTGTGCATGTGTGTTGTCGTTTACATGCGCACATGTCGTGTGCTTATGCGTGTGCGTGCGCATGTGCGTGTGCGTGTGCGTGTGCGTGTGTGCGCGTGTTTCTGTGCACGTGTGTGTGCGTGCCCGTGGCATCCTGTATATACAGGTGCATTTTTGCGTGTGCGATGCGTGTGTTCCTGTGCCTGTGCCTGTGTGGGTTGTGTGTGACTGCGTGTACATGTGTTTGTGCATGTGCATGTGCATGTGCATGTGCATGTGCGTGTGCATGTGCGTGTGTGTATGGCTACGCATTTTTTTCTGCATGTGTGTGTGTGCGTGTGCATGTGCATTTTCATGTGTGTGTGTGTGTGCGTGTGCGATTGTGTCTGTTTATCTGTGTTCGTTGTGCGTGTGTGTGGTAGTGTGCATGTGCGTGTGTGTGTGCGTGTGGGTGTGTGTGTGAGCGTGTACATGTGCGTGTGCGTGTACGTGTACGTGGGAATGTGTGCGTGTGCGTGTGCGTGTGCATGTGTGTGTGCGTGTGCGTGTGCATGTGCGTGTGCGTGTGCATGTGCGTGTGTGTGTGCATGTGCATTCGCGTGTGGTTGTGCATATGTGTGTGTGTGTGTGTGTGTGTGTGTGTGTGTGTGTGTGTGTGTGTGTGTGTGTGTGTGTGTGTGTGTGCACACGCGCGTGTGTGCGTGTGCATGTGCATGTTTGTGTGTGCTTGCGTGTGTGGGTATGGGTGTGTGTGCGTGTGTGGGTGAGTGTGCGCGCGTGTGTTTTTATGTATGTGTGTCTGTGTGTAAGTGTATGTGTGCGTGTGAGTGTGTGTGAGTGTGTGTGTGTTTATGTATGTGTGCGTGTAAGTGTATGTGTGTGTGCTTGAGCGTGTGCAAGTGTGTGTGTGTATGGGTCTGTGTGTTTACGTGCGTGTGTATGTGCGCATGTCTACGTCGACATGCGTGTGTGTGGGTGTGTGTGTGTGTGTGCGCGCATGTGTGTGTGTCTTTGCATGTATGTGTGTGTGTGTGCATGTGCGTGTGTGTGTGTGTGCGTGTGTGTATGTCCGTGTGCATATATGTATCTGTGCATGTGCGTGTGTGTGTGCGTGTGCATGCGTGTGCATGTGCGGGTGCGTGTGCGTGTGCGTGTGTGTGTGTGGGTTGTGGGTGTGTGTCTGTGTGTCTGTGCGAGCATGTACGTTTGCTTGCGTTAACATATGTGTGTGCATGTGCTTGTGTGTGTGTGTACATGTGCGTGTGAGTGTAAGTGTTTGCGGGTGCGAGTGTGTGTGCGTGTATTCGCTTGTGTGTGTGTGTGTGTTTAATTATGTGTGCATGTAAGTGTGTGTGTGTGTGCGTGTGAGTGTGTGTGTGTGTTTATGTATGTGTGCGTGTAAGTGTATGTGTGTGTGAGCGTGGTTATGGGTCTATGCGTGTGCATGTGTGCGTATGTGCGTGGGTGTGCATCGACGTACGTGTGTGTGGGTGTGTGGGTGTGTGCGCATGTGTGCATTTGTGTGGGTGTGTGTGTGTGAGTGTGTGTGCGAGTGTGCATGTGTGTGTGTTTTTGCAAGTGTGTATGTCCGCATGCATTTAAATATGTGTGTGTGTTTGTATATGCGTCTGCGTGTACGCGCGCGTGTGTATATGTCCGTGTTCACGTATGTCTGTGTGCATGTGTGTTTGTGTGGGTGCGTGTGTGTGTGTGTGTGCGCTGTGCGTGTCGGTTAGCGTGTGCGTGTGCATGTGCTTGTGTGTGTGGGTGTGGATGTGTGTGTGTGGGTTGTGTGTGTGTGTGTTAACGAGCATGTGCATTTGCTTGCGTTAACATATGCATGTGCATGTGCATGTGCGTGTGCATGTACACGTGTGTGTGTGTGTGTGTGTGTGTGTGTGTGTGTGCGTATTCTATCAACTTGGTACTGCGGCACCTACTTAAGGAGTTTAGTAAACCCTTTCCAGTATTTTGTCACCGAGTAGCGTTTCTTGCGACCCGTTCTGAAATTCAGTCACTTTCCTATCAAAATAGAGTTGAGGGCAGCCACTGTTGCCTAAAGTAACCTTAAATTGATCCCAAATTATGTCTGATTCGACAATATTCAACTCAACCTTACGGTTGTCCCACCATGATGATGCTTCATGAGAAAGCTGATATGCTCCCCATATCGCTTTGGTCTCCTCGGAGAAGTTTCTTATTGCAAAGTACTTCTCCATTTCACTAAGCCAATTCTCAACTCCGTCCCCAAGGGTTGTTCCATCAAACTTTGGAGGACTTATTCTCTTTATGTCATTTGTAAGTTCAGCTACTAATCTTACCCTTTTATTTTCAGGATGATTAGGAGCATTCACATTGCTATTTTCAACACCCAAATTCCCTCCATTGGTGTTGTCCACAGGAGGTGGCTGATTATTTATATCAGCTTCTTCTTCCTCCTCTTCATTACCCATTGACTATTGTTCCAAAATAGTCAAACAATCTCTTATATCTAGTAGGTGGTAACAAGGATTTCATCCAGCGTTTGAGCAGTAGCTGCTTCTCCATGCGGATAACGGGTTGTTCGCAACATTTCTTCTTGTTCTGACCATTTTCTGTTCAATAAGAAAATGTAGACCTTATTAAATTGTGGACTCATTAGGTCCAAGAGCTGCAACCTTCAACTCTAATACCAAGATGTAACATCCCCATTTTAAGATACTAGAACAAGGGAATTTTTTTTTAATTTATATACAACGTTCCCTGTTATGAATTATATAATTCAAACACACGTTCAAGTTTTAATAATTGTTCTCTGTCCAATTAATGTATTTTTGATCACACAATTTCCTTTTAAAACTAATGTTCTCTGTTCACATATTTGTAATATGGAACACACATTCAGTTTCATTCAATCATATAACAGATACCATATGCTACTGTAAATGACTCGAATAACAATCGACCTCCCACATTATGGCTCAGAGTTTTTAGCGATCTCTCATTTCATGACTCGGTGACTTACCGATCCTTCATCTTAATTCATGCATAGTATAATCAATATACAGGGTTCTTTTACCATTTCCAGTTATCGAATTGATCCATTTAAGAAGCCTATCTGAATATCTGTTACTGATATTCATCTAACATCGTGCATTTTAAACTAGGTGATTAGGACAACGCAACTAGCACTTGCGATACTTTGGCCAAATATTTTCACATGCTTTGCATGATCATATTCCTAGATGTGATACACACCAATGGAATACGTCCTTCACCTCACTTCATCTGTTATCTAGAATGGTCTTTCCTGGTCTCTACCAGTCCTTCCATTTAAGGTCAAACTCTAACCTCAACTAGCAATATGAACGAGTATAGGAAGTTACTCATGGTAACTAAAGATACACAGACATACGGTGTTGTTCGTAGATGACTCCGTGTTTATAGTTACCTTTAGTCCTCCAGAGTCACTCCATATATCGTAATCACATTTCTATCCCCAGCCAAGAACTTATTATCCATCTTATGTAAACTTGATGATTTAATTCGGAAGGGCATTGTAATATGTCAGCGATAACATTGTGTCGTCATGTAGGCCCCGCCTTCACGAAGACACCATATTGTAGCTGGCGTATGTCAATGTCCTACGGAATTCTCTCATCGAGGGTACACATCCAACTCTATTGTGATTTGGTTATAATCTTAGTATTTAAGATCAACTTTCACCAGCCATGCTGATCCTTTATCCTTGTTCTTATTACAGTTATATGTAGCTAAGAGAGACTTAATCTATCTTCTGGCTTAATACGCATCTCCTCTTTCATACCGAAGGGTTGCATATTCACTTCTTGGTTCCTTTCTTATTCTTTGGACTAATCAGTCCATTATCGATAAACCTAATAAGTTTAACCTATTAAACTTAACCAAGTTTTTCCACAACTATAAACAAATTCAGAATTCCATCTTATTAGATGCCATTTAAATGAGGTCTAATTCTAAATGAATTTATTCATTTATCCTCCTTAACCTTACTTAGTTAAGGTCTGTTAACAATAGATATGATTTCCCATATCTTTATTTTTTGAATTTAAACATTTGAGGATATTAACGGAGTCCAAATACAAGGTTTGGCTGCACCTAAGTTATTTGATATCCCTTAGCTTTCAAACTAATCCCGAATACCTTTGAATTAGGATTTCGTGTTTATCTAAATCTTTTTAATGTCAATTCAAAATTCATCTTAACCCAAGTATGAACTGATTGCACATTTCATCGTAAAAGTTGCATTCAGGTAAAGAATAGATGTTATTTCGTTTTAAATTCATCCATTAACATTTGAATAATTCCAAGTCAAGGAATAATGTTATATTATCAAACTTATTCAACAATATCAAACTGATACAGTTATTGAAAATATCAAACTTTTACTTGTATTCATCCATCAGATTTACAATCTATACATTTTCCAGTCCAAACGACTGGACTTTGTTTATATCAAACAACATTACAACTCATGAAGATAGAAGAATGTAACTTCTTCCTTTCTCATTTCCTCGTGGAGGAGTAATAGCTATCAATACAATCCATCTTCAGTTAATCAAAGAAGTATCAGAAAACAACTATGTCTTCATTTATACTCAAGTTTCATCTGCAAAATTACTTACACGGGTCAGTTCATTGAATTGAACATATTAAGCACTTGTCTTTAAAATGAGGTGATTTTAATTAAATGTCTCAATAAAATAACCCTACTTTTATGAAACGTTAATATGAACATCAATCAAGAATTAAATACCAAAAAGGATGAACAACATATCAACTTAATCATCCAATAACCCTCCTAATCAGACAAAGGATTACTTCCCTCCTTCCCAAATAATTATTACGAGAAGTAATTTCCTTCAACAGTTCCAGATTACAAACATTTGTAAGAACTAAAAAAAAACACAACTATGCAACTGCTGTTCTAACATAAATAATATCAATTCCATTCTCTTACAATAGTTGTGAATTCAAAAGATAGATCTTAACTAAAATCTAAACCAAATTATTGTCCCTTCCTTCATACAACTCATCTAATTTCAAGCAATCAAACACTGAAGAGAACAAGCAAACAACAATTAAATACCAATGCTTAACCCAAGCAGTACAAAATTCATTCCATAACAATTACAGATTTCTAACTGTATGAGAGAAAAATGATCATTAATTCAAATTATCCATTCACACTCTCTTTCTTTTCCTCATAGTTGTACTAGAAGTTTTAATCCAAACGTGATATCAATCAATGATAACAGTCTAAAGAAAAATAAATGAAAATCAATAATCAAATATAAGGGTGCAAGATCATATCACCTCTTCTAATGTCTATCCAAATACCTCTTATTTAGATCAGACATGCTCCAATAGTATAATTCATTCAGAGTAGTATATTCAGTAATTGAAAACTACTATTACCTTTCCAAAAAGTTAACCAGAGTTCATTGCAACTGGTCTATAAACATTATTACCAAAAGAACCAGCAGGAAGAATACCATATAAAATCAGTACAAAAAAGTAAGATGCTACAATAACCTTACTGTCCCAGGGAACCCGTGTTTTATGCAAATAAAAAAAAAATCAAGGAATTATAACTCGCATAATAGTCTATTAATATCACCACAACTTTGTTTTTCCCAAAAATTTCCACACACTGAACTCATAAATACAATATTCACATAACAATGCCTTTATCAATGCAAACCCGCATAGGGTAATAGATGCGCAAGCAAGGAACAGTCAAAACAATCTCAATAGCAAGCCAAATCTCATTTGTTTCATTCATTTACACAGAAACACTAAGCCATGTTTGTTTTTATGATGAAAGTTCAGACTAGAAGATCAAACCGCATCCAAAATGCACAATAAAATCCTCTTTCCCATTACCTTCAGATTTCGAAGCAGCAAAGAGAAAACATAATTCATTAATGATTTCAATAAGAAGAACAATCATTTTCTTCAAACACTCGGGAATACCCAAGTCGTGTTCATTCTTATAAGGATAGTTCAACCAGACATACAAATCATCTCATCTTTTCATTTTCACAAGAATGCTCAGAACTTAGAAGTGATATTCATTTAGCTAATGTATTTATCAGCACAACCCAAAATGGTAATAAAGCGAATACCCCAACACTGCCAAAATGAACCACACAGCGAGAGGACAATGTATTCAACTTAATCATTATGCAAAGAATGCTCAAGCCATGTACAGCAAAAGAAAACGACTTAACTCGAAATCATCTCAATGTAACAGCCAAATAAAATAACCAAAAACTCCCATCATAAGAGCAGGGGTTGTTTTAATGAGACTATTAAGCAAAAGCAAGCGGTTTAAGGAGAAGGGCTTAACATGCCTGTTAATTTGTTCTTGTGGCTCGAAGAAAACCACGCCCACTGGAGTTTTTTTCTCTCCACGACGTCCTCTAGGCCAGGCTTTTCCAACCAGTCACTAACTTCCACAGGCTCAAGAATAGCCTTTGTTTTTCCAAAGAATAGAGATAATAATCAAAACATAGCTGGTTCGACAGAACCATGGAGAAACAAAATACGAAGCAACTAAAATCCAAATGCACACAGCAACAACAATTTTTCTTTTTCCTCTATCCTCTTTCCAAGGCAAGCTGGTCGCTAAGACCAAGATAATTAATGCATTGAATGCACTACCTTTCCTCATTCCTCATGCCACCGCCGACTCGGGTTGGTGAGTTTCCAAATTTCAAATTTGCATATAAATTCCATTTAGTTTCTAAGCTAGTTGGACGCCTCCAACTTTTCTTTGTTCCCACCAAACTTGGCGCTGTACATGTAAGGGCTTCATTTACTGTCCCATTAAATTTCTTACCTCCCCCCCCTTATCCTTTCCATCCACATGGGTCTATGCGTCCCCTCCCTTAGGTTAGGATTAGTCTAGTATTTTAATAGTCCATATCTAGGTCATTTGCCTAGTTCATAGGTTAATGGAATTTATATCTATTTTCTCACTTATGAAATCTAAAATCCATATAGGATAGTAGTTAGGGAATAAGATAAAACTTAGGGGTAGGTTAGGGTTTAATCCCCTAATATTTAATTAACTAGTTTCCATATCAAGTCTTTCCGCCTGACAGTCATATTCAACATTAAGCAGGACATTTCGTCCTAAGTTCCACATACCTGTGCCACTTGCATCCAGGCCCTTATTGTTCAACGCTATCTAGCGTTACAACGGTGTGTGGTTCAAGAATCGAACCTTTTTCATTGGCATCTATGTACCAGATATTCATACCTGAAATCAGGTGCTGCAACATTTATATCAACCTTCAGTCTGGTTTAAAAGTAAATCGACAAAGCGATCATAAGAAGGCCACAACATACCTTGGGATCAATGGAATTGATTCAAGGCGTGTTGGTCAATCAGCGAATAGAGTTCATCAAGCATACGACAACTCTGTTGTCTCATTAGCAATCACACAAGCAATAATAACTTCTGTCCCAAGTATCAAGTTACAACAAACAAGGGTCCAGATCAGCAACACATTCCTCTAAGATCAAACGATGTGTCTTCACATATTTATCTTCATTTCTGTAGTTACAAAATCATGAAAGGTAATTACCATGATAACTTACAAAAATCAAGGCATTACATTCCTCCCTTCTTAAAGAATCATCGTCCCGATGATCAAATTAACCAATTCAAGGAGTTTCTAGGAAAAAATTCAGTTATTGTCCTTCCTTTCATAAGTTCATACCAAAAACAGATTCACTCTTTAAAATAATGTTTTAAGATAAATGTAAAATAGACCAATAATTGTCTAAATTTGGTAGAATTATCAGTTTTTTTTTTTTTTTTCGAATTTCAATTTCGATCAAACAAGTATGGAAGAGCAGATCTCATTTCTTCGATATTTTCTCAAGTTGCACTTTCTTCGCTAAACTGGTCCCACTGGACCTTACATTGATTCACTTCACGATTTCTTAAGCACAACTGGCGAGTTCCCAGCACTCGAATGGGCTTAATCACGATTATTCTTGGGTCTTGGACCTGCAAGGAATTCCAATTCAGCACATGTGATAAATCTATTACGTATTTCTTAAGAAAAGAAATATGAAAAATATCATGCATTTGTGATAAAGCAGGAGGTAATGCTAGACAATAAGCTACAGGGTTGATTATTTCAACAATTTCAAAAGGTCCCACGTAACGTGGCGATAACTTGGCAGCCTTGCCAAAAGTTATTGAGCTCTTTTTCGGCTTAACCCGAAGAAAGACCTTCTCACCAAGTTTATAATTCCTATCAACCCACTTTAAGTCTGCATAACTCTTTTGCCTATTAGCAGCCTCCTTTAGATGTTCCCGAATCATTTTGATTTGTTGTTCCATTTCCTTGAGGATTTCTGGCCCAATTACCTCTCTGTCCTCTACGCTGTCCAAGCTAATAGGGGTTCTGCATTTTCTTCCATACAATGCTTCAAAGGGCGCCAGTTTTAAAGAGGCGTGATATGTATTATTGTAGGAAAATTCAACCAGCGGAAGGTATTCCTCCCATTTATACTGTTGGTCCATGCAATACATTCTTAACATATCCTCTAAAACTTGATTGACTCTCTCGGTCTATCCATCCATCTCCGGATGATATGTAGAGCTGAAGTTTAATTTAGTTCCCAAGGCCGCATTAAGTGTTTGCCAAAACCTTGATGTCATCCTCGGATCTCTGTCCAATATGATCAATTCGAGTATTCCACGTACTCTAAAAATTTCATGTACAAATCTTCTTGCTAAAACTGGTGCATCGTCTTTCAAATTACCAACAATGAAGTGTGCCACTTTGGTTAATTTGTCGATGACAACTAGGATGATATCATGCTTGTTCCTTGACATAGGAAATCCTTGAACGAAATCCATCGTTATCACTTGCCATTTGTACTATGGAACGCTGTGGGTGGGGATTATAATAATCCAGCGGGATGCATTTGTTCTGCCTTAACACGCTAACATTCCAAGCAGGTGTGGTGTTACAAATTCCACCACATCCTTTTTCATTCCCTTCTAGAAAGTATTGCTTCTTAAGATCAGCAAGCATTTTCGTAATGCCAGGGTGTCCAGAAAAAGGGTGAATTATGAAATTTAGTTAACAATTTCCTTCTTAAATCATTTGCCAAGGGTATATAGACCCTATTTTTGAATCTCAGAATTCCTTCGCTATCAAAGTGAAATCCTTTATACTTCACATCCTTTGGATCTGCAGCAAGTGTTGTTTTAACTTGCTGAAAATAAGGATTTGATTCCAAGGCATCTTTCACCTCATCCTTAAACTGAGTTCTTAACGTTATAAGAGCAGAGATGTGCTTCCTTCGACTCAGAGCATCTGCCACTCTATTTTCCTTGCCTTTGATGTAGCTTATATCAAAATCATACTGAGACAAAAATTCTAACCATCTTCACTATCTTGCATTCAAATTTGGCTGAGTAAAAATATACTTCAACCCCAGATGGTCAGTTTTTAACTCAAAAGGTTTGCCTAAAAGGTAATGCCTCCACATTTGAAGTGCATGTACAATGGCAATGAGCTCTAGGTCGTGTGGAGCATAATTCTGTTCATGTAACTTAAGCTTTCTGCTTTCATAAGCTATAACATGGTCATTCTATAACAAAATACCTCCAAGGCCTTCTCCCGATGCATCCGTTACAACCATAAAATTTCCATTTGGATCTGGTATAGTTAAAATAGGTGTTGTAGTTAACTGTTCCTTTAAATTTTTAAAGGTAGATTCACATTTGTTAGTCTAGAACAAATTTCTTATCCTTCTTTTGCAGTGAAGTGATTGGGGCAGCAATTTTTGAAAAATCCTTAACGAACTTTCTATAATATCCTGCCAAGCCCATGAAGCTTCTTACTTCATGCACATTCTTAGGCCCAGGCCACTCGGTTATAGCTACGATCTTTGAAAGTTCTACAACTATTCCATTCTTGCTTATAACATGTCCCAAATAATGCACCTCTGCATCATAAAAGGAACATTTAGACAGTTTACCATACAACTTCCTCTTTCTTAAAACTTCTAGCACTACCCTTAAATGTTTTTGGTGCTCTTCAACATTTTTAGAGTATATAAGAATGTTGTCTAAGAATACAAGCACAAACTTGTCTAGGTATTCTTGAAAAATATTGTTCATCAGATTCATGAAGGCGACAGGTGCATTTGTCAACCCAAAAGGTAACACCGTGAATTCATAATGTCTGTACCTTGTTCTAAAATCTTTTTTATGAATATCTTCTTCCTTTATTCTCAGCTGATGATACCCAGATCGAAGATCTATTTTTGAATAGACTGATGCTCCTTGCATTTGGTCGAACAGATCATCAATCCTAGGAAGTGAGTATCAATTCTTAATAGTTGCCTTGTTCAACATTCTATAATCACTGCACAGTCTCAATGTGCCATCCTTTTTATTTACAAAAATTACCGGTGCTCCCCATGGTGAGACGCTTGGTCTTATCAACCCCTTAGTCAAAAGTTCCTGTAATTGAGCCTTTAACTCTCCCAACTCGAGGGTGGTCATTCTATAAGGTGCCTTAGATATGGGTTTAGTTCCTGGCTTGATTTCTATTGCAAAGTCAAACTCTCGTTTGGGTGGAAGACCTGGTAATTCCTCTAGAAATACATCACTGAAATCCCTTAATAATGGATATATTTCCATGAAATCATTATCCTCCTCAGCATTTTCTGTCATTTTTATTACATACAAGGTGCAGCCTCTATTTTTAGCCCTTTTTAGTTGCATAGTTGTTAGTTTTCTAACTGCAACTTCACGCTTTACACCTTGAATGACTGCTACTTTCTGCAGGTCGTCAAAACAACAAATTTGTTTTTCATAACAGTCGACCTTTGCCTTATGTTGTGCCAACCAATTAACTCCAATAATGATATCATATGATCCTAAAGGAGTGACATACAAGTCAACTTCGATGGAGAAACTGGGCAAGTCAAGAATTACCCCAAAAAGGCACATTTCGACTGTATGGACAGCATTATTCCCATAATGCACTGTCCATGTCTTGATCCATTTGTTCAGCCTTTCTTTTTAATATCATTGCAAGTTTAGTAGAAATAAAGCATTCAGTGGCTCTAGTATCAAAAAGTATGACTACAGGTGTACCGAATAACTTACCCAGAACTTCTATAGGCGTAACTTGCTTTTCAGCTTGTCTGTTAGCCACCGCAGCGTGTATCCTATGCTGTTGATCGTGATCATCCTTTTTCAGAGGACAGTGACTCGCGTAATGGTCCTTTCCACAGTTGAAGCATCCTCCAACTGGCCCTTTCCTAGGCTCAAATTTGTTACTAGCTTTGAAGTTATCATTCTAGCTCCCATAGGACTTTTGTCCATTGCCGCTAACTTTTGTGAAGCTGTTCCGCACACTATTTATAGGTTTGTTCATTACATATTTCTTGTTGTTATCTACAACAATTTTATTTTTCACACCAAACCTTTTCCAAGGCCCCCTTTTGGGTGCGAGAGATGAAGAAGAATTGGGAATATTCTTCCTTATCTCTTCCCTATGAGCAAAAATTGCTCTCAATTTCTGTTCCTATCTTATTACCTTTTCGACAACTCCTTCCATGGTGGTTGGACCGTGGACATCCACTTCACCACCAATGATGGGATTTAGTCCCATTATGAACTTTCGTGTTCTGAACTTCTCATCAGCTTGGTACTGCGGCACATACTTAAGGAGTTTAGTAAACCCTTCCCAGTATTCTGTCATCGTCAGCCTTCCTTGTGACCAGTTCTTAAATTCAGGCATTTTTCTATCAAAATAGAGTTAAGGCAGCCACCTTTGCCTAAAGTAACCCTTAAATTGATCCCAAGTTATGTCTAATTCTACAATATTCAACTCAACCTTACGGTTGTCCCACCATGATGATGCTTCATGAGAAAGCTGATATGCTCCCCATATCACTTTGGTCTCCTCAGAGAAGTTTCTTATTGCAAAGTACTTCTCCATTTCACTGAACCAATTCTTAGCTCCGTCCCCAAGGGTTGTTCCGTCAAACTTTGGAGGACTTATTCTCTTTATGTCATTTGTAAGTTCAGCTACTAATCTTTCCCTTTTATTTTCAGGATGATTAGGAGCATTCACATTACTATTATCAACACCCAGATTCCCTCCATTGGTGTTGTCCACAGGAGGTGGCTGATCATTTATATCAGCTACTTCTTCCTCCTCTTCATTGCCCATTGACTACTGTTTCAAAATAGTCAAATGATCTCTTGTGTCTAGTAGGGCAGCAAGGATTTCATCCAGCTTTTGAGCAGTAGCTGCTTCTCCACCCGGTAACGGGTTGTTCGCAGCATTTCTTCTTGTTCTGACCATTTTCTGTTCAATAAGAAAATGTAGACCTTATTAAATTGTGGACTCATTAGGTCCAAGAGCTGCAACCTTCAACTATGATACCAAGATGTAACATCCCCATTTTAAGATACTAGAACAAGGGAATTTTTTTTTAATTTATATACAACGTTCCCTGTTATGAATTATATAATTCAAACACACGTTCAAGTTTTAATAATTTTTCTCTATCCAATTAATGTAGTTTGGATCACACAATTTCCTTTTAAAACTAATGTTCTCTGTTCACATATTTGTAATATGGAACACACATTCAGTTTCATTCAATCATATAACAGATACCATATGCTACTGTAAATGACTCGAATAACAATCGACCTCCCACTTTATGGCTCAGAGTTTCAGCGATCTCTCATTTCATGACTCGGTGACTTACCGATCCTTCATCTTAATTCATGCATAGTATAATGAATATACAAGGTTCTTTTACTGTTTCCAGTTATCGAATTGATCCATTTAAGAAGCCTATCTGAATATCTGTTACTGATATTCATCTAACATCGTGCATTTTAAACTAGGTGATTAGGACAACGCAACCAGCACTTGCGATACTTTGGCCAAATATTTTCACATGCTTTGCATGATCATATTCCTAGATGTGATACACACCAATGGAATACGCCCTTCACCTCACTTCATCTGTTATCTAGAATGGTCTTTCCTAGTCTCTACCAGTCCTTCCATTTAAGGTCAAACTCTAACCTCAACTAGCAATATGAACGAGTATAGGAAGTTATTCATGGTAACTAAAGATACGAAGACATACGGTGTTGTTCCTAGATGACTCCGTGTGTCTAGTTACCTTTAGTCCTCCGGAGTCACTCTGTATATCTGATCACATTTCTATCCCCAGCCAAGAACTTATTATCCATCTTATGTAAACTTGATGATTTAATTCGGAAGGGCATTGTAATATGTCAGCTATAACATTGTGTCGTCATGAAGGCCCCGCCTTCACGAAGACACCATATTGTAGCTAGTGTATGTCAATGTCCTACAGAATCCTCTCATTGAGGGTACACATCCAGCTCAATTGTGATTTGGTTATAATCTTAGTATTTAAGATCAACTTTCACCAGCCATGCTGATCCTTTATCCTTTTTCTTATTATAGTTATATGTAGCTAAGAGAGACTTAATCCATCTTCTTGCTTAATACGCATCTCCTCTTTCATACCGAAGGGTTACATATTCACTTCTTGGTTCCTTTCTTATTCTTTGGACTAATCAGTCCATTATCGATAAACCTAATAAGTTTAACCTATTAAACTTAACCAAGTTTTTCCACAACTATAAACAAATTCAGAATTCCATCTTATTAGACGTCATTTAAACGAGGTCTAATTCTAAATGAATTTATTCATTTATCCTCCTTAACCTTACTTAGTTAAGGTCTGTTAATAATAGATATGATTTCCCATATCTTTATTTTCTGAATTTAAACATTTGAGGCTATTAACGGAGTCCAAATACAAGGTTTGGCTTCCCCTAAGTTATTTGATATCCCTTAGCTTTCAAACTAATCCCGAATACCTTCTAATTAGGATTTCATGTTTATCTAAGTCTTTTTAATGTCAATTCAAAATTCATCTTAACCCAAGTATGAACTAATTGCACATTTAACGTAAAAGTTGCATTCAGGTAAAGAATAGATGTTATTTCTTTTTAAATTCATCCATTAACATTTGAATAATTCCAAGTCAAAGAATGATGTTATATTATCAAACTTATTCAACAATATCAAACTGATACAGTTATTGAAAATATCAAACTTTTACTTGTATTCATCTATCAGATTTACAATCTATACATTTTCCAGTCCAAACGACTGGACTTTGTTTATATCAAACAACATTACAAGTCATAAAGATAGAAGAATGTAACTTCTTCCTTTCTCATTTCCTCATGGAGGAGTAATAGCTATCAATACAATCCATCTTCAGTTAATCAAAGAAGTATCAGAAAACAACCATGTCTTCATTTATACTCAAGTTTCATCTGCAAAATTACTTACACGGGTCAGTTCATTGAATTGAGCATATTAAGCACTTGTCTTTAAAATGAGGTGCTTTTAATTAAATGTCTCAATAAAAGAACCCTACTTTTATGAAACGTTACTATGAACATCATTCAAGAATTAAATACCAAAAAGGATGAACAACATATCAACTCAATCATCCAATAACCCTCCTAATCAGACAAAGGATTACTTCCCTCTTTCCCAAATAATTATTACAAGAAGTAATTTCCTTCAACAGTTCCAGATTACAAACATCTGTAAGAACTAAAAACAAAACTCTGCAACTGCTGTTCTAACATAAATGCTATCAATTCCATTCTCTTACAATAGTTGTGAATTCAAAAGATAGATCTTAACTAAAATCTAAACCGAATTATTGTCCCTTCCTTCATACAACTCATCTGATTTCAAGCAATCAAACGCTGAAGAGAACAAGCAAACAACAATTAAATACCAATGCTTAACCCAAGCAGTACGAAATTCATTCCATAACAATTATATATTTCCAACTGTATGAGAGAAAAATGATCATTAATTCAAATTATCCATTCACACTCTCTTTCTTTTCCTCATAGCTGTACTAGAATTTTTAATCCAAACGTGATATCAATCAATGGTAACAGTCTAAATAAAAATAAACGAAAATCAATAATTGAATATAAGGGAGCAAGATCATATCACCTCTTCTACTGTCTATCCAAATACCTCTTATTTAGAGCAGACATACTCCAATAGTATAATTCATTCAGAGTAGTATATTCAGTAATTGAAAACTACTATTACCTTTCCAAAAAGTTGACCAGAGTTCATTACAACTGGTATATAAACATTAGTACCAAAAGAACCAACAGGAAGGATACCATATAAAATTAGTACAGCAAAGTGAGATGCTACAATAACCTTACTGTCCCAGGGAACCCGTGTTTTATGCAAATAAAAAAATCATCAAGGAATTATAACTCGCATAATAGTCTATTAATATCACCACAGCTTTGTTTTTCCCAAACGTTTCCACACATTGAACTCAGAAATACAATATTCACATAACAATGCCTTTATCAATGCAAACTTGCATAGGGTAATAGATGTGCAAGCAAGGTACAGTCAAAACAATGTCAACAGCAAGCCAAATTTCATTTGTTGCATTCATTTGCACAGAAACACTAAGCCATGTTCATTTTTATGATGACAGTTCAGACTAGAAGATCAAACCACATCCAAAATGCGCAATAAAATCCTCTTTCCCATTACCTTTAGATTTCGAAGCAGCAAAGAGAAAACATAATTCATTAATGATTTCAATAAGAAGAACAATCATTTTCTTCAAACACCCGAGAATACCCAAGTCGTGTTCATTCTTTTAAGGATAGTTCAACCAGACATACAAATCATCTGATCTTTTCATTTTCACAAGAATTCTCAAAACTCAGAAGTGATATTCATTTAGCTAATGTATTTATTAGCACAACCCAAAATGGTATAAAGCGAATACCCAACACTACCAAAACGAACCACACAGTAAGGACAGTGTATTCAACTTAATCATTATGCAAAGAATGCTCAAGCCGTGTACATCAAAAGAAAATGACTCAACTCGAAATCATCTCAACGTAACAGCCAAATCAAATGACCAAAACCCCCATCATAAGAGAAGGGTTGTTTTAATGAAACTATTAAGCAAAAGCAAGTGGTTTAAGGAGAAGGGATTAACATGCCTCTTCAGTTTTCTTGTGGCTCGAAGAAAACCACGCCCACTGGAGTTGTTTTTCTCCATGACGTCCTCGGCTAGGCTTTCCAACCAGTCACTAACTTTCACATGCTCAAGAATACCTTTGTTTTTCCAAAGAACAAAGATAATAATCAAAACATAGATGGTTTGATAGAACCATGGAGAAACAAAATGCAGAGCAACTAAAATTCAAATGCACACAGCAACAACAATTTTCCTTTTTCCTCTATCCTCTTTCCAAGGTGAGCTGGTCGTTAAGACCAAGATAATTAATGCATTGAATTCTCTGCCTTTCCTCATTCCTCATGCCACCTCCGACTCGGGTTGGTGAGATTCCAAATTTCAAATTTGTATATAAATTCCATTTAGTTTCTAAGCTAGTTGGACGCCTCCAAATTTTCTTTGTTCCCGCCAAACTTGGCACTATACATGTAAGGGCTTCATTTACTATCTCATTAAATTTCTTACCTTCCCCCGTTATCATTTCCATCCACATGGGTCTATGCGTCCCCTTCCTTTGGTTAGGATTAGTCTAGGATTTTAATAGTCCATATCTAGGTCATTCACCTAGTTCATAGGTTAATGGAATTTATATCTATTTTCTCCCTTATGAAATCTAAAATCCATATAGGATAGTAGTTAGGGTATAAGATAAAACTTAGGGGTAGGTTAGGGTTTAATCCCCTAATATTTAATTAACTAGTTTCCATATCAAGTCTTTCCGCCTGACAGTCATATTCAACATTAAGTAGGACATTTCGTCCTAAGTTCCACATACCTGTGCCACTTGCATCCAAGCCCTTATCGTCTTACACTATCTAGCGTTACAACGGTGTGTGGTTCGAGAATTAA
>CM034148.1:464639431-464676931 GCA_019776745.2 Taxus chinensis
GGCATCGTCCCTAGCAATAGTCATATTAGCCAGATTATGGCTCATGCTCTATCATAGTGTGTCAGATTTTTAGTGGATTACAGGTGCGTACCTTTAGTTACCCTGGAAGTGATTTTAGTGGAAAAACATTATCATTACTTCTATGAGCTTTTAGGACTGTATTATATTCCTACTCAGGTGTCTGTAAGTGCACCGGTTGATTTTGATGATTGTATTACACATAGTACAGCTCTCTGTGACCTTAGTTTATCACTCACATATTCCTATCTCATGAAGGGTTAATTTCTGACTCCTTCAGGTTACAATTGATCAGTTTGTGCATGGGGATCCATAAGGCTGCATGTTTATGGACTGTGTAAATCTGTTCCAATGATAAATTCATTCTCACCACTATCCTATTGGTAGCATCAGCTATTAGCTTTAGATCTTTCTTATGAAAAATGCATGATGGTGTCGTTATCCCTAGTGGTATTGTATAGAGTAGAAATAGGAATTGTAAACCTCTTGCAAATTTGTAATTTATATATCTGATCAGAGGAGTTGATGAACCAGCATCTAAGTCTGGAGATTCCTATGTTTTTCTATATCAACATCAAATATTAATTCTAAACTTAGGTATGTCAAAATGGTGAAGACATTCAGTACATAATCAGTGTAATGGTACAACATTGAAACACTCTCATCCATGTGTAGAATGAATTATAATTATGAGATGAGGAAACTCCAAATATAAAAGCTACGTTCCTAGAAAACTAATGGAAAACATGCACTCTGATTATTTGTGCATGGATTGTTGAGGTTCATGATGATAAATTATATGGATGGCTTAATTTGCATAGCTTAGACATGGATAAGACCTAACTAGCATAAATTCACTATTTACTAATATTCTCGATCTTATGTATGGATGAAATGACATTTAAATTAATAGATGAGCACATGCTTGCTCATAAATTAACTACAAATCAGAAATTGGGTTATACATAAATGAACTATTATGCATAGTGTACTCGATGTAGGTGTAATACTTAATGATTTTTCATGAAGTTAACATCACTTACTTGAAAGGACTGAAAGCATTCATAGAGCCCGCATTTTAATTGATAAACATCAATTAATCCTTGTATTCCAAGACCAAAAGAGGTAGAAAAACCTCTGTATAGTTCCTATGTTATTGTCTGATTATGTTTCTTACATGTGATTGAATGTATGAAATAGGACTAGGAAAATGATAGGAATCTTTTTTTGTTCTTGGTTGCAAGGGTGATTAAAAAGTGTTCCCTAATTACACATAAATGAGCCAATATCTGTTTTTCTGATCACCGATGCAAGGGGTCGCTAGCACTTTGAGAGATCAAATGGTTGAAAAAAACATGGGATCCATTCCCCTTTGACCAACACTACATTAAAAACAGCATGTAGGTTCTTATTTTTCTTATGGCATGACTATTTATTAGACCATGCTAAAGTAAGAATGGTACCCATCTGGCAGTGGAAAAACTAATGGATGTTCAACAAATCAGTTCCTAATGTCCAATGATGATATTGAAATACAAATGCAAGAAAATTTTGTATCAAATTCTCCCTGCATTATTTACTGACACTCAAGATCATCTTACATCTCTTGAGAATATGGAATCGAGATGGAGAATTTCAAATGAGGAACTATCCATTGAAGAGGTAAATTACGTGAAAATCTGAGGCCAAACATGGTGATGAACAGATTGAATAGGTGATATGAAAATTATCAGGGCATAAACATAGCCAAAATCGGATTTCGCTAAATGGGAAAGGTTTGAAACCTGGACACGTGGCTAAGGATATCTAAAAGAGTTATTCTACCTTGCATGTAGGAATATATACTAGGGGATAGAGTCTACCGAAGCCATGGTTTACTTGAAAAATACGAGAAGTATTTTGAGGAAATCTTGAAACTTGTCTAGAAAGCTGAGAACAAAGGTATTGTTGTTGCAAATCAGCAGTACCCCTGGATGCAAATCAGGTTTTCTAAGTTGATGTTTCAGGCATCCAATGTGATTGCACAACATTGAAACCTCTCTCCAAGTGTGGGACTTGTAAAATGAGAGAGGAATCTCCAAATTAGAGGCTGGTTCCTCAAACTCCTTTGATCAGATTTATTATTTGCACAACTGCAGAGGTTCAGATCCTAATTTTATCTTAATTTACAAGGAGACGGGGATACAGAAATGCAAAAATTAAAACTAAACTGATAAGGGTGATACACCAAAGGAGTAGTGAGCACTTCTTGCTCATGAATAATTGACACAAATCAGAAATTGCAATATAAAACATCATGTACAGGTTGATAAGCTGTAAACAAGGGTTTGAAATGAAGCAAACAACACATACAAAGGACTGAAAGCATTCACAGAGCCTGCATTGTGATTTTCAACATCAAAATCCATGTATTCCAACACCAAAGAGGCAGAAAAATCTGTGTTACAATCCCTAGAAGGTCTGATACTTGCCAAAATCACTTGTTGAAAGTGAAAACAGAAGCTTGTTGTGTAAAAAAAGTGTTCCCCCCTTTGAAAAATGAGCCAAATCCAGCTTTTACAGTGCATGGGTCGAGCCCAGGAGAGAGAAAACATGAAAAAACGTGGGAGCCATTCCCCATTGACCAAAATGAATTAAAAACAGCATGGAGGTCCTTACAAACCCATGCCCTGACATTTTTGACCATGTTGGAGAAGAATGCGACCCATTTTGCATTAAAATTGGTTGTTGAAACGTCAGTTTTGTCCATGGGCACGTACCAAGAAGCTGTTTTTTTATTTTCTCCCTACAAACTAAACAAAAATTCAAAATTAACTATGGAATCTTGTAGAGCATTTCACCAGATTTCCATTGATATAAAGAACGCAAAAATCCGAGCTCTGGATCGAAAATTATGGCGATTTGAAGTTTTAGGTCAAAAATAGGCCAAAATCGGATCACTTTGATATTTTTGACCTGGACACGTGGCGAGTTCTGATTGGCTGCGGACCTTGCAAGGGAAAATTTCCCACAAAAACTCTGCCGAGCCATAACTTGAAAAAATACGTGGAGTTAGGAGGAGAAATCTTTACCTTTCTAGAAAGCTAAGAAAGAGCTCTATCCAATGGGTGTAATTTTCCAGAAGGTTTTGAGTGCCTAAAAAAGTAAAAATTTATGACTAAGGCACAATAGAAGGAAAGAATGAAAGGAAGTTAGCCACAAAATGAGTAGTGGGGGCACATTTGGATAACAATTTTGGCAACTCATAGGGGTCATCTACCTACTGAATGAATGATCAGTAGCCTGAAGCAATCCGTTGGTCATGGAGTCATGAGTAGTAGCCTGAAAACTGATCTAAACTTTGAAAACTTCCCTCTGAACCACTTGAATCCCACTAGACATGGAGTTGTTCCCACCAAAATGCCATCAAAATGAACTGTGCAAGAGCGAAATCAGCAGCACCAAAACTATGTACAAACTAAAAATCATACATGCTCCAAATGGAACATGTATAGTGTGCATAAGCACTTCTTCTATTGAAAGCAAACCTACCTACTCTACTCTAACTGGAAGCAAAGGTGAGCTAAATGAACCCTGCAACTGGTTGTGCAAAATAGCTTCCTCTCTTTAAAATTGACAGCCATGCAAATGATTTGGAGTTGAGTATGGCTGATTGGATGAGTGGAAAATCAACAAGAAGCTGGTCTTCTACCCAAATTAGCAAGGTGTCAACTAAAAACAAATCCAATACCTCTTTTAGTTGCTTTGCATTTGGATTGGAGAGGTATGACAGCTGATCCTTGGAACTTTGTAGCTCATCCTCATGCTTAGAAGCAAGCATGACTGGTTGTGACTTCTCCTTTGGCTCCAATGAAGCCAAATACCAGACTGGGCAAGGTCTGATCCCTTGAGTATGCCCATAATTCTGATTTTCAACTCCAAGAATGGAGTTCTCTTGTAGACCTTGAATGGATGGTGTGGAAGCAATGGTAGAACCCTTTTGCCCTTTCTCTTCCTCCAATGAAGGACATGAAAGATTAAAATCTTCCAATCTTGGTTCCAAAGAGATTCTATAAGATGTAGGCTGCTGCAAATGAATACTCTCCTCCATGACAACAGGCTCTTGTGTTTGGAAGATGGATGATGAAAGAGAGAATGGTGGAAACTCAACCGATTCTTCTTCATCAAAACAGTCCTCCAAATCAGACAAGTAAACTGCCTCATTGTTGTCCTGTTGCAAATGTTCAACCTCTCCCATGGCGTTCTCTTGATCCACAACTTGATCACCATGGTTTCTTTCATCCTCCAGCATTGAGTTTGAGGGATCAAACTCTTCTTCAGTACTAAAACTTGAGAGAGATGAAGTAGAGAGAAGAACTAAAGGTTCTTCTATAACCTACTTTGTGCTCAAAGCCTTTGGATTTGCACTTTTCTCCCCCACAGCTGGAATGTGCTCCTCTTCTTTTGGATTTGGACCAGCTTTTCCTTCCTCTTGCTGTCCCTCATGACTGATTTTTGCAATTTGAATTGGATCAGCATTTCCTTCAAATAGGGTGCCAACATGGACACTATATTCTGAACAAATTGATTATTGATCTGCAACTCCTTTTTACTCTTCTTCTGCTGCAACAAAATCAGTTTTGACCACCATTTGTTATGTAACTCCAACCTCTTCTAAAGGTTTCATCAGCAAAGGGATCTTCTTCATCCCAAATTTAAGAGCCGAACTCTTCAAAATTTGAATTTCTTCATCCTTGTTTGGCTTCTCTTTTTGTTATCCTTCATGACTGATTTTTGCAATTTTTTGTGGTGGTGGAGGTAAAACCTCTTGTTTCTTTGGAGGAGAGGGTGTTTCATTTAGCTCTTATGGAGGGGATGACTGTTTGGAAGGGAAAATGACAGAATAATTGAGATGAGGTGGAAGACTAGGGGGTGGAGAAATGGATTCAACACTTGGGACAGCAGATGGAGAGTTTAAAAAACTTGACACTGCTGAGATAAAATAGATTGGGAAAGAGGAAAAGAAAAGGCATGAGATGGTGTGTGCTTACCCGTTGACAAGGTTGATGATACTCCTCTCATACACCCTCTATTCCTTCAATCCACTTTACAAGCAATGGCAGCGTGGCAATCATGAAGTCAAGCTTCTCTTGAGGGCTGTAATGCTTGGGAAAGGTCCCACCCATGGACAGGGTGCTCCTAACCGATTCCAAATGCTTTCATTTGTGCTTGAGTGTAACACTCCTGATTTTGTATGTTACTTGGTGAATGTTTTACATACTGTTATAGCTCTTGGAATGGAAGCAAACATGTTAAGATATGTTTGATCTTAAGAGAATGTGTTGCTAATTTGGATTCTGCATATTGTGATTTATTGCATGGAACAGCAAATATTGTACTTGTGTGTTTGCTGATGTGGTGACAGATTGTCGTATAATTGCTTGCTCTTGTGCTGATTGACAGCATACCCAGAATCAATTCCATTGATTCAAGTATGCTGAGGTCCTCTTGTGTTTCTATGTTGATTCACACTTGAAATGGACTAGGATTATTAGGAGCGGGCAGCGCCTGATTACAGGTGTGAATAGCTAGCACGTAGATGCCAACGACAGGGGTTCGATTCTTGAACCCTGCACTGTCGAAGTCGGGACCTTGTGGGGCGAGAAACCCTGGACAACGGGGTGGCCTTGGCATGTAATCGGAAGGACGGAACGCCCTGCTTTGTGTTAACATGGATGTTAGTAGGGGCGGGATGGAAATTGTAGTGTTAGTGGTTAGTGTGGATTAAACCTAAACTAATCCTAAGTCCTAACATGCATCCTACATTATTAATCCTAAATGGATTTTTAAATAAATAAAAAAATATAAAAAAAGGGGAAAATAAAAACCTAAGACTAAACTAAGGCCTAGGTTGAACCACACATGCCACCTAAACTAATCCTAATCTAAAAAGGGCACGCAGACCCTTGGAAGGAGAGGATAAGGATGGAGGGGAGTATTCATTAGCATTATTAAAAGCCCATACGTGGACAGCGCCAGTTTTGGCGGGGCAGGTAAGAAATAGAGGTATCTATTTGGAATTTTGGCTAAATTTAGTTTGCTTGGAAAATTTGGAAGTTGGAGACTTACCAACCCAAGTGGAGGTGGCGTGGAAAATGAGGAGAAAGGCAAGCCTTTAATGCATTAATTGTTTTTGGGTCCTCGCGACCAACTTGCCTTGGAAACAGCATGAGGGAATTTTGATTTTCATTTTTGTTCATTCGAGCTTTTGCAAAGTTGCTCTGCATTCGGTTTCTTGGTCTGGTTCAGTCGAACCAGCTCTTGCATTTGACATTCTCTTGGAGGTTTTGAGGCTGTTGATCAACCAAGAAGAAGGAAGAAAGTGCCGGGAATATTGTGTTGCCGTTGTGGAAGAAAAACGCGGAAAAACGAAGCTTTCTTCGAGTTCTGGAAAAGAGATTACATGCATGTTAAGCCCTTCTCTTTAAAATCTTTGCTTGATTTAAATGTTTCATTAAAACAACCCTGCTCTTGGGTTGGGATTGCTTGATTGTTTTTGAGATTGATTTGGAAATGGATTTGTTGATTCATGCCTTCCTTTTTTTTTTTCTTGAAAAATGATAAGAAACGGCCTTGGTTGCTCGGCATTGATTTGTTGTTGTTTAAATTTGGTTGGAATGGGAAATTCCGTTGTGGTTGCTGACAGTGTTGTAGAAAGGAATAAACCTTTTCTCCCTTTATACATGTGGTATGGAGTGGACAAGCTGTTAAAACTTTTCCTTATTGTGTAATCGTTCTCCTTGATGTTGTGCTTGGAACTGCTATTACATGTGAAGAGAAAGATAGAATTTCAGTCGTGTTTTGTTGCTATGATATGGGTTTCCTTCCTTTCTTGCTGTCATTTTTGGAAATAACGGGGGTACAGTCGTCCCCTTGCGTTGTGGATAATCCGTCCTTGCATTGAATGGTTGGAAACACTTCCACGACGTGCTGGTTTGTTGACAGTATGGTGTTTGAAATAGATGTTTTATAGGATCAGTACAGACAGTATGAATTGTTTGTTGTTGTGTGATTGTCTTTTGTCACATGAACTTTTGAGATAAAATGGTGAAGGCTGTGTGAGCGGCTTGACGTTGTTTCTCTGTACTGAAGTTTCATTGAAGGAAATAAGATCTTTTTGTTTGCTATATGCTGTTCTGAATAAAGAATACCATTTCTTGTGGGCCTAAGGTGATGAACACAAAGGAAGTGGTGCGCACTCTTGCTAAGACCAAAGGATACAAATCAAAAATTGCAAAAAAAAACATCATGCACAGGTTGATAAGCTGTAAACAAAGGGTTTGAAATGAAGAAAAACAACCCTTTGATAGCACAACAAACAATACAACCAGGACTGAAGCATTCACAGAGCCTGCATGTGATTTTCAAAATCAAAATCTGTATCAACAACAAAGAGGCAGAAAGCAAAATCTGTTACAATCCCTGGAAGGTCGATACTTGCCAAAATCACTTGTGAAAGTGAAAAAAGAAGACTTGCGGTGTAAAAAAAAGTGTTCCCCTTTGAAAAATGATCCAAATCAGCTTTTACAGTGCAGGGTCGAGCCCAGGAGAAGAGGAAAAACCCATGAAAAAACCATGGGAGCCATTCCCCATGACCAAAATGCATTTAAAAACAAAACAGGAGGTCTTACAAAAAAACCATGACCTAACATTTTTGACATTCTGGAGAAGAATGTGACCCATTTTGCATTAAAATGGTTGTTGAAACATCAGTTCTGTCCATGGGAATGTATACCAAAAGCTTTTTTTTTTTTTATTTTCTTCCCTCCAAACTCAACCGAAATTCAAAATTTACCCATGGAATCTTGTTAGCCCGCGGATAAATTTCACAGATTTCCATTGATATAAAGAACGGCAAAAATCCGAGCTCTGGATCGAAAAATTTATGGCGATTTGCAAGTTTTTTTAGGTCAAAATAGGGCCCAAACTCGGATCGCTTTGATTATTTGAACCTAGACACGTGGCGAGTTATGATGGCGGGACCTTGCAAGGGAAAATTTCCCACAAAAACTCCGCCGAGCCATTAACTTGAAAAATACGTGGAGTTCGGCGGCCATCGTTACCTTTCTCGAAATCTTGAGAAGAAGGCTCTATCCCAAATGGTGTCAATTTCCAGAAGGTTTTGACTGCCGACAAAAAGTAAAAATTTATGACTGAGGCACAATAAAAGGAACGAATGATCGGGCTGTTAGCCACAAATGAGCAGTGGGCACATTTGGATAAACAATTTTTGGCCAACTCATAGGGGTCATCTACCTTACTGAATGACATGATCAGTAGCCATGAAGCAATCCGTTGGTCATGGAGTCATGAGTAGTAGCCTGAAAACTGATCTAAACTTTGAAAACTTCCCTCTGAACCACTTGAATCCCACTAGACATGGAGTTGTTCCCACCAAAATGCCATCAAAATGAACTGTGCAAGAGTGAAATCAGCAGCACCAAAACTATGTACAAACTAAAAATCATACATGCTCCAAATGGAACATGTATAGTGTGCATAAGCACTTCTTCTATTGAAAGCAAACCTACCTACTCTACTCTAACTGGAAGCAAAGGTGAGCTAAATGAACCCTGCCAACTGGTTGTGCAACATAGCTTCCTCTCTTTAAAATGACAGCCATGCAAATGATTTGGAGTTGAGTATGGCTGATTGGATGAGTGGAAAATCAACAAGAAGCTGGTCTTCTACCCAAATTAGCAATGGTGTCAACTAAAAACAAATCCAATACCTCTTTTAGTTGCTTTGCATTGGATTGGAGAGGTATATGACAGCTGATCCTTGGAACTTTGTAGCTCATCCTCATGCTTAGAAGACAAGCATGACTGGTTGTGGACTTCTCCTTTGGCTCCAATGAAGCCAAATACCAGACTGGCCAAGGTCTGATCCCTTGAGTATGCCCATTACATTCTGATTTTCAACTCCAAGAATGGAGTTCTCTTGTAGAACCTTGACTGGATGGTGTGGTGGAAAGCAATGGTAGAACCCCTTTTGCCCTTTCTCTTCCTCCAATGAAGGACATTGAAAGATTAAAATCTTCCAATCTTGGTTCCAAAGAGATTCTATACGATGTCGGCTGCTGCCAAATGAATACTCTCCTCCATGACAACAGGCTCTTGTGTTTGGAAGAATGGATGATGAAAGAGAGAATGGTGGAAACTCAACCGATTCTTCTTCATCAAAAACAGTTCCCCAAATCAGACAAGTAAACTGCCTCATTGTTGTCCTGTTGCAAATGTTCAACCTCTCCCATGGCGTTCTCTTGATCCACAACTTGATCACCATGGTTTCTTTCATCCCTCCAGCATGAGTTGAGGGATCAAACCTCTTCTTCAGTACTAAAACTTGAGAGAGATGAAGTAGAGAGAAGAACTAAAGGTTCTTCTATAACCTACTTTGTGCTCAAAGCCTTTGGATTTGCACTTTTCTCCCCACAGCTGGAATGTGCTCCTCTTCTTTTGGATTTGGACCAGCTTTTCCTTCCTCTTGCTGTCCCTCATGACTGATTTTTGCAATTTGAATTGGATCAGCATTTCCTTCAAATAGGGTGCCAACATGGACACTATATTCTGAACAAATTGAGTATTGATCTGCAACTCCTTTTTACTCTTCTTCTGCTGCAACAAAATCAGTTTGACCACCATTTGTTATGTAACTCCACCTCTTCTAAAGGTTTCATCAGCAAAGGGATCTTCTTCATCCCAAATTTAAGAGCCGAACTCTTCAAAATTTGAATTTCTTCATCCTTGTTTGGCTTCTCTTTTTGTTATCCTCATGACTGATTTTGCAATTTTTTGTGGTGGTGGGAGGTAAAACCTCTTGTTCTTTGGGAGGAGAGGGTGTTTCATTTAGCTCTTATGGAGGGGATGACTGTTGGAAGGGAAAATGACAGAATAATTGAGATGAGGTGGAAGACTAGGGGGTGGGGAGAAATGGATTCAACACTTGAGACAGCAGATGGAGAGTTTAAACTTGACACTGCTGAGATAAAATAGATTGGGAAAGAGGAAAAGAAAAGGCATGAGATGGTGTGCTTACCCGTTGACAAGGTTGATGAATACTCCTCTCATACACCTCTATTCCTTCAATCCACTTTACAAGCAATGGCAGCGTTGCAATCATGAAGTCAAGCTTCTCTTGAGGGCTGTAATGCCTTGGGAAAGGTCCCACCCATGGACAGGGTGCTCCATAACCGATTCCAAATGCTTTCATTTGTGCTTGAGTGTAACACTCTGATTTTGTATGTTAACTTGGTGAATGTTTTACATACTGTTATAGCTCTTGGAATGGAAGCAAACATGTTAAGATATGTTTTGATCTTAAGAGAATGTGTTGCTAATTTGAGTTCTTGCATATTGTGATTTATTGCATGGAACAGCAAATATTGTACTTGTGTGTTTGCTGATGTGGTGACAGATTGTCGTATAATTGCTTGCTCTTGTGCTGATTGACAGCATACCCAGAATCAATTCCATTGATTCAAGTATGCTGAGGTCCTCTTGTGTTTCTATTGTTGATTCACACTTGAAATGGACTAGGATTATTAGGAGCGTGCAGCGCCTGATTACAGGTGTGAATAGCTAGCACGTAGATGCCAACGACAGGGGTTTCGATTCTTGAACCCTGCACTGTCGAAGTCGGGGACCTTGTGGGGCGAGAAACGCCTGGACAAGGGTGGCCCTTGGCATGTAATCGGAAGGACGGAACGCCCTGCTTTGTGTTAACATGGATGTTAGTAGGGGCGGGATGGAATTGTAGTGTTAGTGGTTAGTGTGGATTAAACCTAACTAATCCTAAGTCCTAACATGCATCCTACATTATTAATCCTAAATGGATTTTTAAATAAATAAAAAATATAAAAAAAGGGGAAAATAAAACCTAAGACTAACTAAGGCCTAGGTTTGAACACACATGCCACCTAAACTAATCCTAATCTAAAAAGGGCACGCAGACCCTTGGAAGGAGAGGATAAGGATGGAGGGGAGTATTCATTAGCATTAATTTAAAAGCCCATACGTGGACAGCGCCAGTTTTGGCGGGGCAGGTAAGAAATAGAGGTATCTATTTGGAATTTTGGCTAAATTTAGTTTGCTTGGAAAATTTGGAAGTGTGGAGACTTACCAACCCAAGTGGAGGTGGCGTGGAAAATGAGGAGAAAGGCAAGCCTTTAATGCACTTAATTGTTTTTTTTGGGTCCTCGCGACCAACTTGCCTTGGAAACAGCATGAGGGAATTTTGATTTCATTTTTGTTCATTCGAGCTTTTTGCAAAGTTGCTCTGCATTCGGTTTCTTGGTCTGGTTCAGTCGAACCAGCTCTTGCATTTGACATTCTCTTGGAGGTTTTGAGGCTGTTGATCAACCAAGAAGAAGGAAGAAAGTGCCGGGAATATTTTGTTGCCGTTGTTGGGAAGAAAAAACGCGGAAAAAACGAAGCTTTCTTCGAGTTCTGGAAAAGAGATTACATGCATGTAACCCTTCTCTTTAAAATCTTTGCTTGATTTAAATGTTTCATTAAAACAACCCTGCTCTTGGGTGGGATTGCTTGATTGTTTTTTGAGATTGATTTGGAAATGGATTTGTTGATTCATGCCTTCCTTTTTTTTTTTCTTGAAAAATGATAAGAAACGGCCTTGGTTGCTCGGCATTGATTGTTGTTGTTTAAATTTGGTTGGAATGGGAAATTCCGTTGTGGTTGCTGACAGTGTTGTAGAAAGGAATAAACCTTTTCTCCCTTTATACATGTGGTATGGAGTGGACAAGCTGTTAAAACTTTTCCTTATTGTGTAATCGTTCTCCTTGATGTGTGCTTGGAACTGCTATTACATGTGAAGAGAAAGATAGAATTTCAGTCGTGTTTTGTTGCTATGATATGGGTTGTCCTTCCTTTCTTGCTGTCATTTTTGGAATACGGGGTCCAGTCGTCCCCCTTGCTGTTGTGGATAATCCGTCCTTGCATTGAATGGTTGGAAACACTTCCACGACGTGCTGGTTTGTTGACCAGTATGTGTTTGAATAGATGTTTTATAGGATCAGTACAGACAGTATGAATTGTTTGTTGTTGTGTGATTGTCTTTTGTCACATGAAACTTTTGAGATAAAATGGTGAAGGCTGTGTGAGCGGCTTGACGTTGTTTCTGTACTGAAGTTTCATTGAAGGAAATAAGATCTTTTTGTTTGCTATATGCTGTTCTGAATTAAAAGGAATACCATTTCTTTGGGCTTCATGGAATGGGTATCACTGTTTAGAATTTTATATCCTGAACTGGTAGCTGAATGGTTGTTTTCACCACTATGATAATGCTCTTGTCATATGGTCTTTTTGTGATATGGTGGTACAGGGTGTATGAGAAGTTTAAGGTCGTTCTATACTGAAACTTCTTTTGAGAAGGAAATAAATTCTTTTTCTCTCTCTGCTGTGTTGATTATTGTGAATACAACTTTTTTTCTTATAAGCACACGAATAGCCTTGGGAAAAGGAAAGATATCACGTTTTGGCTGTTCATTTTCTTCTTGCTTAAAAGGGATAAGATTACTCTCTCTCCCCTTGCTATTTCGGATTATGAAGAAATGGTATCTTGTATTTTAAGGGAATGGACATTAAAATTTTATATGAATGTTCGTGAGAAGTTGGAAAAAGGAATAGTTTTTCCTTCTGAACTCCTTAATGAAGTATGACTCTCTACGGTGTAGATAGATGGATTCCATTGTGTTTTCTTGATACTGTTCGGCCTCTTAATCAGACTATTGATTGCAACTATAAACTAGTTTGTATTCATGTGCAATGAATGATTATAAATTCCTCATGCTGTAATGAAGGTTGATTCCATTGCGTCTAGCAGTCAAAGTTTGACCTTCTGATATATTATTATTTTTACTATCTTGTGAATGCAAACTTGGCTGGATTGTTCATTACTGTAGCTCGTTTGGATTGCAGCTGTAGCTGGTTATGTGAGATGCTTATCAATGAGAACGTTACTCTGTTATCTTTCTAAGTGAGTTGTCTTGCTTAGAAAAACGTGATTGAATGTTTTTTACTTCATTCGGAATATAATGATTATTCTTAATGAAATAGTAGAGAATGAGTTCTTCTCTTTTGGTTATTTGGGATTCTGAAAGTGACATTGGAATTATAGTGTCTAAGACACGGTCTTGCTGTAGGTAACAGCCATGTACCATTTCCTAGTAAGAACTAGATGTGTTCAGAGGCATAAAAGATTATATGGATTATATACTTGCGTGGTTGCAAATTTGTTGTTGGTTAGCTATACAGTGTAAGAAGTAGGGAATCTTCTAGTATAGCAAATACCTAGTATACATATTGATATTGGTTTGCCCCACGATAAATATAATGTCTTACTAACCTGGTTTGGCATTCATATGAACTGGAAGTAAATGAAATTATTCTTGCTGCCATAAAGTGAATTCCGAGTGGATTTTGTAAGTTTCACTCTGAACTGTTATGGTTGATTGTCTTTCGTCTGAATTCCACGGTTAGGACAGTCATGCGGAAAGAAATAGAGATATGAATTAATGTTTTAGAAAAAATGATCTTTTGATTTCATTAAGTTGGAAATCTGGAATTCGTGAATGATGAATTTTATAGTGCTTAGATGGGAGCTACTATATGCATTGCTGTTCGCTTTCTTGTTGTACTTGAATGCCTTAAAATTAACATGCTTCATGAACGGAAAGGAAAGTAATGGTTTATTTTCAGTAGTTTCATTCCTTGCAATTGTTATTAATGAGAGGCGTGGGAAAAGATAACTGTATGCTATGTAGGCAGCAAGCTACTTGTATTCCTAACTTGCAAATACTTAAATTGATACTTGCAATGATTATGTGAAAACGGACAGCAGTCCCTTGGCTGGTTGTGATGATATTTTGATGATTAGTGGGTATGCTGATCTCTCTTTTGTGCTTTTCGAGATTGATGTTTGCTGTTGTTTCATAAAGCAGGGTTCTTTTATTGAAACGTTAGTTGAAGCATCTTATTTTAAGGATAAGTGCTTAATGTGCTCAGTTCATGAACTGACCGTGCAATTCATTTTGCAGATGGAATTTGATTAGAATGAAGGACTTGGCTGTTTTCTGATGTCTCTTGATATAAATGTAAATTAAATTGTAACTGTTGCTTTTTTCCTCTTTGAGGAATTGTGACGAAGAAAATATATTCTTCTGTCCATGAGTTGATATGGAGGCTTTGTATAAGTTATACCCAATCAGTTGGATTGGCAAATGTACAAATTATGACTTGAAATATTGAATACAGTTACAAGTGTGATATTTCAATAATTATATCCGTTGATATTGTTCTATAAATGGGAATAAGGTGTTAATTCTTGATTTGGAATCGGTTCATAATCCTCGGATGGATGCTGAATTGAAACGGATATCTATTCTTACTTAAATACAACCTTTTAAGTTGAACAATGCAATTAATTCATACTTGGGGTAAAGATGAATTATGAATTGACATTAAAAAGGATTAAGAAGAATATGATTTTATAAGCAAGGGTATTCAGATGAGCTTAGGAGCTAAGGAATTCAAATTTAAAATTGGGAGTATTCGAACTTCGTTTTCGAACCTCATTAATGATCCCGTTTGATAAAATTCAGAATAACGTTTATTGGATGCATATGTTCATAACTAATGATCCTTAACTATATAACGTTGAAGGGAAATAAATGGACTTCATTTCTTCAAGGAATTAGACCTCGTTTGAATGACGTCTAATAAGTTAATATTCTGAAATAAGTTGCAGTTGGAAACATCTTGGTTAAGTTTAGTAGGTAAACTTATTATGTCCGTCGTACGGAATGCTTAATCTAATGATTAAGAAATGACCAAGTAAGGAAATGTAACCCTTCGGTACGAAGGAGACGATACATAACGAACTAAAGGACAGTTTAGTCCTTCTTAGTTATATACAACTGCAACGGAAACGAGGATCACGGGATCAGCGTGGATGCTGAAAATTGCTTAAACTATTAACCTCGTGGATAAGTCACTTAGCAGGATGTGTATTCTCGTTGGGAGAATTCTGCAGAACATTGGTATACGCCAGCTACAGCAAGGTGTCTTCATGAAGACGGGTCTTCATGACGACACATTGTTGGCAGCGGACATATAGCAATGCCCTCCCGAATTAAAACATTTAGAATACATAGGCCTGAATGTGTAGATCTTAGCTGGGGTGGGGATAGGGTATGATCTGGTATAGCGGATGACTCCGAATACTAAAGGTAATCAGAACACACGGAGTCGTGGGGGTAACGACACCGTATGTCTGTGTATCTTTAGTTACAGGAGTGCCTTCCTATACCCGCTCATATTACTGGCTGGTATCGAAAGTTTAAAACGGAAACTTAAACATGAGGACTGGTAGGGAACCAGGAAAGACCATTCTAGATAACAGGTGAAGTGAAGTGAAGGACGTATTCCGTAGATGTGTATCACATTCAGGAATATGATCATGCAAAGCATGTGAAAATCTTTGGCCAAAGTATCGCAATTGCTGGTTGCGTTGTCCTTATCACTTAATTTAAGATGCAGGATGTCAGATGAATATCAGTAACAGATATTCAGATAGGCTTCTTAAATGGATCACTTCGATAACCGGGGAAGGTTATGAGAACAAGTATATAAAATATACTATGCATAAACAGACATGAAGGATCGGTTGTTGCCGAGTCATGTACATGAAGGATCGGTTGTTGCCGAGTCATGAAATGAAGGATCGTTGAAACTCCGAGCCATGAAAATGGAAGATCGGCAGTTCATCGAGTCATTTACAGCAGCATATAGAATCTGTTATGAGATTGAATGGCATTGAATGTGTGTTCCATATTGTAAATATGTGAACAGGGAACATTCTTTTTTGAAAGAAATTGTATGATCCAAACTGTGTGGTTTGGGCAGAGAACAATTACTAAATCTCGAACGTGTGTTTGAATTTTATAATTCATAACAGAGAACGTTATTTTTAAAAAAAAAAAAATTCCCCTGTTCTGGTGTTTTAAAAGGGGATGTTAATCTTGGTTATCAGAGCTGAAGGGTGCAGCTCTTGGACCTCCATAATGAGTCCACGTTATTATAAAAGTTACATTTCTTATTGAACAGACATGGTCAGGACAAGCGGGAATGCTGGTGCGAATAACCCGTTTGCAGGGTGGAGAAGCAGCAACTGCCCAAAGCTGGAGAACATCCTTGCTGCCCTACTGATACAAGGGATCGTTTGACTGTACTGCGAACAGCAGTCCAATGGGCAATGTGAAGAGGAGGTGAATGAAGCTAAAAAATAAATGATCAGTATCTCCTGTGGACAACACAACGGAGGGAATCCGGGTGTTGATGTAATAATATAATTGCCCTCCTAATCCCCGAAAAGAAAAGGGCAAGATTACAGCCGACTTACAAATGATATAAAGAGGATAAGTCCTCCAAAGTTTGATGGAACAACTCTTGGGGACGGAGCTGAAAAAGGCTCGTTAAATGGAGAAAGAAAATACCTTTGGACAATAAGAGAAAGAAACTTCTCTGAAGGACTAAAGCGATATGGGGAGCCTATCAGCTTTCTCATGAAGCATCATCCTGGGGGACAAAACGTAAGGTTGACTGAATATTGTCGAATCAGACCTAACTGGGATCAATTAAGGGATATTTGAGGCAAAGCTGGATGCCTCAACTCTATTTTGATAGGGAAAATGATCTGAATCAGAACTGGTCGTAAGGAAGGCGGGTCGGTGACGGAATATGGGAGGGTTTACGAAACGTCATAAGTATTGTGCCGCAAGAGTACCAAGCTCATGAGAAGTTCAGAATACGGAAATTCATCAATGGGCCTGAACCATCATTGGTGGCGAAGGGATGTCACGGCCCAACCAAATGGATGGAGTTGGTGAAAAGGCAATCAGACAGGAACAGAAATTGAGAGCAATCTCTGCTCACAGGAAGGGGAAGATAAGGAGAAGATTCCCAATCTTCTTCGTCTTTGCACCAAAAGGGGACCTTGGAAAAGGTGTGTGAAAAATAATTTTTGTAGATAACAACAAGGAAACATGTGATGAACAGGACCTGTAATAGTGTGCGGACTAGCTTTCCAAAAGTTAATGGCATTGGACAGAAGTCCTTATGGAAAGCCAGAATGATAACTTTAAGGCTGTAAACAAATTTGAACTAGAAAAGGGCCAGCTGGAGGATGTTCAACTATGGAAAGGGACCACATGCGGAATCACTGTCTCTGAAGAAGGATGATTGCGAGACAGAAGAATAGGAACATGCTGCGGTGTCTCACCGACAAGCTGAAGTAAAGTTGACGCCCATAAGACGTTACTGGTAAGCCTATTTGAAACCTGTAGTTGTACTTTTTGATACTGGAGCGACAGATGTTTTATTTCTGCCCTAAACTTGTATGAAATTAAAAAGAAAGGCTGCCGAGAATGGACAAAACATGGACCGGCATTATGAGGAATAAATGCTGTCCACACAGTTGAAAATGTGCCTTTTTGGGGGCAGGGGCAATTCTTGACCTGCCTGGGTGTCCACCGAAGTGACGGTATGTCACTCCTCTGGATCATATGATTATTTATTGGAGTTAATGGTTGGCTGCTGAACAAAGGCAATGTTTTGACTGTATGAAAAAAAACAAATCTGTTGCATTGATGATCTGCCCCCCCGGAACGCAGCAGTCGTCAAGGTTGTAAAACGGGACGAACGGGAAGTTGCAGTTAGGAACTGACGGCTATGCAACTTAAAGGGCCTAAAAACAGGAGGCTGCATTTGTTATGCGGTAAAAATGACAGAAATGAATCGAAGATTAATGATTTCATGGAAAAGTCCATTGTTGAGGGATATTTCCGTGATGTGTTTCGAGGAATTGCAGGTCTTCCGCGCCAAACGTGAGTTTGGACTGCGCTAATAGAGATAAACCAGGAAAAGGAACCCATATCTAAGGCACCTTATAGATGATACCATTGAGTGTAGAACTGAAGGCACTCAGTTACAGAACTTCTGACTAAGGGGATGATCAGACGAGCGTCTCCCTTGGGAGCGCCGGGGTAATTTTGGTAAAGAAAAAAAGGAATCTGCACCTTGAGGTTGTGCATTGATTCAGAATCCTGACAAAGAAACCATTAAAATCGGTACCACTTCCTAGAATCGATGATCTGTTTGGATAAGATGCGAGGGAGAATCAGTCTGTTCAAAAATAGATCTGCGGTCAGGATACCATTAGCTAAGATAAAAGAGGGAAGATAGATATTCATAAAACAGATTTAGCACGAGGTTATGGGCACTATGAGTTCACGGTTGTTGCCTTTGGATCTGACTAATGCACTGCCGCCTTCGATGAATCTAATGAATAACATTTTTAAGAATTTTACTTAGACAAGTTTGTGCTGTAATCTTAGACGACATCTTAATACTCTAAAAATGAAGATGAGCACCAAGAACATTCAAAGTATAGTGTGGAAATCTTAAAAGAGGATAAGTGTAGGGAAAATGTCCAAATGTTCCTTTTATAATGCCAGAGGTGCATTATTGGGAACGTTATAAGCAAAAAAGACGGGATAGCTGTGACCCTTCAAAGATCACAGCTATAACTGAGTGGCCGCCCCACCTAAGAATGACGAAGTAGGAGCTTCCTGGGCTTGGCTGGATTATTATAGAAAGTGCGTTAAGGACTTTTCAAAAATGCTGCCCAAGCACTTCGTTGCAGAAGAAGAAGAAAAGAAATTTTGTCTGGACAGACAAAAGTGAATCTGCCTTTAAAAAGTTAAAGGAGCAGTTAACTACAAACACCTATTTGACTGTACCGGATCAACTGGAGATAGATTATGGTTGTAACGGATGCCTAAGGAGCTAGGCCTTGGGATTTTGTTACAGAATAACCATGTTATCGACTATGAAAGCGGAAAGCTTAAGTTACATGAACAGAACTATTGCTCCACACGATCTTGAATCGCTTGCAACATAGTACATGCCGCTTCAATATGGAGGGAATTACTTCTTGCTAAGCCCTTGAATTAAAAACAGACCACCTGGGGCTGAAGATATTTTTTACTCAGCCAATCTGAATGCAAGGCAAACGAGATGGTTAGAATTTCTTGTCTCAGTATGATTTTTGATATAAGCTATATTAAGGGCAAGGAAACTAGGTAGCAGATGCTCAGTCGAAGGAAGCATTCTCTCTATCTGCTATAACGTTAAGAACTCAGTGTAAGAGGAGGGTTAAAAGATGCCTTAGAATCAGATCTATTTTAGCAAGCAAATCAGCACTTGCGCACAGACACGCAGACAGCAGGTATAAGGGATTTGTTTTGATAAAGAAGGAGTTCATGAGATTTGAAACGGGTATTGTAACCTGTGGCCAATGGACTTAAGAGGGAAAATTGCTCACTATGAATCCATTAATTCACCTTTTTCTGGACACCCTGGCGTCACAAAAATGCTGCTGATCTTAAGCAGCAATATTTTTGGAGGGAAGGAAAAGGATGTGTCTAGAGTGGTTAGATTTGTAACCACACTGCTTGGAATGTCAGCGTGGTTAAAGCGGAACATATGCAACTTCTGGATTTATTGTTCCCCACAGCATTCTGCAGTATATAAGGGGGCAAGTGGATAACGATGGATTTCGTTCAAGGAGTACCTATGTCAGCAATAAACATGAACATATCCGGTGTAGTCGACAAATTTGACCAAAGTGCACACTTCTTGCTGGTAATTAAAAGGACGATTGCACCAGTTTAGCAAGAGATTTGTACATGAAAAGTAAATCAAGTATTGCATGGATACCGGAATTCATCATATCAGACAGAGATCCAAGGATGACATCAAGGTTTGGGCAAAAGCCTTTTAATGCAGCCTTGGGAACTAAATTAAACGTCAGTTTGCATATCATCCAGAAACGGATGGACAGACTGAGCGGAGTAATCAAGTTTTTAGAGGACATGCTGAGGAGGTATGTATGGACCAGAATTTTTTTTCAAAAATTCCCCGCGCTCCACTTAGCAAATTTTTTGAATTGCGCCTTCCCCTTTCGTGACACGTGTCACACTTGATTGGTCCACGGGCCCCGCGGAAAAAATTTCCATTTCAACCTTTGACCAAAATACTTGAAAAAAAATTTAAAATTTGCCTCTGACCCCCAAACTCCTCTGCCACATGGTAGCTTCCTATTGGCTGCGGGCCTCAAATGGTAAAATTTTCAACAAAAAACTCCGCCGAGCGATAACTTGAAAAATATAAGGAGTTAGGAGGCAAAATTTACCTTTCTGGAAAGCTAAGAGAGAGCTCTATCTGATGGTACCATTTCAGAAATCTTTGAGTTCCTGAAAATAAAAAAATGTAGAGTGAGGAACAAAGAGACGTAAGAACACAAGGAGTTAGCCACAAAAACGTGCTGGGGGGCACCATTTTGGATAACAATTTTGGTGACTCAGAGGGGTCATCTACCTGCTAGATGAAAAATACCAGTTGCCTGAAGCAGTCCATTGGGCATGGAGTCATCAAATATTCTGTTTAGAACCTCAACTAACTTAGAATGTGCAAGGAGGAAGATGGAATATCACATGATGGAAGCAAGGACTGTAAAACATCTCCAGGGACAGTAATCTGTGCCAAAGCACTAGGGAAAAACAAAAATAACCTACAGCAAAACAATGTGCAAAGCACTTGGAGGAATGAAAATCTAATCTAATATTTACAAGGTGGTAAATTTCCCTCTAGAAGCAACGCTTGAGATAGATTCCATTAACTGGAATCTGCATTCTTCACCATCCAATGAGGCCAATTGGAAGCATTGTTGTTCTTGCACTTTGTGACCATGTATGGGCCACTCCAAATGGCATCAAATTTTGAATGCCTTCCGGTTTTTTCTCTATCCACATCCCATTTCAACACTAGATCTCCAACCTGAAAAGATCTATCCTTGGCCTTCCTATCAAAGGTATTTTTGATCAAAGCTTGATCCTTTTCCATTGCTTGGGATGCCTAATTTCTGACCTCCTGCAGCTCCATCAACTCTGCATATTCACCTCCATGGGCTCAAACTCTAGCAACTCTAATTGCTTCATGAGTTCCAATGTTGGCAACTCAAGTGACATGGGTAAGATTGCCTCTCTTCCATAAACAAGCCTAAATGGATAGTTACCTGTGGATCTCTTGGGAGTTATCCTATCAGCCCATAAGGCTGATTTCAGTTTGGTATGCCAAGACCTCTGATTCTCATCAAGAGTCCTCCTAATGATCCTCAACAAGTTCTTGTTTTGTAAACTTGGCCTAGTCATTACCTTGAGGGTAATAGTTTGATAAACTACTTAGGTAGATCCCGTTCTTGACAACCCACTCAGTCACCTTGGATCTAATGAATGCCAATGCATTATCTGAGATTATTGTAGCAGGTATACCAAATCTGGTTGCTATCCCCTCATAAAAGTCTAAGATGCTGGACTCATTTGCTTCTTTGAGTGAGTGCTACTGCTTCAGTCCACTTGGTGAAGTAGTCCGTGGCTGTCAAAATCCATTTGTACCCTTGACTTGAATTAGGATTAATGACTCCAATGAAGTCCAAACCCCATTGCATGAATGGCTGGTCAACTGAGATTGGATGTAATGGAAGGGCAGCAAGTCTCTCTTTTCCTGTGAAGAAAGCACAATTCTTACACCTCTTGATCCATGCATAGCAGTCACTGAAGATTTTAGGCCATAATAACCAGCCTTCATGATTTTTAGAGCTATCACTCTTAGTGCAAAATGACCACCAGATGATCCACCATGGAACTCTTCCAACACCCTATGAATCTGATTTGTGCAAATGCATCTCAGCAGCACCCCATTTCACATCTTTCTTGAACAAAACTCCATCAACAATGGCATATGGGATAGCTTGCAATCTAAGTGTCTTCTTTGGTTCTTGTTCATCTCCAGAGGGCATAGGCCTATGCTTAGGAAGTGCATTATACGTCCAGCAAGGAGTGGGGGCAGCATTGTTTTCTTCTTGAGTGCCACCTAGCTCATAGATGTCTTGAACTGTCAAAACAGCCTCTCCTTCATTTCATGCTTCTTTTTGCTTCCCCAAAACCAGCTACTCACACAATCCTTTTCCTCTTACCAGCTTGGTGACCTTGATCTCAATGTCATACTCCATGACACGGGTGATCCAACCTGCCCTTTTCTCATTCAAATCTTTGTTGAGGAAAGTCCTTAACCCCAACATGTGAGACCAACAACTGGACCTTGTTGTTTGAGACTAAATGCTTGAATTTCTTCAAGCTTATGATTACTGCCAGCACATGCTTCTCAATAAAAGAGTACTTCACCTCATAGTCATCTAGGCTCTGGCTGAAGAAGGTAATTGGCTGCTCATCATTATCCTTGTTCTATTGTACCAAAATGGTAGAAATAGTGTCATTACCTCCAAATGCATAGAGGATGAAATCCTTGGAGAAGTCTGGGTTGATGAGAGTTGGTGCTTGAGAAATGGCTTCTTTGATTGCTTTAAAACTCTCCTTGCCTTCTACTGTCCACTTGAAATCCATGCTCTTCTTTAACATTTTGGTGATGGGCTTGACAAGGCCTGCAAAATCTGGGACAAACCTCAGAACAAAGTTTATCCTCCCCAAGAAACTCTGAGGGGCTTTCTTGTGGCTTGGTAATGGTAGTGCTCTTATGGCTTCGACTCTCTCTGGATCAATTACTAATCCTTTTTGGAGACAATATGGCCAAGGAGCTTTCCTTCATGTGCAAGAAAGATACACTTCTTAGGATTCAAAGACACTCCAAATTTCCTACACCTCGTGAAAACTTGTCTCAAATGAGAGAGGTGGTCTGCTTCATTTTTGGAAAAAAATAGTGATATCATCAAGGTAAATCAGCACCATGTTGTTAATCAAACCTTTGAATGCCATGTCCATTGCTCTTTGGAAGGTAGCACCAGTGTGGATAGCCCAAATGGCATCTTCCTATATGTAAAAGTCCCCCATTTGGTTGTGAAGGTTGTCTTGAACTGGTCTTCTTCCTTCACCATAATCTGATTGTAGCCAGAGTAGCCATCAAGTAGTGAAAACCTCTTGGAGCCAGCCACAACTTGTGAGATTTTCTCCATGGAAGGGAGTGGGTAATGGTCCTTGAGAGATGCTCTATTTAAGTCTTTGAAATCAACACACAATCTGATCTCTCCACTCTTCTTTCTGACTGGAACCAAGTTGGCAACCCAACTAGAATTCTTGATTGATTGGGAATATGATTCTTGACTCAATCAACTTGTCCAATTCTTTCCTCATGAGAGGCTCCATGTGTGGATTGACTAGTCTTTGTTTCTTCCTGACAGGCTTAGTATTTGGATCCAATTCAATGGTATGCTGAGCTAAGTTGGGATTGAAACCTTTCAAATCTTCATAGCTCCATGCAAACACATCAGGGAACTCTTGACACAGCTGTACGAACTCATACCTTTCTTGATCAGTTGTCATCTTTCCAATTTGTAATGGTTTGTTCTCTTCACCAAGATGGATACTGAATCCTCTCTCTTGACTTGAATGTTTGCTTTCTCCTTCTAAACTAATCATTGGGATTAAAAATGGA
Organism: Taxus chinensis; assembly: GCA_019776745.2. Taxonomy (NCBI): domain Eukaryota; kingdom Viridiplantae; phylum Streptophyta; class Pinopsida; order Cupressales; family Taxaceae; genus Taxus; species Taxus chinensis. The sequence continues at coordinate 464,663,071 of CM034148.1, forward strand.
CTCCAAAGTGATAAGTCCCTTGGTAGCTTGTTAGTTCTCTCAGTTGTACCACTTGGTCACCGTACTGCTGTTCCAATTTTTCTTGATTTTAGCTGACAACTCGGCTTCTTCTTGTAAGAAATGGATGATTTGCTGGTCATTCTCAAAAACTTGCCAACTAACATTATTATCTGGAACTGAAGGCCTCACAATCACGTGGATGTTTGGCTATACCTTGTCTTGTTGAATGCTTTCCACAATGTCAAAGGCTGCCCCTACTACTGCAAACCTGTCAGCAGCTTGATTCTCTTTCCTAGGAATGGATTTGATGCCAAAACCCTCAAAATCTTCCAAGAGGTCCCATACCTTGTTCTTGTAGCACCTGAGTAGATCATTCTTGGCATGCTGTCCCTTGACCTGATTTACAATCAATTCACTATCACCAAAGACTTGCAAGTTCTTTATTTTCTTCTTGATTGCCCAATGCATCCCTTGCACCAAGGCTTCATATTCAGCAGTGTTATTGGAGCATGAAACTGAAATCTAAAAGCTGAATAGTACCGTACTCCTTGAGGTGAAACAAGCATGGCTCCACCTCCTGCACCTTGTCTACTTCTTGATTCATCAAAAATTTGCTGGCATACCTCAGTGTGTGTGTGTGTGTGTGTATCTGTGGCTGTGTGTGTGTGTTCTGGTGTGTGTTGTGTGTGGTGGTGTTGAGGAGTGTGTGTTGAGTTTATGATTTGTGCGTGTAAGTGAATGTAAGTCTATGTGTGTGTGAGGTGTGTGCGTGGGTAATGGGTCTATGCATGTGCATGCATGCATATGGCGCGTGTGTGCATTGACGTGCGTTATGGGTGTGGGGGTGGGTGGGTGGTGTGTGGTCGTGTGTGTGTGGTGGTGTGGGTGTGTGGGGTGGTGTGTGCGCGGAGCGCGCATCCTGCTCGTGGCAGTGTATGTGTTGTGACATGCGTGTATGTCCGCAGCTTTTCTTTAAATATGTGTGTGCATGTGAATGTGTGTGTGTGTGCGCGCGCGCGTTTGTACATGTGTGGTGTATGTTTACGCGGTAAGCAGGCGTGTGCGTAGTCGTGTTCGTGTATGTCATGTGCATGTGTGTATGTCTGGTCAACTGGTGTGTGTGTGTGTGTGTGTGTGTGTGTGTGTGTGTGGCGAGGTGTGCGTGTGCATGTCAGTTAGCGTGTGTGTGTTGTGCATGTGTGTTTGTTGGTGTGGGTGTGTGCTGTGTGGTGTGTGGTGTGTGTTTATGTATGTGTGTTGTGTGTGTTAGCAGAGCGTGGCATTGAGTGCGTTTAACATATGCCATGTGCGGTGCGTGTGCTAGTGCGTGTGCATGGTAGTGTGCAGGTGAATGTGTGTTGTGATTGTGTGCAGTGCTTGCAAGTGGGCCTTCTGTGGGCGATGTTCGTGTGTGTGTGCCATGTACGTGTTTGGTGTAGTAGTTAGCCTAGGCATGTGCGTGGCGGTGTGTGAGAGTGTGCAGTGTTATGTTGTGTGCGTATTGCCTGTGCCTTGTGCATGTGCCGGTGGGTGTGGTCTGCGTCTATGTGCCATGTGCGTGTTGGCGGGGGGGGAATGGGGGGGGCGGGTTGTGGGTGTGAGTATGTGAGGTGAGAGAGCCGCGGCGTGTGGTGTGTGTGTCGTGCGCGTTGCATCTGTGGTGCATGTGCGTGTGCGTTGTGCATGTGTGTGTTCTTGTGTGTGTGCATGTGGTGTGCGTGTGCTTAGCATGTGTGGTCGTGTGCGTGTGCGGTGGCGTATGGTGGGCATGTGTGGTGCATGGTCCTGTGCCTGTACGTGTGTGTGTGAATGTGCATTTGCGTTGTGTGTGCCTGTACATGTGTGCAGTGCGGTGCGTGTGTGTTAGCCTATACGTGTCCCGTGACACATAGCATATGAATTGCGTGGTCCGTCTGCATGTTTGCTTGTACGTTAGCCTTGTGAATGTGTGTGTGTGTGTATGCATGTTTGCGTGTGCGTTTTAGCATGTGCGAGTGAGTGTGTGTATGTGTGTTTGCGTGTGAGAGTTTTTGTGTGTGGGGGTACGGCGCTGTGTGTGAGCTGTGTGTGTGTGTTTGAGTGTTGTATGTGGTGTGGGTGTGTGGTTTATGTATGTTGTGAGTTGTGAGTGGGTGTAGTTATGTATTGTGTGCATGTAAGTGTATGTGTGTGTGTGGCGCGGTAGATTGTGTGGTGCGGCTGGTGAGTGACGTTCGTGTGTGGGTGGGTATGGGTCTGGTGTGTGCATGCTTTTTATGTGCGCAAGTGTGACTCAGGCATTCGTTGTGTGGGTTTGGTCTGTGTGGGCGTGCATGTGGGTGAATCTGTGTGCGTTGTTGTTGTAGTTTTTCGTGTGCATTGTGAATGAGCCTTGGGTGAGTGTGCGTGGTAGCTGTGCGTGTACGTGGTGTGTGCGCGTGTGCATGTTGTGAGCGTGGTGTGGGCGTGTTGTGTCCCGTGTGCGGGAATGGCGTTGTACGTCTACGTGTTGGGTGTGTGTGTGTTATTCTGTTGAAGTGTGCGTGTGCGGGGGCGTGTGAGTTGTGTGTGAGAGGGTGCAGTGTGTATGTTTGTTTGTGCGTGGCATGCGTGAGTGTTTGTGTGTGTGGGTATGTGTGGGTGGGTGCTGTAAATGTTTGAATTGTGTGCAGTGAGCGGGTGCGAGTGTGTGTGTGTAGGTATGGGTCTGTGTGTTAACTTGAGGAGTATGTGCATGTGTGGCATCGGTGTGCATGCGTGTGGGGTGCGTGTGTTTTTTCACATTGTGAGGGTGCCGCTGTGTGCGTGTGTGTGTGTTATGTGTGATGTGGGTTGTAGGGAGCTCCTGCGGCATGTGTGTGTGTGTGTGTGTGTGTGTGTGTGTGTGGTTCGTACGAGCGTGTGCGTCCGGTGTGTTAACCATAAGTGGTGTGCTGTGTGCGTGTGCATGTGCATGTGCATTCGCGGTGTGGTTATGGATATGCGTGCGTGCACGCGCGCGCGCGCGTGTGTGTGCTCGCGCGCTCGTGTGCGTGTGTGTGTGTATGGGTGTGTGTGTGTGTGTGTGTGAGTGTGCGTGTATGTGCGTGTGTGTGCGTGTGTGTTTTTATGTGTGTGTGGTGTGGTGTGGTGCTGTGTGTGTGTGTGTTTTAAGTGATGTGGGGCGTGTGAGTGTGTGTGTGTGTTGTTTATGTATGTGTGTATGTAAGTGTATGTGTGTGTGTTGTGAGCGTGTGGGCGTGTGTGTCTGTGTATGGGGTCTGTGATGTTGCTGCTGGCGTGCAGGGGGTATGTGAGCAGTCTGCATGGCCATGGTGTGGTGGTGTGCTTCTGTTGTCTGTGTGTTGTGCGCCATGTGTGTGTGTATGTGAATGTGTGTGTGTGTACATGTGCGTTTTTTGTGCGTGTGAGCTGCATGTATGTGTGCATGTGCGCGTGCGTGTGCCGTGGTATGGTGGGGGTTTTTGGGTGTGTGTGTGTTGTCCGTGCGAGCAGTATGTTAGCGTTTGGCGGGCGTTAACATATGGGTGTGCATGTGCGGGTTTGTGAGTGTGTGCGTGTGTGTGAACATGTGCGTGTACGTGTTTCCGTGTGTGCGTGTGTTTGAGTGTGTGGGTATGGGTGTGTGCGCGCGTGTGTGTGAGTGTGCGTGTATTCGCATGTGTGTGTGTGTGTGTGTTTAATTATGTGTGTGTGTAAGTGTGTGTGTGTGTGTGAGTGTGCGTGCGTGTGTGTGTGTGTGTGTGTGTGTGTGTGTTTATGTATGTGTGTGTGTAAGTGTATGTGTGTGTGAGCGTGTGTGCGTGGGTATGGGTCTATGTGTGTGCATGCGTGCGTATGTGCGCGGGTGTGCATTGACGTGTGTGTGTGTGTGCATGTGTATGTGTTTGTGCGTGCGTGTATGTCTGCATGCTTTTAAATATGTGTGTGCGTTTGTATGTGTGTGTGCATGTGCGTGTGCATGTGCGTGTGTGTGCGCGTGTACATGTGTGTGTGTATGTTTACACGTACGCGCGCGTGTGTTTACGTCTGTGTTCGTGTATGTCTGTGTGCATGTGTGTGTGTGTGTGTGTGTGTGTGTGCATGTGCGTGTCAGTTAGTGTGCGTGTGTGTGTGTGCATGTGTGTGTGTGTGTGTGTGTGTGTGTTTGAGTGTGTGTGTGTGTGTTAGCGAGCGTGTGCATCTGTGTGCGTAACATTGCAAGTGGTGTGCGTTGTGCGTGTGTGCGTAGGTTGCGTTGTGGAGTATGCGTGTGCGTGTGAGTGTGCGTGGCATGGCACGTTTGTGTGTGTGCGCATACGCGTCAGTGGTGTTCGTGTGCTGCGTGTGCATGTGCGTGTGGGTGTTTCGTGGGGTTATGTGGGTAGGGGCGTGTGTGGGGGTTGGGGTTGTGTGTGGTGTGTGTGTGTTGTGTGTGGTGTGTGTGTGTGTGTGTGTTGTGTGTGTGTGGTGTGTGTTTGGCGAGAGTGTGCGTTCGCGTGCAGTTAACATACGTGCAATGTGCATTTGCGTCCTTGTGAGTGTGTGTGTGTGTGGGTGTGGTTTGTGTTTGTGTTGCAAAGTACGAGAGGGTTGTGGTCTGTGTGGCGCCGTTGTGCGTGTGTGTGTGCTTCCTATTGGCTGCGGGCCTCAAATGGGAAAATTTTCCACAAAAACTCCGCCGAGCCATAACTTGAAAAATATAAGGAGTTAGGAGGCAAAATTTACCTTTATGGAAAGCTGAGAGAGAGCTCTATCTGATGGTGCCATTTCCAGAAAGCCTTGAGTGCCTAAAAATCAAAAATGTAGACTGAGGCACAAGAGAGGCAAGAACACAAGGAGTTAGCCACACAAATGAGCTGGGGCACCATTTTGGATAACAATTTTGGTGACTCAGAGGGGTCATCTGCCTGGTAGATGAAAATACCAGTTGCTTGAAGCAGTCCATTGGGCATGGAGTCATCAAATATTATGTTTAGAACCTCAACTGACGTAGAATGTGCAAGGAGGAAGATGGAATATCACATGATGGAAGCAAGGACTGCAAAACATCTCCAGGGACAGCAAGCTGTGCCAAAGCACTTAGGGAAAGCAAAACTAACGTACAACAAAACAATGTGCAAAGCACTTGGAGGAATGAAAATCTAATCTAATATTTACAAGGTGGTAAATTTCCCTCTAGAAGCAACGATTGAGATAGATTCCATTGACTGGAATATGCAGTTCTTCACCATCCAATGAGGCCAATTGGAAAGCATTGTTGTTCTTGCACTTCGTGACCATATATGGGCCACTCCAAATGGCATCAAATTTTGAATGTCTTCCCAGTTTTTCTCTATCCACATCCCATTTCAACACTAGGTCTCCAACCTGAAAAGATCTATCCTTGGCCTTCCTATCAAAGGTCTTTTTGATCAAAGCTTGATCCTTTTCCATTGCTTGGGATGCCTGATTTCCGACCTCCTGCAGCTCCATCAACTCTGCATATCTCACCTCCATGGGCTCAAACTCTAGCAACTCTAATTGCTTCATGAGTTCCAATGTTGGCAACTCAAGTGACATGGGCAATATTGCCTCTCTTCCATAAACAAGCTTGAATGGAGAGTTACCTGTGGATCTCTTGGGAGTTATCCTATCAGCCCATAAGGCTGATTTCAGTTTGGTCTGCCAAGACCTCTGATTCTCATCAAGAGTCCTCCTAATGATCCTCAACAAGTTCTTGTTTGTAGACTCGGCCTGGCCATTACCTTGAGGGTAATAGTTTGATGAAGTGTTTAGGTAGATCCCGTTCTTGACAACCCACTCAGTCACCTTGGATCCAATGAATGCCAATGCATTATCTGAGATTATTATAGCAGGTATAGCAAATCTGGTTGCTATCCCCTCATAAAAGTCTAAGATGCTGGAATCATTTGCTTCTTTGAGTGCTACTACTTCAGTCCACTTGTGAAGTAGTACGTGGCTGTCAAAATCCATTTGTGCCTTTGACTTGAATTAGGATTAATGACTCCAATGAAGTCCAAACCCCATTGCATGAATGGATGCAATGGAAGGGCAAGCAAAGTCTCTCTTTTCCTATGAAGAATGCACAATTCTTACACCTCTTGATCCATGCATAGCAATCACTGAAAATTTTAGGCCAATAATAACCAGCCTTCATGATTTTTAGAGCTGTCACTCTCGGTGCAAAATGACCACTAGCTGATCCACCATGGAACTCTTCCAACACCCTATGAATCTGATTTGTGCTAATGCATCTCAGCAGCACTCCATTACATATTTCTTGAACAAAACTCCATCAACAAGGGCATATGGAATAGCCTGCCAATCTGAAGTGTCTTCTTTGGGCCTTTGTTCATCTTCGGAGGGCATAGGCCTGTGCTTAGGAAGTGCATTATACCTTGGGTCCAGCAAGGAGTGGGGGCCAGCATTGTTTTCTTCTTGCGTGCCACATGGCTCCTGGCTGTCTTGAACTGTCAAAACAACATCTCCTTCATTGCATGCTTCTTTTTGCTTCCCCAAAACCAGTTGCTCACACAATCATTTTCCTCTTACCAGCTTGGTGATTTTGATCTCAATGTCATACTCCATGACACGGGTGATCCAACCTGCCCTTTTCTCGTTCAAATCTTTGTTGAGGAGGAATTCCTTAACCCCAGCATGTGAGACCAGCAACTGGACCTTGTTGTTTGAGACTAAATGCTTGAATTTCTTCTCAAACTTCTGATTACTGCCAGCACATGCTTCTCAATAAAGCGTACTTCACGTCATAAGTCATCTAGGCTCTGGCTGAAGAAGGTAATTGGCTGCTCATCATTATCCTTGTTCTGTTGTACCAAAATGGCAAAAATAGTGTCATTACCTCCAAATGCATAGAGGATGAAATCCTTCGAGAAGTCCGGGTTGATGAGAGTTGGTGCTTGAGAAATGGCTTTCTTTGATTGCGTTCAAAACTCTCCTTGCCTTCTGCTGTCCACTTGAAAGCCATGCTCTTCTTTAACATTTTGGTGTTGGGCCTTGACAAGGGCTTGCAAAATCTGGGACAAACCTCTGAACAAAGTTTATCCTCCCCAATAACTCTGAAGGGCTTTCTTGTGGCTTGGCAATGGTAGTGCTCTTATGGCTTTGACTCCTCTGGATCAATTGCTAATCCTTCTTTGGAGACAATATGGCCAAGGAGATTTCCGTCATGTGCAAGAAAGACACACTTCTTAGGATTCAAAGACACTCCAAATTTCCTACACCTCACGAAAACTTGTCTCAAATGAGAGAGGTGGTCTGCTGCATTTTTGGAAAAAACAGTGATATCATCAAGGTGAATCAGCACCACGTTGTTAATCAAACCTTTGAACGCCATGTCCATTGCTCTTTAGAAGGTAGCACCAGCGTTTGGACAGCCCAAATGGGCATCTTCCTGTATGCAAAAGTCCCCCATTTGGTTGTGAAGGCTGTCTTGAACTGGTCTTCTTCCTTCACCATAATCTGATTGTAGCCGGAGTAGCCATCAAGTAGTGAAAACCTCTCGGAGCCAGCCACAACTTTGTAAGATTTGCTCCATGGGAAGGGAGTGGGTAATGGTCCTTGAGAGATGCTCTATTTAAGTCTCTGAAATCAACACACAATCTGATCTCTACACTCTTCTTTCTTACTGGAACCAAGTTGGCAACCCAACTAGAATGCTTGATTGGGAATATGATTCTTGACTCAATCAGCTTGTCCAATTCTTTCCTCATGAGAGGGCTCCATGTGTGGATTGACTAGTCTTTGTTTCTGCCTGACAGGCTTAGTATTTGGATCCAATTCAATGGTATGCTGAGATAAGTTGGGATTGAAACCTTTCAAATCTTCATAGCTTCATACAAACACATCAGGGAACTCTTAACACAACTGTACGAACTCATACCTTTCTTGATCAGTTGTCATCTTTCCAATTTGTAATGGTTTGTTCTCTTCTACTAGATGGATACTGAATCCTCTCTCTTGACCTGGATGTTTACTTTCTCCTTTCTAAACTGATCATTGGGATTTTAAAAATGGACTCCAAAGTAATAAGTCCCTTGGGTGGCTTGTTAGTTCTCAGCTGTACCACTTGGTCACCATACTGTTGTTCCAATTTTTCTTGATTCTTAGCTGAGAACTCGGCTTCTTGCAAGAAATGGATGATTTGCTGGTCATTCTCAAACACTTGCCAACTGACATTGTTATCTGGCACTGAAGGCCTCATAATCACATGGATGTTTAGTTGTACCTTGTCTTGTTGAATGCTTTTCACAATGTCAAAGGCTGCCCCTATTGCTGCAAGCCTGTCAGCAGCTTGATCTCTTTCCTAGGAATGGATTTGATGCCAAACCCTCAAAATCTTCCATGAGGTCCCACACCCTATTCTTGTAGCCACCTGAGTAGATCATTCTTGGCAGCATGCTGTCCCTTGACCTGATTTACAATCAATTCACTGTCACCAAAGACTTGCAAGTTCTTTATTTTTTTCTTGATTGCCCAATGCATCCCTTGCACTAAGGCTTCATATTCAGCAGTTGTTATTGGGAGCATGCAAACTGAAATCTAAAGCTGAAATGTACCTTACTCCTTGAGGTGAAACAAGCATTGCTCCACCTCCTGCCACCTTGTCTACTTCTTGATCCATCAAAAACAGCTGCCATACCTCATTGTCATCCTTGTGGTTTGGATTGGTGATGTAGGAATAGGCTAATTCTCTTCATGTATACAATAGACCCCTAGCCTCAGATTCTTCTACTTCTTGATAAGGATAAAAAGCATGTACCTTGTTTGCCCATTCATCAAGAGTTAGATCCAGGATGCTTCCAACCTTGGTGTCAGCTTCATCGGTGCTTGGGTGGTCTTCTTGATCAAATGCTGAACAATTGGCATTGATCTGACTTGGAGTGTAAGGCTCAATGTGGACGTTTGCAATAGGTTCAGACCTGATTGTAGCCTTAGTTCCATACCTCATTTCTAAACAACATGTGTGACCAATAAGCAGACAAATATCCCCCAATCTTGGCTGTGAAGTCCCTGACAAGCACAGGGCAAAGAGTGGTGGAAGGTCTATGACTGATACATCTTGTGAAATAGCAACATTTGGACATGCATACAAGGTAAGACTCAAGTTTCTAATCACCCCAACTGTTGTTACTGCTGTCCCATCCAGCTGCACTACCCCTTTGGATATGGTTTCATACTAGAGCCCTAGCTGATCAGCTATTTGTTTAGGCATCACTGAGCTACGTGCCCCGGAATCTATCATGTAATTGTGCACTAACTGATTTCCAATGATTAATGAAACATAGAAAGGAGGGGGCTTCAACATTTTACCTTGTTGTCCTCCATGATTTCCCTCAGGCTAGGCAAGCATTTGTGAGCACTTTCTCTTGCATCTGAACTTGCTGATTCGAAGTGGCCAGTCCTTCATGGCAGCTTGTAACAAGTCTCTTTGGCCTGGGATAGATAGGTATTCCCACATTGATGTATTAACATTTGTCTTCTTCATCTGATCAATGATACTGAATGGTGATGAAGGATCTCTTTGCTGTCCCTTTGCTTGTACATTCACTCCTTGCACGTGGGCAGCAATAACTGGTATTTGAGTTGGTCTAGGAGCTGTTCTTGGCTGCCCTTGTGCATTTGAAATTAGATTTTGCTTGCCACCCATTTGTGGAGCCATGGAAGGTTGTGGATTGGTTGGAGGCTAATGGCTTGTTCTTCACCCAAATTCCTTCTTTTTTGACCTTGTGTTGGCTGCACACACCTTGAGAGACGTTTGCTTCATGCACAAAAATGCTCTGCCTTGCCAATTACCACACACTGGTTTTCATTTGGAGCTGATTGCTGTTGGAATTTCTTGTTGTTGGTTGTTTCCTTGACTGCCCTCAACCCTCCACACTAAGTAAGTTGTCACCATTAATGGCTTGATTCAAAGCCACCATTGAAAGCAACATGGATTGGTTATTGAGGTTTGGAAAACACCAGTCATACTCCTGAGAAATGTTATGTTTTGTCGTTTGCACCAATGCCTTTCGAGGCAGATTTATGGCATTTGGATTGTTAGGGATGAACTGGGTCTATTGCGTTAGGAGGCCTCCTTTGTTTGATTCATATTTAATATGGATTAGGAGGTCTTTGTGGTTGTGGTATGGCTGCCTGTGGTTGGATATGGCTGCCTGTGTGGCATGTTGTGTGTGGTGGGTTTTGGGTGTGTGTTTTGTGTACGTGCGAGAATGTACATTCAGTGCGTTAAAATAGTGTGGAATGGTGTGTGTGGTGTCTGTGTGAGCAGCTGCGCTGCTGCGAGCGTGCGGTTACGTTGGTTGGTTTGTACGAGGTTGTGAGTGTGTGGGTATGGTCGGTGTGGCGCATGTGTGTGAGAGTGTCCATCTATTTGCATGTTTGGGTGTGTGTGTAATTATGTGTGCATGTAAGTGTGTGTCGTGAGCTGTGAGGGCTGTGTGATGCTGTGTGTGTGTGTTTTATGTATGTGTGTGGAGCATGTGTGCATGGGTAGGGTTATGCGTCGGGCATGCGTTTGTATCATGAGCGGATCGGGATGTGACTGAATGGACGTGAGTTGTGTGATGTGGGTGTTGTGGTGTAGGTGTGGCGGTGCATGGGTATGTTGTCTGTGTGTTGTGTAGGGGTCATCATGCTTTTAAATTATGTGTGCTGGCGTGTGGATGGTGTGTGTGTGATGTGGTGTGTGTGTGCGTGTGTGTGCGAGTGATTGAATGGTGCGTGTATGTTTGGCACGTAAGAAGAGTGTGTGGTACGTAGATGCTGGTGTATGTAGTGTGAATGTGGTGTGTGTGTTTGTGTGTCGTTGAGAGTGAGAGACGTGTGTGTGTGTGTGCGCACTGTGAGAGTGTCGTGATGTGTTGTAGACGAGGGTTGTGTGTCGTTAATTGCGGACGTGAGTGTGGTGTGTGGTGTGTGTGTGTGTGTGTGTGCCCATGTCGTGGGTGTGTGAAGTCGGTGTGATGTGTGTGTGAACTGTGCTGTGGTGGTGTGTGTGTGCTGTGTGTGTGTGTGTGTAGTTAGAGAGCGTCGGCAAGTGATATAGCGTGTGTTGTTAACATATGTTATGTCGGGGATGTGGTTGTGTGTGTTGCATGTATGGTGTGTGCGAGTGTGTGTGACTGTGCGGTGGAGTGATGAAGGTGTGTGTTGGGTGTGTTGTGTGTGCGAAATGCGTGTGGATTTGAGTGTGCAGTGTACGTGTGTGTGCTTGGTCTATGTATGTGTGCGTTTGTGGTGGTGATTGACAGGTGTTGTGTGTTTATGTGCGTATGTGCGCTGTGCGTGTGCGCGTGCGGTGTGAGTGTGCGTTGTGCACAGTGATTTGTGTGAAGTGTAAGTGGTCCGTTTGTCGTGTGCGTGTGCGTGTGCGTGTGGGTATTGTTGTGTGTGTGGGTGGGTATCGCGCATGTTGATGTGGGTTGTGTGGGTGCTGTGTGTGTGTGTGTGTGTTGGATTGCATGTGCGAGCGTTGCGTCTTGTGCATTAACATATGTGTCCATGGGCATTTGCGTCCGTGTGCATGCGGTGTAGTGTGCTATATGCATGTGGTATGTGTATGTGTGAGGGTGCGTGTGAGTGCGGTGAATAGTGGTGTGTACCTGTGCGTGGTGTGTAACGAGTGTGTGTGAGTGAGGGCATGTGCGAAAACGGCGCGTGTGTGTGTGTGGCCGTGCGAGCGTGTGTATCTCAGCGTTAACATATTTGTATCCATGTGCATGTGCGTGTGCTCGCGGGGTTGTGTGCAGGTTGTCTGTGGCGTAGTTGGGTAGGTGTTTTATTGAAAGGAAGGTGTGTCGGGTGTGCAGTAAGTGCGTGTGCGTATAGTATGTGTGTGTGTGCGTGTGCCTGAATAGATGTGTGCGTGTGTGTGTGCGTTTGTTTTTGTAATTCCGTGTGGTATATGTGACGGTGCGTAGCGTGTTGTGCTTAGGCATGTGCTCGATGACCCATGTGCGTGTGCGTGTGCGTGCGTGTGCGTGGGGTTGTGTGTGTGTGTGTGGTGTGTGTGTGTGTGTGGGTGTTGGTGTGTGTGGTGTGATGTTGTTGTAATGTGTGCATGTGCGGTATTGTACGTGTTTGCGGGTGGGAGTGTGTTTAGTTTGGGGTATGGGTGTGTGTGCGTGTGTGGTGCGTGGCATGTATTCACATGTGTGTGCGTGTGTGTTGTTAAGTATGTGGCTGTGTGAAGTGTTGTGTTTGTTCGTTGTGAGTGAGTGTGTGGTGTGTGTTTGTATTGTGCGTATTGTAAGTGTATGGTGTGTGAGCTGTGATGACGTGGTTAGGGTCTTATGCCGTGTGCATAGCGGCGTCTGTTGGCTGACGGGTGGCATCGATATTGTGCGTGTTGGGGGTGTGTGTGTGTGCGCCGTGTGCATGTGATGTGTTGTCTGTGCCAGGTGGTATGTCCATATGCGTTCAAATATGGTGTATTGTTTATATGTGCAGGTGCAGTCAGTGCGTTGTGGGGCGCGTTTAGGTGTGTGTGTACTGTTGTGCGCGTACGCGCGCGTGTGTGTACGTCATTGTCATGTATGTCTGTGTTCTTGTTGTGGTGTGTGCGTCATGGGTGCGTGTGCGTTGTCGTGTGCGGTGTGTGGGCGGTTAGGTTTGTGCCTGTGCCGTGCTTGGGTGTGTGGGTGGGAGTATGTGTGGGGTTTGTGGGTGTGTGTGGGTTTGTGTGTTGTGTGTTGTGTGTATAGCGAGCTGTGCGTTTGCAGCTAGGGGGAATTTTTTAATGCACGCAGTGTGCGTGTGCGTGTATGTGTGTGTGTGTGGAGGTGTTTGGGGCGTGAATGTGTGTGTACGGTGTGTGTGCGTGGTTAGTGTGAGAGCGGTTGTGTGTGAGCAATGCTGTGCATGTCATATGCAGATGTGTGCGTGGGTGCATGCGTTTATTTTTAGCTGTGCATGTAACGTCTTTTGTGTGGTGCATGTATGTGGGTGTGTGTTGATATGTGAATGGGGTTGTGTGTATGTTCATGTACGTCCGTGTGAATATATGTATGTGTGTATGGCGGTGTGCCTTTATGGTGGGTATTGTGTGGTATGTGTGTCTCCGTTGCAAGCGTAGGCATCCGCGTGTGTTTCATATGTGTGTGATGTGCATTTGTACGTGTGCGTGTATGTGTGCACTGGTCTGTGTGTGCATGTGTGTGTGCGTGGGGTGTGCCTGTGGTGTCTTGTGTGTGTGAGTGTGCGTGCGGGTGATATATGTGTGTGTGTGTGGAGCACGCGCATGTGTGTCTTGTGTGTGGGTTAGCATGGCGTGAGAGCGCTCAGCTGCGCGCGCGTGTGTGTGGTATGGCACGCGCGCGTGTGCATGTTTGGCATTTTGCATGTGTTTGCTGTCCGTGTGCGAGTGAATGTGGTGCATGTCATGTGGCATGTCCATTGCTGTGTGTGCCTGTACATGTGTTGCGTGTGGTGGGTGTGTTTGTGTTATCCGATGCGTGGTCCATGTGCATTAGCCTACGCATGTGCGTGTCCCGTCTTATGTGTTCTGTACGTTAGCCTGTGCATGGTGTGTGTGTATTGCATGTTTGCGTTTGTATGCGTTAGCCTGTGCGAGTGAGGGGTGGGGAGGGGGGGTGTGGCGTGCCTGTGCGAGTTGTTGGCGTGTGTGGGTACGGGGGGTGGGCCGTGGGCGTGTTGAGGGCGGAGGGTGGTGTTGGTGGGTGGTGTGTTTGTGGTGATGTATGTGTGTGTGTTGAGGTGTGTGTATGTTTATGTATGGGGCTGTAAGTGATGTGTTTGTGCGGTGGTGGTGTGTGCGACTGTGCATGTCTGCGAGTGTGTGTGGTTGGGTGGTATGAGGTCTATGGTATTGTGCGTTGCTTTGTATGTGCGCAAGTGTGTGTCGAATTAATGGTGTGGG
>CM034148.1:464686931-464724431 GCA_019776745.2 Taxus chinensis
AGGAAGCTGCCACGTGGCAGAGGAGTTCGGGGGTCGGAGGCAAATTTGAATTTTTTGCAAGTATTTTGGTCGAAGGTTCAAATGGAAATTTTTGCCCGCGGGGCCCGCGGACCAATCAGGTTGTGACATGTGTCACAAGGGGGGGGGGGGGGGGGGGCGGAATGAAAAAAATTGCTAAGTATTTGCCAAATTTTCCAAAGTGGAAGAATGGAACGGAGAGCCCGCAGCGAGTAAAATTAGGACATGTGTCCTAAGGGGAAGGTAGATTCGGAGCTCGGGGCGGTTTTTGAAAATTTTGCAAAAGTTTTCGGCCAAAACTAATAAGTGAAAGAAGGGCCCGCACCCCCTATCAGCCATTCAAAAGCCGACACGTGTCCCGGTCGGGCGGGGCGCGGGGGAAAAATGAAATTTTTTCCAAAGTCTAAAAATGTCAAAATTTCAAAGGAAAACCTACGGGAGGCGAAGGAGAGAGGATTCCAGAACGAATAAGAGCTTGCCACGTGGCATCCGACCAGCGGAGCGTGGGGAATTTTTGAAAATTTTTCCAAAGACAAAAAAGAGGTAAAATTTGAAAATTTTTCCCGCTGATTCATTTTTGGGCCGTTTTTGCCCTAAATCTTCAAACGGTCATATCTTTTGATCCAGAGCTCAAATTTTCATATTATTTATATCATTGGAAAGCTGTTAAAATTCTCTACATGACTCCATAGTCAATTTCTAATTTTGGTCCAGCTTGGAGAGAGAAAATTCAAAAACGGTTCTGGTATGTGTCCATGGCCAGAAATGACATTTCAACAACCAAATGTAATACAAAATGGGTCGCATTCTTCTCCAGCATGGTCAAAAATGACAGGGTATGGGTTTTTAAGATCCTCCATGCTGTTTTAATGCATTTTCCATCAATGAGGAATGGGTTCCCACGTTTTTTACGTTTTCTCTCTCCTGGGCTCGACCCATGCATTGTAAAAGCCAGATTTGGCTCATTTCTTGAGGGTTGAACACTTTTTGGCATTGAAAACTTCTTCTTTCACCTCCAGCAAGTGATAGTTGTAAGAATCAGACCTTTTTCACAGTTTGTAACAGGTTTATACCTCTTTGATGGTGGAATGCAAGAGATTTTTTCATGAAATTGACAATGCAAACTCTGTGAATGCTTTCAGTCCTTTGTTTGTATTGTTTTACTTCATTTCAAGACCTCTAATTACATCTATCAACTTGTGTATGTTTTCCCTTGTTGCATTTCATGAATTTGTGTCTATTTATATGGCAAGAAATGTTTCACCACTCCTTTTGGTGCATCACCATCTTTAGTTTAGTTTCATTTTTGCATTTTTATCCCTGTCTCCTTGCAATCTAGGGTAGAATTAGGATTAGAACCTCTGTAGTTATGTAAAATACAGATATAAATCAGAGGATTTTGAGGAACCAGCCTCTAATCTGGAGATTCCTCTCTCGTTTTCACAAGTCCCACACTTGGAGAGAGGTTTCCATGTTGTGCAATCACACTGGATGCTCTAGAATTAACTTGGAAACCTGATTTGCATCCAGGGGTGCTGCTGATTTGCAACAGCAGTTTTGGCATGCCTGGTGGGACATTAGAGGTCTCATTTTTATTGCAGCAAAATTGATGTGCATCTGTTGTAATTTTCTTGCTTGAAAGGAGCTATAATTTTCACCTCCAAGGTGAAGAATCAATTGGTTTCAGCAGTGCAGGCCTGAAAAACTCATGAGAAGAATCACTACAAGGTCAAGAGCTAGAGAAGAAGAAGTGTTGTTTGAATACCTGCAATTATCTCCAAGAGTAAGGCAAAGTGGGAGGAGAATTCAAAGGTCTCCATCTCCACCAAATAGAACTCTCTCAACTCCTCCACCTGGTAGGCCTTTCATTCAATCAACAAGGGTTCTAAGGCCAATTAGAATGGCACAAAACAACCCCTATGTCAATTTCATTGGCAGCAGCCCATTTGCTCTCAATGCACAACATCCAATTCCAATTGCAGCCTTGAAGAACATTCCATAATTCATTGGAGAGAATTAGAAAACTCCAAGTGATCATGTTAAAGACATTGCCAACCTTTGTGCAATTCATGAAATCAATGAGATGCAAGTGGCTGTCAAGTTGCTGGCATCTTCATTCAAGGGGAAAGCATTGCAATGGTTTAGAAGCCTTGGAGCTGGTTCAATCACAAATTTGAATCGGCTATGTATAGCACTTCATGAGAAATTTAGAGATAAGGGAGACAACTTGTCTCTTTTGGAGCAGCTGACAACCATCAAGAGAGCTCCCAATGAGCAGCTGACCGATTTCAACTTCAGATTTCAAAAGACTTGGGAGAGAATTCCAGTAGCAGTCAGGCCAACAGCAGAATGTGCTTTTCTCTACTATCTCAAAGCTCTAAATTCTGATATTTCTATGGTGATTCAGTTCATGGGAGGCATAACTATCCCTATGGCTTATAGCATTGCCATTAGGGCTGAAAATTGTTTGATCCAAGCTGGCAAACTTGCCCCTAGACCTCCCATGCCATTGTTTCCAAGTTTAGAGAGTCCAAACACCAATCAATCACCTAATTTGACTCCTCCCACTCCCAGAAATCAGAGTTCAAATGAAGCTTCTACTTCATCTCCAAGTGCCCCAAATGAGCTTCAAGAAGTCATGAAGCAACTGCAAAACCTAGGCAATGAGCTGGTTACTCTCAAGAGGCAACAAGCCCAAGGTTTTAGACCTTCTTACCAGCCCCAAGCTCAGCCTAACAGGCAGCCATACCAACCACAAAGACCACCTAATCTAGCTACAAATATGAATCAAACAAGGCCTCTACTAATAGACCATTTCAGCCCTACAATCCAAATGTCATATCTGCCTCTAAGGCATTGGTGCCAACACAAAACAACATTGCTCAGGAGTATCACTGGTGTTTTCCATGCAATGAACCTCATAACCAATCCATGTGCTTCAATGGTGCTTTGAATCAAGCATTAATGGTGACAACTACTGGTGTGGAGGGTGAGGGCAGTCAAGGAAACAACCAACAACAAGAAACATTCCAATAGCAATCAGCCCCAAATGACACCACGTTGGTAAATTGGCAAGCAGAGGATTTTTGTGGCATGAATCAAACAGTCTCTCAAGGTGTTGCAGCCAACACAAGGTCAAAAAGGAGGAATTTGGGTGAAGAACAGCCATTGGCTCTAACCAATCCACGACCTTCTATGGTTCCACAAGTGGTTGGCAAACAAAATCCAGTTGTAAATGCACAAGGACAGCCAAGAACAGCTCCTAGGCCAACTCAAATACCAGTTGTTTTTGCTCTAGTGAAAGGAGTGAATGTGCAAACAAAGGGACAACAAAGAGATCCTTCATCACCATTCAGTATCATCGATCAAATGAAGAAGACAAATGTCAACATATCAATGTGGGAATCCCTATCTATCCCAGGCCAAAGAGATTTGCTATAAGCTGCCATGAAGGACTGGCCAACTTCGAATCAGCAAGTTCAAATGCAAGAGAAAGTGCTCACAAATGCTGCCCAGCCTGAGGGAAATCATGGAGGACAGCAAGGTAAAATGTTGAAGACCCCTCCTTTCTATGTTTCATTAATCATTGGAAATCAGCTAGTGCACAATTGCATGATATACTCTGGGGCAAGTAGCTCAGTGATGCCTAAACAAATAGCTAATCAGCTAGGGCTCTAGTATGAAACAATATCCAAAGTGGTAGTGCAGCTAGATGGGACAGCAGTAGCAACAGTTAGAGTGATTAAAAACTTGAGTCTTACCTTGCATGCGTGTCCAAATGTTGTTGTTTTACAAGATGTATCAGTCATAGACCTTCCACCACTCTTTTCCCTTTGCTTGTCAAGGGACTTCACAACCAAGATTGGAGGATATTTGTTTGCTGATTGGTCACACATGCTATTCAGAACGAGGTATGGAACCAAAGATATAGTCAGGTCTGAACCTATTACAAACTTCCACATTGAGCCTTACACTCCAAGTCAGATTAATGCCAATTGCTCAGCATTTGATCAAGAAGATCACCCAAGCACTGATGAAGCTGACACCAAGGTTGGGAGCATCCCGGATCTAACTCTTGATGAATGGGAAAACAAGGTACATGCTTTTGATCCTTATCAAGAAGTAGAAGAATCTGAGATATGGGACTATTGTATACATGAAGAAAATCAGCCTATTCCTAGCATCACCAAGCCAAACCACAAGGATGACAATGAGGTGTGGCAACTATTTTTTGATGGATCAAGGAGTAGACAAGGTGCAGGAGGTGGAGCTATGCTTGTTTCACCTCAAGGAGTAAAGTACTATTTAGCTTTTAGATTTCAGTTTGTATGCTCCAATAACACTGCTGGATATGAAGCCTTGGTGCAAGGGATGCATTGGGCAATCAAGAAAAAAATAAAGAACTTGCAAGTCTTTGGTGATAGTGAATTGATTGTAAATCAGGTCAAGGGACAACATGCTGCCAAGAATGATCTACTCAAGTGCTACAAGAACAGGGTATGGGACCTCATGGAATATTTTGAGGGTTTTGGCATCAAATCCATTCCTAGGAAAGAGAATCAAGCTGCTGACAGGCTTGTAGTAGTAGTTGCAGCCTTTGACATTGTGGAACGCATTCAAAAAGACAAGGTATAGCCAAACATCCATGTTATTGTGAGGCCTTCAGTGCCGGATAACAATGTTAGTTGGCAAGTATTTGAGAATGACCAACAAATCATCCATTTCTTGCAAGAAGAAGCTGAGTTCTCAGCTAAGAATCAAGAAAAACTGGAACAACAGTATGGTGACCAAGTGGTACAGCTGAGAACTAACAAGCTGCCTAAGGGACTTATCACTTTGGAGTCCATTTTTAATCCCATGATCAGTTTAGGAAAGAGAAAGCAAACATTCAGGTCAAGAGAGAAGATTCAGTATCCATCTTGGTGGAAGAGAACAAACCATTGTAAATTGGAAAGATGACAACTGAGCAAGAAAGGTATGAGTTCATACAGCTGTGTCAAGAGTTCCCTGATGTGTTTACTTGGAGCTATGAAGATTTGAAAGGTTTCAATCCCAACTTAGCTCAGCATACCATTGAATTGGATCCAAATACTAAGCCTGTCAGGCAGAAACAAAGACCAGTCAATTCACACATGGAGCCTCTCATGAGGAAAGAATTGGACAAGCTGATTGAGTCAAGAATCATATTCCCAATCAAGCATTCTAGTTGGGTTGCCAACTTGGTTCCAGTCAGAAAGAAGAGTGGAGAGATCATATTATGTGTTGATTTCAAAGATTTAAATAGAGCATCTTTCAAGGACCATTACCCACTCCCTTCCATGGAGCAAATCTTGCAAGTTGTGGCTGGCTCCTAGAGGTTTTCACTACTTGATGGCTACTCCGGCTACAATCAGATTATGGTGAAGGAAGAAGACTAGTTCAAGGCAGCCTTTACAACCAAATGAGGGACTTTTGCATACAGGAAGATGCCATTTGGGTTGTCCAACGCTAGTGCTACCTTCCAAAGAGCAATGGACATGGCATTCAAAGGTTTGATTAACAACATGGTGCTGATTTACCTTGATGATATCACTGTTTTTTCTAAAAATGCAGCAGACCACCTCTCTCATTTAAGACAAGTTTTCACGAGGTGTAGTAAATTTGGAGTGTCTTTGAATCCTAAGAAGTGTATCTTTCTTGCACATGAAGAAAGCTCCTTGGCCATATTGTACCTCCAAAGAAGGATTAGCAATTGATCCAGAGAGAGTTTGAAGCCATAAGAGCACTACCATTGTTTAAGCCACAAGAAGCCCTTCAGAGTTCTGGGGAGGGATAAAATTTGTTTTCGAGGGTTTTTCCCCTAGATTTGCACACTTGTTAAAATTATCACCAAAAATGTTAAAGAAAAGATGGCTTTCAAGTGGACAGCGAAGCAAAGGAGAGTTTTTGAAGCAATTAAAGAAGCCATCTCTCCAAGCCCAACTCTCTCACCGGACTTCCAAGGATTTCCTCCTCTATGCTTTGGAGGTAAATGATCACTATTTCTGCCATTTGGTACAGCAGAAACAAGCGTAATGATGAGCACCCAATTGCTTTCTTCAGCAATAGCCTAGATGACTTATGATGTGAGGTATTCTTTTATTGAAAGCATGGCTGGCAGAGTAAACAGAAGCTTGAAGAAATTCAAGCATTTAGTCTCAAACAACAAGGTCCAGTTGCTAGTCTCACATGCTAGGGTTAAGGACTTCCTCCTCAACAAAGATTTGAATGAGAAAAGGGCAGGTTGGATCACCCGTGTCATGGAGTATGACATTGAGATCAAAATCACCAAGCTGGTAAGAGGAAAAGGATTGTGTGAGTAGCTGGTTTTGGGGAAGCAAAAAAAAACATGCAATGAAGGAGAGGTTGTTTTGACAGTTCAAGATAGCCATGAGCCATGTGGCACTTAGGAAGAAAACAATGTTGCCCCCACTCCTTGTTGGACCCAAGGTATAATGCACTTCCTAAGCACAGGCCTATGCCCTCCGGAGATGAACAAGACCCAAAGAAGACACTTCAGATTGTAGGTTGTCCCATATGCCATTGTTGATGGAGTTTTGTTCAAGAAAGATGTGAATGGAGTGCTGCTGAGATGTATTAGCACAAATCAGATTCATAGGGTGTTGGAAGAATTCATGGTGGGACCAGCTGGTGGTCATTTTACACCAAGAGTGACAGCTCTAAAAATCATGAAGGCTGGTTATTATTGGCCTAAAATTTTTCAAGTGATTGCTAGGGCATGGCTTAAGAGGTTGTAAGAATTGTGAATCTTGATAGGAAAAGAGAGACTTGCTGCCTTATGCATCCAATCTCAGTTGACCAGCCATTCTATGGAATGGGTTTGGGACTTCATTGGAGTCATTAATCTAAATTCAAGTCAAGGGCACAAATGTGATTTTGACAGACACGGACTACTTCACAAATGGACTGAAGCAGCTAGCACTCAAAGACAAATGAGTTAGCATCTTAGACTTTATGAGGGGATAGGCAGACTAGATTTGGTATACTTTGCTACAATAATCTCAGATAATGCATTGGCATTCATTTAGATCTAAGGTGATTGAGTGGGCTAGTCAAGAACAAGATCTTACCTAAGCACTTCATCAAACTATTACCTCAAGGTAATGGCTAGGCTGAGTATCTCCAAAGAAGGATTAGCAAATTGAATCCAGAGCGAGTTGAAGCCTAAGGCACTACCATTGTTTTAAGCCACAAGAAAGCCTTCGAGTTTTTGGGGAGGTAAAAATTTGTTTCGAGGTTTGTCTAGATTTGAGCCCTGTCAAAACTTATCACCAAAATGTTTAAAGAAAAGAGGGCTTCAAGTGGAAAGAGAAGGCAAGAGAGTTTAAGGGAGTTTGAAGCATTTCAAAGAAGCCATCTTAAGCACCAACTCTCTTCACCCGGAATTCTCCAAGGATTCATCCTCTATTGAATTGGAGTTGGTCATTGACAATATTTCTGCCATGTTGGAAGCAGAACAAGGCTAATGATGAGCAGCCCAATTGCTTTCTCAGCCATAGCCGAGATGACTATGAGGTGAGGTATTCTTTTATTGAGAAGCATGTGCTGGCAAGTAAAAGAAGACTTGAAGAAAATTCAGCATTGGTCTCAAAACAACAAGGTCAGTTTGCTAGTCTCACATGCTAGGGTTAAGGACTTCCTCCTCAACAAATATTTCAATGAGAAAAGGGCAGGTTGGATCACCCGTGTCATGGAGTATGACATTGAGATCAAAATCACCAAGCTGGTAAGAGGAAAAGGATTGTGTGAGTAGCTGGTTTTGGGGAAGCAAAAAAAAAACATGCCAATGAAGGAGAGGTTGTTTTGACAGTTCAAGATAGCCATGAGCCATGTGGCACTTAGGAAGAAAACAATGTTGCCCCACTCCTTGTTGGACCCAAGGTATAATGCACTTCCTAAGCACAGGCCTATGCCCTCCGGAGATGCACAAGACCCAAAAGAAGACACCTTCAGATTGTAGGTTGTCCCATATGCCATTGTTGATGGAGTTTTGTTCAAGAAGATGTGAATGGAGTGCTGCTGAGATGTATTAGCACAAATCAGATTCATAGGGTGTTGGAAGAATTCCATGGTGGACCAGCTGGTGGTCATTTTACACCAAGAGTGACAGCTCTAAAAATCATGAAGGCTGGTTATTATTGGCCTAAATTTTCAGTGATTGATATTGCATGGAATATTAAGAGGTGGAAGAATGGTGCATTATTGAGAGAAAGAGAGACTTGCTGCCCTTCCATTGCATCCAATCAAGGTGCCATGCCATATGCAATGGGGTTTGGACTTCATTGGAGTCATAATTAAATTCAAGTCAAGGGACAAGGATTTGACAGCCACGGACTACTTACAAATGGACTGAAGCCCCCCCCCGACCCAGTAGTAGCACTCAAAGACAAATGAGTCTGCATCTTAGACCTTTTAATACGCAGGCGGATAGACAACTAGATTTGGTATACTGTAAAATAATCTCAGATAATGCATTGGCATTCATTAGTTAAGGTGATTGAGTGGGCTGTGTCAAGAACAAGATCTACTAAGCATTCATAAACTATCCCATCAGGGTAATGCTAGGATTGGATGAGTCTCAAACAAGAACTTGTTGAGGATCATTAGGACTCTTGATGAGAATCAGAGGTCTTGGCATACCAAACTAAAATCAGCCTTATGGGCTGATAGGATAACTCCCAAGAGATCCACAGGTAACTCTCCATTCAAACTTGTCTATGGAAGAGAGGCAATATTGCCCATGTCACTTGAATTGCCAACATTGGAACTCATGAAGCAATTAGAGTTGCTAGAGTTTGAACCCATGGAGGTGAGATATGCAGAGTTGATGGAGCTACAGGAGGTCAGAAATCAAGCATCCCAAGCAATGGAAAAGGACCAAGCTTTGATCAAAAAGACCTTTGATAGGAAGGCCAAGGATAGATCTTTTTAGGTTAGAGATCTAGTGTTGAAATGGGATGTGGATAGAGCAAAACCGGGAAGGCATTCAAAATTTGATGCCATTTGGAGTGGCCCATACATGGTCACGAAGTGCAAGAACAACAATGCTTTCCAATTGGATCCAAGGTGACTGAGTGGGCTGTCAAGAATGGGATCTACCTAAGCACTTCATCAAACTATTACCCTCAAGGTAATGGCCAGGCCAAGTCTACCAAACAAGAACGTATTGGGGATCATTGAGGAGGGACTCATTGATGAGAAGCAAAGGTCTGGCATACAAACTGAAACAGCCTCTGGGCTGATAGGATTAACTCCCAGAGATCCCACAGGTAACCTCCATGTCAAAACTTGTCTATGGAAGAGAGGCAAATCTGCCAGGTCAATTGAGTTGCCAACATTGGAACTCATGAAGCCAATTAGAGTTGTGAAGTTTGAAAGCCATGGAGGTGAGATATGCCAGAGTTGAGGGAGCTGTAGGCGTCAGAAATCAGGCATACCAAAGCAATGGAAAAGGGACCACCAAGCTTTGATCAAAAAGACCTTATAGGAAGGCAAGGATAGACTTTTTCAGTGTTGGAGATCTGAGAGTTTGAAATGGGATGTGGATAGAGAAAAAAGCCGGGAAGGCATTCAAAATTTGATGCCATTTAGAGTGGCCCATACATGGTCACGAAGTGCAAGAACAACAATGCTTTCCAATTGGCCTCATTGGATGGTGAAGAACTGCAGATTCCAGTCAATGGAATCTATCTCAAGCATTGCTTCTAGAGGGAAATTTACCACCTTGTAAATATTAGATTAGATTTTCATTCCTCCAAGTGCTTGTGCACATTGTTTTGTTGTAGGCTAGTTTTGTTTTCCCTAAGTGCTTTGGCACAGCTTGGTATCCATGGAGATGTTTTGTAGTCCTTTCTTCCATCAGGTGATATTCCATCTTCCTCCTTGCACATTCTAAGTCAGTTGAGGTTCTAAACAGAATATTTGATGACTCCATGCCCAATTGACTACTTCAGGCAACTAGTATTTTCATCTAGTAGGTAGATGACCACTCTGAGTCACCAAAATTGTTATCCAAAATGGTGCCCCAGCTCATTTTTGTGGCTAACTCCTTGTGTTCTTGGCTCTCTTGTGCCTCAATCTACATGTTTTGATTTTCAGGCACTCAAGGTTTTGTGAAAATGGCACCATCAAATAGAGCTCTCTCTCAGCTTTCCAGAAATGTAAATTTTTCCTCCTAACTCCTTATATTTTTCAAGTTATGGCTCGGCGGAGTTTTTGTGGAAAATTTTCCCATTTGAGGCCCACAGCCAATAGGAAGTTGCCACGTGGCAGAGGAGTTCGGGGGTCGGAGGAAAATTTGAATTTTTTGCAAGTATTTTGGTCGAAGGTTCAAATGGAAATTTTTGCCCGTGGGGCCCGCAGACCAATCAGGTTGTGACACGTGTCACAAGGGGGGGGGGGTGGAATGAAAAAATTTGCTAAGTATTTGTCAAATTTTCCAAAGTGGAAGAATGGAACGGAGAGCCCGCAGCGAGTAAAATTAGGACACGTGTCCTAAGGGGAAGGTAGATTCGGAGCTCAAGGTGGTTTTTGAAAATTTTGCAAAAGTTTTCGGCCAAAACTAAAAAGTGAAAGAAGGGCCCGCGCCCCCTGTCAGCCATTCAAAAGCCAACACGTGTCCCGGCCGGGCGGGGCGCGGGGGAAAAATGAAAATTTTTCCAAAGTCTAAAAATGTCAAAATTTCAAAGGAAAACCCATGGGAGGCAAAGGAGAGAGAATTCCAGAATGAATCAGATATTTCCATGTGGCATCCGACCAACAGAGCGCGGGGAATTTTTGAAATTTTTTCCAAAGACAAAAAAGAGGTAAAATTTGAAATTTTTTCCCGCCGATCCGTTTTTGGGCCGTTTTTGCCCTAAATCTTCAAACGATCATATCTTTTGATCCAGAGCTCAGATTTTTGCGTTCTTTATATCATTGGAAATATGTTAAAATTATCTACATGATTTCATGGTCAATTTCTAATTTTGGTTTAGGTTGGAGAGAGAAAATTCAAAAACAGTTCTGGTACGTGTCCATGGCCAGAAATGACATTTCAACAACCAAATTTAATACAAAATGGGTCGCATTCTTCTCCAGCATGGTCAAAAATGATAGGGTATGGGTTTGTAAGGTCCTCCATGCTATTTTAATGCATTTTCCATCAATGAGGAATGGGCTCCCACGTGTTTTTATGTTTTCTCTCTCCTGGGCTCGACCCATGCATTATAAAACCCAGATTTGGCTCATTTCTTGAGGGTTGAACACTTTTTGGCATTGAAAACTTCTTCTTTCACCTCCAGCAAGTGATAGTTGTAAGAATCAAACCTTTTTCATAGTTTGTAATAGGTTTATACCTCTTTGATGGTGGAATGCAAGAGAATTTTTCATGAAATTGACAGTGCAAACTCTGTGAATGCTTTCAGTCCTCTATTTGTATTGTTTTACTTCATTTCAAGACCTCTAATTACATCTATCAGCTTTTGTATGTTTTCCCTT
Organism: Taxus chinensis; assembly: GCA_019776745.2. Classification (NCBI taxonomy): domain Eukaryota; kingdom Viridiplantae; phylum Streptophyta; class Pinopsida; order Cupressales; family Taxaceae; genus Taxus; species Taxus chinensis. The sequence continues at coordinate 464,698,467 of CM034148.1, forward strand.
GTTGCATTTCATGAATTTGTGTCTATTTATATGGCAAGAAATGTTTCACCACTCCTTTTGGTGCATCACCATCTTTAGTTTAGTTTCATTTTTGCATTTTTATCCCTGTCTCCTTGCAATCTAGGGTAGAATTAGGATTAGAACCTCTGTAGTTGTGTAAAATATAGATATAAATCAGAGGATTTTGAGGAACCAGCCTCAAATCTGGAGATTCCTCTCTCATTTTCACAAGTCCCACACTTGGAGAGAGGTTTCCATGTTGTGCAATCACACTGGATGCTCTAGAATCAACTTGGAAACCTAATTTGCATCTAGGGATGTTGCTGATTTGTAACAACAGTGTGCATGTGCGTGTGCATGTGTGTGAGTGTGCATATGTGTGCTCATGTGCATGTGCGTATACGCGTTTGTGTGTATGTATGTGTGCGTGTGTGTGTGCGTGCACGTGCGTGTGTGCGTGGGTGTGTGCGTGTGTCTGTGCATATTTGTTTATGTGTGTGTCTATGCATGTGTCTGTGTGTGTGCACGCATGTACGTCCGTGTGCATATGTGTATGTGTGCGTGTGCATGTGCATATCCGTGTGTGTGCACATGTGCGTGCATTATGCATGTGCATGTGCATGTGCATGTGCATTCGTTTGGGTATCGGTATGTGTGTGTGTCTGTTGCGACTATCTGTGTCCACATGTGTGTGTGCATGTGCGTGTACATGTGTGCGTGCGCGTGCATGTGCACGTGCGTGTGCGTGTGTATGTGCATGTGTGTGCGTGTGTGTGTGTGTGTGTGTCTGCGTGTGGTGTGTGGGGTGGGGGGGGAGGTTGGTGTGTTGTGCGCGTGTACGTCCGTGTGCGTGTGTGTTAGTGTGCATGAGGATGTGCGTGTGTGTGTGCATGTGCGTTTGCATGTGCGTGTGCGTGTGCGTGTGCATGTCCGAGTGCGTGTGTGTGTGTTTGGGTTGTGGGTGTGTGTCCATGTGAGTGTTTGTGTACGTGACCTTTAACATATGTGTGTGGGTGTGTGTGTGCGTGTGCGTGCGTGTGCGTGTACGTGTGTGTATGCGTGTGTGTGCGCATGCGTGTGCCATGTGTGTGTGTATGCGCATGCATGTGCGTGTTGCATAATATGCGGTTTAGTGGGTGCGTCCATATTTTTGTGCATGTGCATTTTTTTTTGTGTGTGCATGTATTGTGAATATGTTTGTGTGTTGGCATGTGAGCGTGTATGCCCTTGTGCATAGAATGTTGTGTGCATGGCATGCGGATGTGTGTTGGTGTGTGTGTGGGAATGCGTGCGCATTTGCATGTGCGTGTATGTGCATTTGGGTTGTGGGTATGTGTGTATGTGTGTGTCCGTGCGAGCGTGTACATCCACGTGTCTTTAATATGTGTGTGCATGTGCAATGGTGTGTGTGTGTGTGTGTGTGCGATGTGCATGGTGGGTGCGGGTGTGTGCGTGTGCTGCATGTGTTGTTGTGATGTGCGTATGTGTGCATATAGGATGTGTGCTTGTGCATATGCGTAGGTGTGTGTGCATGTGAGCGTGGGTTTTAGGTGTGTTTTTGTGTGTGTGTGTATCCATGCGAGCGTTTGCATACGAAACTTTCACATATGTGGTGGTTGTGCATTGATGGCTGGCGTTGTGTTGCATTGCGTGTTGTGTGCATGGGTGGCGAGCCGTTGTAGTGTGTGAGTGGGTGCATGTGCATTTTTTTGTGTGGGTCGTGTGTTGTGTGTGCATGTGTGGTGTGTATGTGTGTGTGGCAGTGTACATCCAGTGGCATATATGTAGGTGTGCCATGTGTTTGTGTGTGCGTGTGACGTGTGGTGGTGCTTTGTGTGCGTTGCGCATGTGCATGTTGGATATGTGTATACGTCCGGGTTACGTATATATTATGTTTGCTCGTGCATGGCAGCACATGTACATGTGTGTGTGGCATGTGTGCGTGGTGTGTGTAGTGTGCGTGTGTGTGTGTGCGTGTGCGTGTGCGTGTGCGTTTGGTGTGGGTAATGTGTGTGTGTGTGCGCGACCGCCTGCGTCGGGCTGTTGTGTGTGTTGTGTGGGTGATGTGGGGGTGCGTGTTGTGGGCGTGAAAAGTTTCGGCCAAAACTAAAAGTGAGAAGGGCCCGCGCCCACTGTCAGCCATTCAAAAGCCAAAACCGTGTCCCGGCCGGGCGGGGCGGGGGGAAAAATGAAACATTTTTCCAAGTCTAAAAATGTCAAAATTTAACAGGAAAACCCATGGAGGCAAAAAGGATAGAGAGAATTCCAGAAATGAATCAGATATTTCCATTGGGCTCGACAAAGAGCGCGGGGAATTTTTGAAATTTTTTCCAAAGACAAAAAAGAGGTAAAATTTGAAATTTTTCCCGCCGATCGGTTTGGGCCGTTTTTGCCCTAAATCTTCAAACGTCATATCTTGATCCAGAGCCAGATTTTTGCGTTCTTATATCATTGGAAATAGTTAATAAAATTATCTACATGTTTCATGGTCCAATTTCGAATTTTGGTTTTTTTTTAGTTGGAGAGAGGAAAATTCAAAAAAGTTTCTGGTAGTGTCCATGGCCAAGAAATGAATTCAACAACCAAAATTGAATACCAAAAGGGTCGCATCTTCTCCAGCATGGTCAAAAATGCCATGCTAGGGTATGGGTTTGTAAGGTCCTCCATGCTATTTTAATGCCTTTTCCATCAATGAGGAATGGGCTCCCACGTGTTTTTTTATGTTTTCTCTCTCCTGGGCTCGACCCATGCATTATAAAACCCAGATTTGGCTCATTTCTTGAGGGTTTGAACACTTTTTGGCATTGAAAACTTCTTCTTTCACCTCCAGCAAGTGATAGTTGTAAGAATCAAAACCTTTTTCCTAGTTTGTAATAGGTTTATACCTCTTGATGGTGGAATGCAAAGAGAATTTTTTTCATGAAATTGACAGTGCAAACTCCCTGTGAATGCTTCAGTCCCTCTATTTGTATTGTTTTACTTCATTTCAAGACCTCTAATTAATCTATCAGCTTTTTGTATGTTTTCCCTTGTTGCATTCATGAATTTGTGTCTATTATATGGACAAGAACATGTTTCACCACTCCTTTTTTGGTGCATCACCATCTTTAGTTTAGTTTCATTTTTGCATTTTTATCCCTGTCTCTTGCAATCTAGGGTCTAGAATTAGGATTAGAACCTCTGTAGTTGTGTAAAATATAGATATAAATCAGAGGATTTTGAGGAACCAGCCTCAAATCTGGAGATTCCTCTATCATTTTCACAAGTCCCACACTTGGAGAGAGGTTTCCATGTTGTGCAATCACACTGGATGCTCTAGAATCAAATTGGAAACTAATTTGCATCTAGGGATTGTTGCTGATTTGTAACAACAGTGTGCATGTGCGTGTTGCATGTGTGTGAGTGTGCATATGTGTGCTCATGTGCATGTGCGTATACGCGTTTGTGTGTATGTATGTGTGCGTGTGTGTGTGCGTGCACGTGCGTGTGTGAGTGGGTGTGTGCGTGTGTCTGTGCATATTTGTTTATGTGTGTGTCTATGCATGTGTCTGTGTGTGTGCACGCATGTACGTCCGTGTGCATATGTGTATGTGTGCGTGTGCATGTGCATATCCGTGTGTGTGCACATGTGCGTGCATCTATGCATGTGCATGTGCATGTGCATGTGCGTTTGGGTATCGGTATGTGTGTGTGTCTGTGCGACTATCTGTGTCCACATGTGTGTGTGCATGTGCGTGTACATGTGTGCGTGCGCGTGCATGTGCACGTGCGTGTGCGTGTGTATGTGCATGTGTGTGCGTGTGTGTGTGTGTGTGTCTGCGTGTGTGTGGGGTGGGGGGGGAGGTGTGTGTGTTGTGCGCGTGTACGTCCGTGTGCGTGTGTGTTAGTGTGCATGTGGATGTGCGTGTGTGTGGTGCATGTGCGTTTGCATGTGCGTGTGCGTGTGCGTGTGCATGTCCGAGTGCGTGTGTGTGTGTTGGGTTGTGGGTGTGTGTCCATGTGAGTGTTTGTGTACGTGACCTTTAACATATGTGTGTGGGTGTGTGTGTGCGTGTGCGTGCGTGTGCGTGTACGTGTGTGTATGCGTGTGTGTGCGCATGCGTGTGCATGTGTGTGTGTATGCGCATGCATGTGCGTGTGCATATGCGTGTTTACGTGGGTGCGTCCATATTTTTGTGCATGTGCATTTTTTTTTGTGTGTGCATGTATATGTGCATATGTTTGTGTGTGTGCATGTGCGCGTGTATGTCCTTGTGCATATATGTATGTGTGCATGTGCATGCGTGTCTGTGTGTGTGTGTGTGTGTGCATATGCGTGCGCATTTGCATGTGCGTGTGCATTTGGGTGTGGGTATGTGTGTATGTGTGTGTCCGTGCGAGCGTGTACATCCACGTGTCTTTACATATGTGTGTGCATGTGCATTTGTGTGTGTGTGTGTGTGTGCGTGTGCATGTGTGTGTGCGTGTGTGCGTGTGCGTGCATGTGTGTGTGCATGTGCGTCTGTGTGCATATATGTATGTGTGCTTGTGCATATGCGTATGTGTGTGTGCATGTGTGCGTGGGTTTTAGGTGTGTTTTTGTGTGTGTGTGTATCCATGCGAGCGTTTGCATACGCAACCTTTAACATATGTGTGTGGTTGTGCATATGTTTGTGCGTTTGTGTGCATGTGCGTGTGTGTGCATGTGTGTGCGCATGCGTGTGCGTGTGTGCGTGGGTGCATGTGCATTTTTTTGTGTGTCTGTGTGTGCATGTGTGTGTGTATGTGTGTGTGCGTGTACATCCATGTGCATATATGTATGTGTGCATGTGCATTTGTGTGTGCGTGTGCGTGTGCGTGTGTGTGTGCGTGTGCATGTGCATGTGTGTATATGTGTACGTCCGTGTACGTATATCTATGTTTGCTTGTGCATGTGCATGCACATGTACATGTGTGTGTGCATGTGTGCGTGTGTGTGTATGTGTGCGTGTGTGTGTGTGTGTGCATGTGCGTGTGCGTTTGGGTGTGGGTATGTGTGTGTGTGTGCGCGACCGCCTGCGTCGGCTTGTGTGTGTGTGTGTGTGTGTGTGTGTGCGTGTGTGTGCGTGTGCATGTTGACACTATTCAGATACTAATCTTGACACTATTGGTCACATTTTGGATATTATAATGTTTTGATGTAGTATGATGTATCAGGGACTATTATGGACATTATTATGTTTTGATTAGTATGATGGTTAGATGTTAGATCCTGGATTAATATTGATCTGGATTCAGATATTTTGCTTGATGATCATTGAGACATCATTATTATTATGTGGATGATGACATACTGGTTGACATGGACAGGTTATTGCTTTTGATTGTAGACATGTGACATTGATATTATGAATAGCTATAGTATAGAGATCTATTGGATGATGATATAGTTGCAGTTGAATTTAAATGATAAATGTTAAATTATTGATAATGTTGTGATTTAGATTTAATAATTGTATGTTGCTTATATCATTTGGATGTTCTGATATGGCCACGAGGCCGAAGGGGTATATTGCATTTTGCAGGTTAAAAATCACAACAATGTCGGGGGACTGGAGACTAACCATATTGGAATTCAGTGTGAAATCAACAAGGTCACCATGGCAACTGTGTCTGAGTTGTATGTTGTGTTTTGTTAGGATTTCCCATGGGGGGATTTCCATTATTGTGGCCATGGGGTATATGTGTGCTTTATTTGTTGTGTCCCTTTTTAAAATTATTGTTGTATGTATTTTATTTGTAATGTGCTCTTTATTTTAATTATTTTAATGTGATAGTATAATGTGAGAGTCTTATAGTTAAATTTCAATTATATTAATTGGGATGTGGAAGATAAATTAAATGTTATTGTCTTGGTTGAAAATGAAATTTATTTATATATTTTATAACCATATGGTAATTAAATATATGGTTGTATCTAAAGTTTGTAATAAATAAATGTCATAAATATAAATGCATGTTTAAGAAGAGTGTGTAAGAGGATGTAAGAGTTGTGTAAGTGAAATGATAGATTGTGTAAGTTGTAAGAAGATTTTGGAGTGTAGAACACTCCATCTCTTTTTGAAACTCGGATTTGAGCCTTGGGAGCCTAAATTGGAGGCTTGTGGGACAAGTTAAACTTGTCCCACACCTCTCAAAAACCTCGACCAACCATGTTTATTAATTTGGAGTCAAAATCAACTTATTTTATTGCATTTTGACATGATTTATTGTAAGATTTGTTTGCACTTGTCTTACAAATTTTAAATGCATTCTTTTTTTTAGGATGGGCAAAAAAATGAAGTGTGTAAGTGGTTTGTCATTCACATTTATTGGGATTTAATTTTCTTGATGTTGATTGCATTTTGGGATGAGGAAAAATGATGTGGCATCCCACTTGGAATCCACATCATCCTCTTCCACCCTCTCCTTTAAAATTGGAATTCCTCCTCATTTTGAGGTTGTTGAAAGTTGGAGATTTCACTCTTGGGTCAAATTTTCTTGCATTTTTTGAGCTTCCTTGGTGGAAGAAGTGGAATTACTTGTGCATGCATTCCTCTTGCTTATTGGGACTGGTTTTTGTGCAACAAAGAACCTGTTGTTTTGGAAACAAGTCTCCATTATGGAGAGGTAGGCTCCCACTCTTTTAAAACTACTGTATTTTCCTCTTTTAGCATGAATTTGAATGTGTTGTGTTTGTAATTTTTTTGAGGGATGGGTAGAATGCTTAGGGCATGGTGTGGAGAGAATACTATGAGGTTATCAGAGGAGGGATAAGGGATTTTCCATTGTTATTTGTTCTTGGGAGGGAATGTTGGTTTGGGATCCACCTAGGAAAGGAAATTGCTTGCATTTCCTACTTTGGGGGAGGTATAAGGGATAAATTTGGAGGAGGGATAAGGAGGGGTTGAGGAGGGATAAGGTTTATGGGATTGCTATGATCTTGGCAGTTTGCTCTTGGTGGATGCCCAAAATTCAACTTGGGAGGCATAAGGAGACCTCCATAGTTCTTGCTCTTGCTTGGCTTGCTTGCTTGGAGAAGGAGCCTTTGTTTTGTTTGGAATTGATTATTGTAGTTGAGAACTACATCTTCTTGCTTTGTGTTTATTTGTGTTTGTGAAATTATGCTTGTATGTGAAGAAGCCATGTTGCCATGTGTTGTATCATCATGTTCCATTCCAATATGGTTGGGGCTCGGGGGCCAATGGGGAAAGATGGCTTCTCTTTTCCCATTGGATGTCTTGGTTGGGTGGAGAGCGTTGCCTTTCCCCCTTCCTTGTTGTGATCCAAGTTGCAAGAATGAAGAAATCAGCAAGTTGTTGTTTGGAGAAAGAAGAATACAGTTTGACAGTCATCCTTTTTGAGAAAACTCTTGTAACCCCTTCCCACATCGCATGGATGAGTTGTATAATTTTGTAATGTGAAGCCATTATATGGTAAATGGAAGTCTGAAATTTAATTGAAATGTAAAGATGAAATATTCTATTCTCTGTATTGGAAAAGACTGTCATACAGTTGTAGATTTAACATTGAAATTCAAATGAAGAAATGATATGTTGATGTAATGTTGAAAATCAATGAAATAAATTTATTCCTTCCTCAATTGCAGTGTTGGATTTAGTATTTAATTGTAATTTTTCTTTAAATTGGAGTTACTGTTTTGAAATGTTATCTCTGTGTGAAAAGAAAATGCATATGGAAGAGAAATACAACATTTTGTTCCTTATAATTATTAAAATTTGAAATACAAAACGTTGCCTTATTGTCTGAATGAGAAGATGGATAAATTAATTGTTTAGACAAGATTTTATAAGTTTACCATGTTTTGGAAGTGGCAAATAAATCATTACAATTGTTAATAAATGAACTCTGTTCCTTTTCTTTTCTAAATCTGGCAATTAAAATTTAATCTAATAAATGTGCAGTTCAGATCTGCAACTTAAATTAAGTATTGACAATGCAATGTTAGATGAAATACGTTATGAAGGCAATTTGACCTAGACGTTTAAGAACTTTACAAAATCAAATCTTATGATCACTTTTCACATCAAAAGTACAAATCACCATACCATTTGTAAAATGTTATCTCTGTTTTAAAGTTAAAATGCGTAATGTGCATAGGATTAAATACAGTATTCTGTTCGTTAGACTTTATACTCAGCAATTTGAAATTACAAAACGTTGCCTTATTGTCTGAATGAGAAGATGGATTTACACTTAAGACAAGATTTGATAAGTTTACCGTGTTTTGGAAGTGGCAAATTCACTAAAACATTACAGTTAATAAATGAACTCTGTTCCTTTTCTTTTCTAAATTGGTAATTAGAAACTCAATAGAATTGCAATTCGGAGTAACTTAAATTAAGTATTGAAACAACAATGTTTGTTTACGTTATAAGGAATTCAATTTGACCGTCAACTATCAGAGAAAGACGTTTGAGAACTTTACAAAATCAATGTATAAACTTGTTGGATCAAATTCCCGTCAGTAGGATGTAAAACAACAGTTGTCTCAATCCACAAATTGAACCTTAAAACTAATCTTAAATCCACCCAATATCATTCCCCCATGTTCAATTACATGTTGAAGAGAATAAATATCAAAATTGAATTAAATTTTATAAGTTGGAAACTGCAAGTTTTAAAATTATAAACCCTGCAGATTGATTTCTTAAAATTGACCATCTAAAATTCACCAAATTCTAAAATTGATGATTTCTTTGCAAAGAGGACTCCGAGAGATTTCGGAAAGTCCTCGTTTGCCTAAAATGGAGCTTCCTATCAAAAGTTATGGCCATTTGAAGTTTTACTTCAAAATGGCCATCCCAAACCAAAAACGAAATAATTCGACCTTAGAAAAATTTAAATTTTGAACTTTGGAAAAAGTTCCTAAAAATTTCCTTTATGGCCCCGCCACCCTCTCATTCTATCAAATTGTTGACATGGCACCTTGGAAGGGTGGGCCCTTAATAAAAAACTTAAAATTTTGAATCAAAACTTTCCCTGGGAAAATTTTCCTAAATTTCCCCGCAACCTTGCAGCCCCTAACCAATCACGTCTGACAAATTCAGGGGGGGTGCCAGATCAAAATGGAAAACTTAAATTTTTTTTTGCTTGTGGGAAAACTTTCACTTTTCTCCCCGCAAATGTGACCTGGCACCAATATGTTGACAATGGCAGGGAGGGCCCGTGGATTTAGAAATGAAAACTTAACTTTTTACCCTTTTGGAAAAATTTCACTTTTTCCTCCGCCAACCCGCATCCCCGCAGCCAATAGGATGTTGACACATGTCCCCATGGGTGCACGGGTCCATGCAATTCTTTTAACCTTTTAACCCCATGGGTGAAAAATCCAAATTTCCTCTGCCGGCCTGCGGCCAATCACAAAGCGCCACGTGGCCATTTGAGCAAGTGCGGAGGCATGGAGGAAAATTTTCCTTTGGAAAATTAAGACTTTGGTTTTGGGAAAAATTTCAATTTTTCCCCATGACCCGCTGGCTTGCACCAATCACGTGATGACACATGGCATTTGGGAAACTTTTCCCAATTTTCTCCCTAACCCCGCGGACCTCCAAGGGAAAATTTTCCCCTAAAACTCCGCCTGGCCATAACTTGAGTTTTACAAAGAGTTAGGAGGACTTATTTATATGGTTGGAAAGGTGAGGAAATTTCCTATCCAATGAGCCTAGTTTAGGAAAGTTTTGATAACTTCTAAGTGTGTGAAAAATTCTAGTTGAAGTTAAGGGCTTGATAGAGAGCAGGCTTGGCGATAAATTTCTCCCTGAACCTTAGTAAAACTTGTAACCTCCAAATTGGAACCTTGTAAACTTGTTATAAGATAAAAATGGAAATCTTGGGTTTGGTTAATCAGAATTTGTTCCAGAACCTATTTAGTTTCAAACTAGTGTCTTGCAACTTGGTTGTAGACTCTTCTTACAAAAAAAAATTATTCCATAATTTTCCTAATTTGTTTCTTGGTCTCAAGTAGTAGTTGAAGCAGGCATCACACTTGGTATCAGAGCAGTGGTTCAAAAGCTTGGACCATTGGGCACACTAGAAACATTGAGACTTGAAACCTAAAACTAGCAAATTGATAATCTAGAAAACAAAACTATTTGAAAATTGAACATGTTAGTAAACTTAGAAAACTGAAGGAAACTCAAGGTAATGAACTAACTCCCACTCTGGTCTATGCAGGGAGCTCAGAAGGAGTAGGAGGAACATTCACAGAGGCTCAGACACCAGCACCGCCACCACCTCCACCACCACCACCAGATCAGGGTTTAGCAGCTATCCTACCACAAATTTTACAGACCCTCCAAGATGTTAATGCCGCCTTACGTGGAGGATCAGTAGGAGGGAACTCAGGCAGATAGGACAGAGATACTTCCATTGAGGGACATGCACCTCCTTCACATGGTGAGGAAGATGGAGGAGAGAATTTTCATGGAGAGTCAGTTAGAGCAGAATCTCCACCTGAGGGGACATGGTGACCATATTTCAGGACAGAGAGAGAGGTCTTGGAGCCCTAGGCTCGAGGGATGTAGGTAGAGAGGCCCAGAGGCCATCAGACCACAGCTGCAGATCACATCAGGGAAATCCTTAAGCTTAGGCCCTCACTTTATTCAGGTGACATGGGGGGATTCCAAACAGAGGCCTGGCTGGTTAGCTTGAGTGGTTACTTCAAGCTTTTTCCTTGTTCTAGCAACACGAAAGCTTGTGTTGCGATCCATCTACTGAAGGATGGAGCTGGAGTATGGTGGAGGACAGAGGAGCACAAGCTCCATATAGATTCAGAGACAGTCACTTGGGAGCTATTTGAGGAGAGATTCAGGAGTAGATACTTGCCATGGAGATTCATACACAAGAGGATCGATGAGTTCCATGACCTTCGACAGGCTTCCCTTACAGTGGCCGAGTATGAGAGTAGGTTCCTGGACCTGCTTCAGTACATTGATTACATGTAGGATGAGTAGGTGTGGATCCACAGGTTCATCCAGGGCCTTAATTTGGACATTGGAGGTACTGTACGGATCCACTGCCCATAGACATTAGCAGAGGCCATTGAGAAGGCCTACATTGTAGAGGAGACTCGGGGTAAAACCCAACAGGCTAGAGACCGAGTCAGGAGCCGTATTCAGCAGTTACAAGATAGCAGATCGAGGGGGTCAGCTCCTCCTCCCCGTGGTGGTCAGCATTCTTCACAGTCATCTTTCAGGCCACAGCAGTAGCAGCAACAGTAGTCCTGCCCACCTTTTAGGCCTCCTCAGAGAGTTGATGCATAGAGAGGTCGGAGCATGGGGCCTCCTAGGGGTCCCACCAGGACACAGGGTGGAGCTAGAGCTCAGTCAGTAGGAGCTCGACCACAGAGGCCACAGTAGACTATGGCTGGATCATCAGGGTCCATAGCACCTACCTCTAGGGCACCTTCTGGCGGTGCTGCAATTTGGAGGACTTCAGGTGGTTGCTTCGGGTGTGGAGTAGCGGGACACTTTTGGAGAGATTGCCCCCATAACCCTAATAAGGGTAAGGCACCCATCTCAGAGCCTATAGTCAGAGACATGGGACAGAGTCACAGGATCTATGTAGTGGTTGAGAACCGCCAGGCTGAGCACCAGAGCACGGTCATTGAGACTACAGGTAGTATTGGAGGTGTTCTTACTTCTATATTGTTTGACTTTGGTTCTTCTGATTCATTTATTGCACCATCCTTGGTAGAGCGATGCAGGCTGGTGGCTGTTAGACAGGGTCATAGTTGGGATGTTGAGATGGCTTCGGGAGCCAAGGTCTCAGTAGACTCCTTAGTAAAGGAGTGTGTTGTTAACTTGGGACCTTTCACCACCACTTCAGATCTCCGCATACTTCCTTTGGGCTCGTATGGAGTCATTTTAGGCATGGATTGGTTGTCTGCACATAGGGCCAGGATGGATTGCTATCATAAGACTATATCTTGTGTAGATGATCTTGGAGTTGAGTCGGTGATTTCAAGGGTCAGGAGACCTATTTCTATTCACACTATCTCTGCTATGCAGCTCAAGCGGTGTGTGCGACAGGGTTGTCAGATGTATGCAGTCACAGTCAGTGACAGGGTAGAGGATGGGTCTAGTGGGCCATCGCTAGATGACCATCCCATTTTGAGAGAGTATCACAGCACCCCTGAGTTTTACAAGGGAGCTACCGGGGATGCCACTCCCCATGTGAGATTGATTTCCATACCTTGATCTGGAAAAGCTCTCCGGAGAAGAGCCTATTTCACTATTCTCTCTTATCAGATGACCACCCAAGCTATTGTGAGCTCAAGTTGTAGCTGGAGGGCCTTACTCAGAGAAAGGCCTTATCCTATCCTAGTGTATCCCCTTGGGGTGCAAGAAGATTTGTGAAAGATAAAACCTAATGGATCTAACAGTTGTGATGACTACCGCATAATCTGAATAAGGTAACAATCAAGAATCATTATCCCTACCTCACAAATGATGACTTGTTAAAATGCAAATGCAAGGGAGCCATGGTGTTAACTAAGATTGATCTCAAGTCAGGGTACCATCAGTTGAGGATTAAGAGGTAGACATTCATAAGACTACTTTTCGTTGAGGTATGGGCACTATGAGTTCACAGTGGTGCCCTTTGGTTTGCTCCAAATGCCCCCGTAATATTCATGAATTTGATGAAGAGGCAAAGTGCATTCAGGACCTTTTTAGATCACTTCATGCTCATATTTCTTGATGACATTCTGATTTACTCAAGTAAGGTGTGGGAGCACGAGGGGACCCTTGTCCAGGTTCTTCAGTGTCCCTCCTTACAACTTTATAGGGAACTTGGAGAAGAGCTTTCTTTCAGTCAGAATACAATATCTTGGGTCATATCATCTCAGGGAAGGTATCATAGTCGATCCTTCCAAGATTATGGCCATTATGTATTTTCTGAGTACCCACTAAAGTTACAAAGAGGTGCGCACCCATCATGGGGTTAGCAGGTTCTGTTGTTGCAAATCAGCAGCACCCCTGGATGTCGATCAGGAACTTCTATTTTGATCCTTGGCGCATCCAGTGTGATTGCACAACATGTGACAGGAACTTTATCTCCAAGTGTGGGGACTTTAAAATGAGAACAAGAACTCTCTAGCCCTTTAGAGGCTGGTTCTCAAATGTCGACAAGAACTTATCAACGCCCTTGGCGCACCTTTCACAACTGTCGAGGTTCAGGATTCCTAACCCTATCCTAGCACCAAAGGAGACAGGGATAGAGAGATGCAAAAATGTGAAACTACACTAATAGGGTGATACACCAAAGGAGTGCCCTTTTTGCCTTCATGGATTGTTAATCATAAAAATGCAACATAAATATCCTCATGCACAAGTTGATTTGATGTAATCCATATTCTTCATGGAAATGAACCAAACAACACAGGAAAAGGATGAAATCTAATCACAGAGGGGGTATTGTGATTTTAACATCAAAATCCTTGCATTTTGACACCTGAGAGGTATGCAAATGTTGCAACTCCCAGAAAAGGTCTGATCCTTACCAAAATGCCACTTCCAAGGTGAGGATTGCAATTTCAAAAATTGTTCCACCCTTTGAAAAATGAGCCAAATCTGGCTTTTACAGTGCATGGGATGAGCCCCCCAGAGAAAACGTGGGAAAAGAATGGAAGGAGCCATTCAACCATTGCAGCCAAAATGCATTCAAAACAGCATGGGCATCCTTACAAATCCATCCTTATCATTTTTCCCATGCTGGAGAGAATGCGACCCATTTTGCATAAAAAGAAGGTGGTTTTGTCAGTTTCTGTCCATGACCACATGCCAGAAGATTGTTTTTTGATTTTCTCTCTCCAACAATCACTAAGAATTGTTAAAATCTTCCCCATTGAATCTTGTTTAATTTCACCAGGCTTTCCATTGATATAAAGAATGGGGTGAAAATCTGAGCTCTGGATCGAAAGTTATGGCCATTTGAAGTTTTACGGAGGTAGACATCCAACAGACTAAATCATACAAGGTATGGGCACTAAAAGTTCACAGTGGTGCCTTTTTGGTTTGAACTTTTTTCCAAAATTTCCCCCGCTACCACTTTATGTGCCGGTTCGGCCGGGTTTCATTGGAATGTGGGTTGCCTGAGTCTTTTGGCTATTCAGGACCTTTTTAGATCACTTCGTGCTCATTTTTCTTGAGACATTCATTTACTTTAAAAATACGTGAGGAGTTAGGAGGAAACCTTTCAGGTTCTTCAGTGTCTTCGTGAGCAGCAGACTTTCCAATGGTGTCACTTGGAGAAGTGTGCTTTGAGTTCCTCAGAGATTCAGTACTTGGGCCATTATGACTTAGAGGAAGGTATCACAGGATCCTTCCAAGATTGAGCCATTATGGAGTTAGCCAGTACCCACTAATGAGTAGAGGTGGCAGCTTCATGGGGTTAGCAGGGTATTACAGGAGATTTGTGCAGGACTTCTCTCGGATAGCACACCCCATCACTTCCCTTCAGCAGAAAGGGAAGAAGTTTGTTTGGTCAGATAGGTGTGAGCAGGCCTTCAGGACACTGAAGGAATATCTCACTACAGCACCCATTCTTACAGTGCTAGATCCACAGGGGGAGTTCTTTGTTTGCACAGATGGTTTTTTAGCAGGGCTTGGAGGTGTGTTGATGCAGGATGGTAGAGTTGTAGCCTTTGAGTCTCGCAAACTCAAAGATCATGAGCTTAATTATCTGACTCATGACCTTGAGCTTGCAGCAGTTGTGCATGCTTTAGTTCGATGGAGACACTTTCTTCTTGGTCGGAGATTCACACTCAGGACAGATCATTTGAGTCTTCACCACCTCTTCACGCAGCCCAATCTAAACACTCGTCAGAGACATTGGATGGAGTTGCTTTGTGAGTATGACATGGAGATAGAGCATGTGAAAGGGAAGGAGAATGTGGTTGTAGACACTCTCAACAGATGGAGGCATTTGAGCATGGCTACTTCAGTGAGCATAGATTTACGGAGCAGGATCCTTCAGCAGCTTCCTCTTGACAGTTTCTACATTGCAGCCCGAGCAGAGATTGAGTCCCAGAGACCCCTTGAGGGGAAATTTGATGGTTTCTCACTAGAGGCAGATGGTCTTCTCAGGCACAGAGGTCAGATTTATGTTCCTAGAGACGGAGGCTTGAGGCAGGACATCTTGACAGAGGCACATCATGCACCCTATTCAGCCCATCCTGGGGTGAAGAAGATGCACGCCACCTTGAGACAGTTATATCACTGGAGAGGACTTCACAGGGACGTGGCTCAGTTTGTGTCATGCTGTTTAGAGTGCCAGAAAGTGAAGGCTGAGCATCAACATCCAGCTGGCCTTCTCTATCCTCATGCTATACTGGAGTGGAAATGGGACACCATTTCCATGGATTTCATTATTGGGTTACCAATGTCGAGATATCACCACGACGCCATCATGGTCACGGTTGATAAATTGACAAAAGTAGCTCACTTTTCCCCAGTGAAGACCACCTATAAAGCTAGTGCAGTGGCACGTGTTTACTTGGATGAGATTGTCAGGTTGCACGGGATTCCGTGGAAGATCATTTGTGACCGCGATCCTTTGTACACTTCTCATTTCTAGACTACCATGCAGTATGTTCTCGGGATGAAGATTAACTTCAGCACAACTTATCACCCAGAGACAGATGGACAGACTGAGAGGGTGAATCATATTTTGGAGGACATGCTCAGGATGTATGTGATGGATCACTAGGCAAGATGGGAGGAGTATCTGTACCTTGTGGAGTTTGCCTACAATAATAGTTTCCAGAGTTCTATAGGCATGGCTCCTTTTCAGGCCTTGTATGGTAGGGAGTGCAGGACACCCCTTAGCTGGGATAGGTTGGAGGATAGAGTATCTCTTGGACCAGCTCTTTTGTAGGACATGGAGCAGCAGGTAGTGTTGATCAGGCAGAGATTGCAAGAGGCACATGATAGGCAGAAGAAGTACACTGATCAGCATAGAACCGAGCGTAATTTTGATGTGGGCATGAAGGTTTTCCTTCGTGTTAGGCCACATAAGAGCCCAATCCATTATGGAAAAGGTTCTAAGTTAGCTCCTTGGTTCGTTGGACCTTTTGAGATCCTGGAGTGTATCGGCCCATTGGCTTACCGTCTAGCATTGCCACCCAGCTTGTCTCGCATACATGATGTGTTTCATGTTTCTGTTCTTAGGAGATACATCACAGATCCTTCTCATGTGCTGGATTGGACATCATTGCAGGTGCAGGATCAGGGGCAGGTGATGGTGGAGCCCATCTGTATCATAGATCGCAGGACCCTGGGCCTTCGAGGCAGAGAGATTGATCAGGTATGGGTGCAGTGGGATAGATATGATGAGACTGCAGCCACTTGGGAGGATGCTACTGTTTTACGAGTGTAGTTTCCACATTTGTTCCAGTGACTTCCAGGAGGAAGTCAAGTCTAAGGGGAGGGGGATGTAGTGCCCACTTTCCTTGGACACTATTCAGATACTAATCCTGACACTATTGGTCACATTTTAGATATTATTATGTTTTGATGTAGTATGATGTATCAGGGACTATTATGGACATTATTATGTTTTGATTAGTATGATGGTTAGATGTTAGATCCTGGATTAATATTGATCTGGATTCAGATATTTTGCTTGATGATCATTGAGACATTAGTATTATTATGTGGATGATGATATACTAGTTGACATGGACAGGTTATTGATGTTGATTTTAGACATGTGACATTGATATTATGAATAGCTCTAGTATAGAGATCTATTGGATGATGATATAGTTGCAAATTGAATTTAAATGATAAATGTTAAATTCTTGATATTGTTGTGATTTGGATTTAATAATTGTATGTTGCTTATATCATTTGGATGTTTTGATATGGCCACGAGGCCGAAGGAGGTATTTTGCATTTTACAGGTTAAAAATCACAACAATGTCGGGGGACTGGAGACTAACCATATTGGAATTCAGTGTGAAATCAACAAGGTCACCATGGCAACTGTGTTTGATTTGTGTTTTATGTTTTGTTAGGATTTCCCATGGGGGGATTTCCATATTGTGGCCATGGGGTATATGTGTGACCATGGGATATATGTGTTTTAATTATGTGTTCCCTTTTTAAAATTATTGTTGTATGTATTTTATTTGTAATGTGCTCTTTATTTTAATTATTTTAATGTGATAGTATAATGTGAGAAGTCATATAGTTAAATTTTAATTATATTAATTGGGATGTGGATGTAATAAATTAAATGTTATTGTCTTGGTTGAAAATGAAATTTATTTATATATTTTATAACCATATGGTAATTAAATATATGGTTGTGTCTAAAGTTTGTAATAAATAAATGTCATAGAAATAAATGCATTTTAAAAGAGTGTGTAAGTTACCAAGTATGGGTTGTGTAAGTGAAGTGATAAATTGTGTAAGAAATTGTAAGAGGTTGTAAGGAAGATTTTGGAAGGTCAAACACTTCATCTCTCTCTTGAAATTCGAATTTGAGCTTGGAGGACAAATTTGGAGGCTTGTGGGACAAGTTAAACTTGTCCCACACCTCTCAAAATCTTCCACCAACCATGTTTATTAATTTGGAGTCAAAATCAACTTATTTTATTTTGATTTATTGCAAGATTTGTTTGCACTTGTCTTACAAATTTTAAATGCATTCTTTTTTTTAGGATGGGCAAAAAAATGAAGTATGTAAGTGGTTTTTCATTCACATTTATTGGTGATTTTAATTGTTTTGATGTTGATTTCATTTTGGGATGAGGAAAAATGATGTGGCATCCCACTTGGAATCCACATCATCCTCTTCCACCCTCTCCTTTAAAATTTGAATTCCTCCTCATTTTGAGGTTGTTGAAAGTTTGTGATTTCTTCTTGGGTGGAATTTTCTCTTGCATTTTGGAGCTTGCTTGGTGGAAGAAGTATTGACTTGTGCATGCATTTGCATTTGTTGTTTGGGACTGGTTTTGTGCAACAAAGAACCTGTTGTTTTGGAAACAAGTCTCCATTATGGAGAGGTAGGCTCCCACTATTTTAAAACTGTTGTATTTTCCTCTTTTAGCATGAATTTGAATGTGTTGTGTTTGTAATTATTTTGAGGGATGGGTAGAATGCTTAGGGTATGGTGTGGAGAGAAGACTATGAGGTTATCAGAGGAGGGATAAGGGATTTTCCATTGTTGTTTGTTCTTGGGAGGGAATGTTGGTTTGGGATCCACCTAGGAAAGGAAATTGCTTGCATTTCCTACTTTGGGGGAGGTATAAGGGATAAATTTGGAGGAGGGATAAGGAGGGGTTGAGGAGGGATAAGGTTTATGGGATTGCTATGATCTTGGCAGTTTGCTTTTGGTGGATGCCCAAAATTCAACTTGGGAGGCATAAGGAGACCTCCATAGTTCTTTCTCTTGCTTGGCTTGCTTGCTTGGGGAAGGAGCCTTTGTTTTTTTTGGAATTGATTATTGTAGTTGAGAACTACATCTTCTTGCTTTGTGTTTATTTGTGTTTGTGAATTTATGCTTGTATGTGAAAGAAGCCATGTTGCCATGTGTTGGATTATCATGCTCCATTTCAATATGGTTAGGGCTCGGGGGCCAATGGGGAAAGATGGCTTCTCTTTTCCCATTAGATGTCTTGGTTGGGTAGAGAGCATTGCCTTTCCCCCTTCCTTGTTGTGATTCAAGTTGCAAGAATGAATAAATCAACAAGCTGTTATTTGGAGAAAGAAAAATACAATTTGACAGTCATCCTTTTTGAGATAACTCTTGTAACCCCTTCCCACATCGCGTGGATGAGTTGTATAATTTTGTAATGTGAAGCCATTATATGGTAAATGGAAGTCTGAAATTTAATTGAAATGTAAAGATGAAATATTCTATTCTTTGTATTGGAAAAGACTGTCATACAGTTGTAGATTTAACATTGAAATTCAAATGAAGAAATGATTTGTTGATGTAATGTTGAAAATCAATGAAAGAAATATATTCCTTCCTCAATTGCAGTGTTGGATTTAGTTTTAATTGTAATTTTTCTTTAAATTGGAGTTATTGTTTTGAAATGTTATTGTTATCCAAAATGTGTCCCCTACTCATTTTGTCGCTAACTCCTCCCATTATTCCCTCTCTTGTGCTTCAGTCACAAAATTTTACTTTTCAGGCACTCAGAACCTTCTGGAAATGGCACGATTAGATAGAGCTCTTTCTCATCTTTCCAGAAAGGTAAAGTTTTACTCCTAACTCCATGTATTTTTGAAGTTATGGCTCGGCGGAGCCGGAGTTTTTTGGGAAAAGTTTCCCTTGAAAGGCCCGCGGCCAACAAGATGTCACCACATGGCACCTAGAGTGGCGGAGCATAGGGAAATTTTGGAAAATTTTCCAAATGACTAAAAAGGTGCAAAAATTCAAATTTTTTCCCACCGACCCGATTTGGCCATGTTTTGCCCTAAAACTTCAAATCGCCATATCTTTCGATCCAGAGCTCAATTTTTCACGTTCTTTATATCAATGGAAAGCTAGTGAAATTATATACAAGATTCTGGGGTCATTTTTGAATTTTTATGGAGTTTAGAGAGATAAAATTGAAAAACGCCTTTGGCATGTGGTCATGGATAGAAATGACGTTTCAACCACCGTTTTTAATGAAGAATGGCTCGCATTCTCTCCCATCATGGTTAAAAATGTTAGGGAATGGTTCTGTCATGGTGCCCATGCTGTTTTGATGGCATTTTGGTCAATGGTTGAACCCCTTACACTTTTTCCCATGTTTCTCTCTCCTGGGGTCGTGGTTTGCACTATAAAAGCCAGAATGAGTTCATTTTGCAAAAGGAGAGACACTTTTCAGCTCTGTAACTTCCTTTTTCTTCCTCCTTGGTAGAATTTGTGAAGAAATTTTACCTTTCCTTGTAATGCAGCACCTTTTCTTACCTCTGGATCATTGTAATGTACTGTATTAGATCTGAGATGTTGATATATGTTCTGTGATTAAAATCCCTCAATCCTTTCATATATCTATCATTGCTTTCTTGATCTTTCATTACATTTTTAGCATTTGTGCATGTTTTGTGCTGTGTTTCCTTGTGGATTGTGTATTTCATGTAGCATCAGGTGTCTACAACTCCTTTGGTGCATCACCTATTAGCATTAGTTCTTTCTTTTTGCATTTTATATCCTTGTCCCTTTGGAATTTAGAGTAGATTTAGGAGTTTAAACCTCTGCAATTGTGCAAGTAAAATAGCCGATCAGAGGAGTTGAGGAACTAGCCTCTAATCTGGAGATTCCTTTTCCATTTTTGTAAGTCCCACACTTGGGAAGAGGATTCAATGTTGTGCAATCACACTGGATGCTTAGAATGATCAAACTAGAAATCTGATCAACATCCAGAGGGTGCTGCTGATTTACAACAACAGTTATATATGTGTGAAAAGAAAATGCGTATGGAAGAGAAATACAACATTCTGTTCCTTGTAATTATTAAAATTTGAAATACTAAACATTGCCTTATTATCTGAATGAGAAGATGGATAAATTAATTGTTTAGTCAAGATTTGATAAGTTTATCGTGTTTTGGAAGTGGCAAATAAATCATTACAGTTGTTAATAAATGAACTATGTTCCTTTTCTTTTCTAAATCTGGCAATTAGAATTTTATCTAATAAATGTGCAGTTCAGATCTGCAACTTAAATTAAGTATTGAAACAATGCAATTTAGATGAAATACGTTATAAGGAATTCAATTTGACCTCAACACCAGAGAAAGACGTTTTAGAACTTTACAAAATCAATTTTTGAACTTGTTGGATCACTTTCCCGTCAAAGGATGTAAAATATATCAGTTGCAACTCAATCCAAAAATTGAACCTTAAAACCAATCTAAAATCCACCCAATATCATTCCCCCATGTTCAATTACATGTTGAAGAGAATAAATATCAAAATTGAATTAAATTTTATAAGTTAGAAACTTCCAGTTTTAAAATTATAAACCCTGCAGATTGATTTCTTAAAATAGACCATCTAAACTTCACCAAATTCTAAAATTTATGTTTTCTGTGTAAAAAGGACTCTGAGAGTTTTTCGAAAAGTCCAAGTTTGCCAAAAATGGAGCTTCCTATCAAAATTTATGGCCATTTGAAGTTTTACTTCAAAATGGCCATCCCAAACCAAAAACGAAATAATTTGACCTTAGAAAAATTTAAATTTTGAACTTTGGAAAAAGTTCCTAAAAAGTTCCGCGGCCCCGCCACGCTCTCATCCTATCAAAAATTTCCATGTGGCACCTTGGAGGGGTGGGCCCTTAATAAAAACTTAAATTTTTTTCCCAAATTTCCCTGCAACCCTGCGGCCCCCAACCAATCACGTGTTGACACGTGGCAGGGGGTGCGCAGATCAAAATGGAAAACTTAACTTTTTTTTCTCTTTAGGAAAAATTTCACTTTTCTCCTCGCAACCCCTCGGACTCGCACTAATCATGTGTTGACATGTAGCAGGGAGGGCCCGTGGATTTAGAAATGAAAACTTAACTTTTTGCCCTTTTGGAAAAATTTCACTTTTTCCTCCGCCAACCCGCATCCCTGCAGCCAATAGGATGTTGACACATGTCCCCATGGGTGCACAGTTCCATGTAATTCTTTTAACCTTTTAACCCCATGGGTGAAAAATCAAAATTCCCTCCGTCGGCCCGTGGCCAATCACAAAGCACCACATGGCCATTTGAGCGAGTGTGGAGGCATGGAGAAAAATTTTCCCTTTGGAAAATTGAGACTTTTGTTTTGAGAAAAAATTCAAATTTTTTCCCCGCGACCCGCTCTCTCGCACCAATCACGTGATGACACGTGGCATTTGGGAAAATTTTCCCAATTTTCTCCCTAACCCCGCGGACCTCCAAGGGAATTTCAGGGCTTGATAGAGAGTAGGCTTGGAGATAAATTTCTCCCTGAACCTTAGTAAAACTTGTAACCTCCAAATTGGAACCTAGTAAACTTGTTATAAGATAAAAATGAAAATCTTGGGTTTGGTTAATTAGAAATTTTTCCGGAACCTATTTAGTTTCAAACTAGTGACTTGCAACTTGGTTGTAGACTCTTCCTATGAAAAAAAATAAAAATTTATTCCATAATTTTCCTAATTTGTTTCTTGGTCTCAAGTGGTAGTTAAAGCGGGTATCACAACATGTGCGTGTGGGTGTGCATGTGGATGTGCATTTATGTGTTTATGCTTGTACATGTGTACATGTGCATTAGCCTATGTTTGTTTGTGTGCGTTAGCCTATGCATGTGTGTGTCCATCTGCATGTTTGCGTGTGTGTTAGCCTATGCATGTGTGTGTGTGTCTGCATGTTTATGTGTGCGTTAGCCTATGCATGTGCGTGTGTGTCTGTTTGTTTTCATGTGTGAGCATCTTTACGTGTGTGGGTATGGGTGTGTGTGCATGTGTGTGTGAGTGAGCATGTATGTGCATCGGTGTGTGTGTGTGTGTGTGTGTTTATGTATGTGTGCATGTAAGTGTATGTGTGTGTGCATGTAAGTGTATGTGTGTGTGCATGTGTGAGTGTGTGTGCGTGGGTATGGGTTTGTGTGTGTGCGTGCTTGCGTATGTGTGCGAGTGTGCATCGGCATGTGTGTGTGTGTGAGTGTGCATTTGTGTGTGTGTGTGGGTTTACATGTGTGTGCGTGTTTTTTCATGTTTTTATGTGTGCGTGTGCGAATGCGAGTGTGCATAGGCATGCACGTGTGTGTGCGTGTGTGTGTGTGTGTGTGTGAGTGTGCGTGTGCGTGTGTGTGTGCATGTGCGTGTGTGTGTGCGTTTCCGTGTGTGTGTGATCATGTACATGTACATGTGCACGCGTGTGCGTTATCTTGTGCGTGTACGTCTGCGTGTTTGGGTGTGCGTTAGCCTATGCGTGTGCATGTGATTGTGTGTGTGTGTGTGTGTGTGTGTGTGTGTGTGTGTGTGTGCGTTTATGTCTCTGTGCATGTGTTTATGTATGTGTGAGTGTAAGTGTGTGTGTGTGTGTGTGTGTGTGTGTGTGTGTGTATGTCTGTGTGCATATATGTATGTGTGCATGTGCGTGTGCGTGTACGTGTGGGTGTGTGTGTGTCTGAGCGAGCATGTGCGTCTGTGTGCGCTAACATATGTGTGTGTGTGTGTGTACGTGTGCGTGTGCGTGTACGTGTTTGCATATGTGAATGTGTTTGCGTGTGTGGGTATGGGTGTGTGTACGTGTGTGTGAGTGTGTGTGTATTTGCATGTGCATGTGTGTGTAAGTGTATGTGTGCATGTGAGTGTGTCAGTGTGTTTATGTATATATGTGTGTCAGTGTATGTGTGTGTTCATGGGTATGGGTCTATGTGTGTGTGTGCGTGTATATGTGCTCACGTGTGCATCGAAGTGTGTGTGTGTCGGTGGGCGTGTGTGTGTGTGTGCGTGCGCGTGTGCTTATGCGTGTGCGTGTGCGTGCGTGATATCATGTGTGTGTCTGTGTGTGCGTGTGCTTGCGTGTGCGTGTGTGTGTGTGAGTGTGCATGTGTGTGCATGTGTGTGCATGTGCGTGTGCGTGTGTGCACGTGTGCATGTACGTGTGTGTGCATGTGTGTGTGGGTGTTCCTGTGTGTGTGTGCCTGTACATGTGTGCGTGTAAATGTGTGCATGTGCATGTGCGTGTGGACATTTGTGCATGTGCACGTGCACATCGGTGTTGTTGTGCGTGTGCATGTGCGTGTGCATGTGTGTGTGGGGATGTGTGTGTGTGTGTGTGTGTGTGTGTGTCTGCGTGTGTTAACATATTTGTGCTTGTGCGTGTGTGTGTGTGTGTGTGCTTGTGCGTGTGCGTGTGCGTGTGGTTGTGGGTGTGGGTGTGTGTGAGTGTGTGGATTATGGGTGTGTATGTGGGTTATGGGTGTGTGTGTGTGTGTGTGTGTGTGTGTGTGTGTGTGTGTGTGTGTGTGTGTGTGTGTGTGTGTGTGTGTGTGTGTGTGTGTGTGTGTTTGTGTGTTTGTGTGAGCGTGTGCATCCACGTGTGTTAACATATTTGTGTCCATGTGCATTTGCATGTGTGTGTGCGTGTGTGTGTATGTGTGCGTGTGCGTGTGCATGTGCGTGCGCTTGTGTGTGCGTGCGTGTGCGTGTGCGTGTGCATGTGTGTGTTCGTGTGTGTGTGTGTGCGCGTGTGTGTTTGTGTGTTTGTGTGTAAATATGTGTGTGTGTGCGTGCGTGTGTGTCCGTGTGTGTATTTGTATGTGTGCGTGTGCGTGCACTTCTGCGTGTGCGTGACCATGTGCATGTGTGTATTCATGTAATTCCGTGTGCATATATGTATATGTGTGTGTGCATGAGCTTCGGCATGTGGATGACCATGTGCGTGTGTGTGTGCGTGTGCGTGTGCGTGTTCATTTGTGTGGGTGTGTGCATGTACGTGTGTGTGTGCATGGGTGGACACGCGTGCGCCCGTGTGTGTGTTTGTATGTGTGTGCCTGTGCCTGTGTGTGTACGTGTACATGTGTATGTGTGTGCACGTGCGTGTGGATTTACGTCTGCGTCTGTGTGTGTTTGTGTGTTTGTGTACAAGTATGTGTGTGTGTGTGTGTGTGTGTGCATGTGTGGGTATGTGTGTGCATGTACGTTCATGTGCGTATATTTATGTGTGCATGTGCATGTGCTTATGCTTGTGCTTGTGTGTGTTGTGTGCATGTGCGTGTGCGTGCTTGTCTGTGCGTGTGCGTGTGTGTTTGGTGTTGGTATGTTTGTGTTTGTCTGTGTTTGTGTTTGTGTCTATGTGAGTGTGTATGTCCATGTGCATTTACATATGTGTGTGCGTGTGTATTTGCGTGTGCGTGTGTGTGTGTGTGTGCGCGTGCGCGCGTGCGCGTGTATGTGTGTATGTGTACGTGTGCCTGTGCGTGTGCGTGTGTGTGTGTGTGTGCGCGCGTGCATGTGGATTTGCGTGTGCGTGTGCACGTGTTTGTGTGTAAGTACGTGTGTGTGTGTGTGTGTGTGTGTGTGCATGTGTGTGTGTACCTCCATGTGTGTATATGTATGTGTGCGTGTGTGTCTGCTTATGCGTCTGCGTGATCATGTGCGTGTGCATGTGCATGTGCGTGTGTGTTTTGGTGTGGGTATGTGTGTCTGTGTCTGTGCGAGCGTGTATGTCCGCGTACGTTTACATATGTGTGTGTGTGCGTGTGCGTGTGTGTTTGTGTGCATGTGTGTATGTACATGTGTGTGTGTGTGTGAGCACGCGCGCGCGTGTGTGTACGTGTGCCTGTGCGTGTACATGTGCGTGCGCGTGCATGTGGATTTGTGTTTGCATGTGCACGTGGGTGCGTGCATGTGTGTTTGTGTGTGTGTGCATGAATGTGTGTGTGTGTGCACATATGTGTGTATGTGTGTGCGTGTACGTCCGTGTGCATATATGTATGCGTGAGTGTGCTTGTGCATATACGTGTGCATGTGTGTGTTCGTGTGCGTGTGCATGTTCATGTGCGTGTGCGTTTGGGTGTGGGTATGTGTGTGTGTCTATGCGACCGTCTGCGTCTGCGCGCATGTGTGTGTGCGTGCGTGCGTGTGCACGTGCGCATGCGTGTGCATGTGCATGTGTGTGTGCATGTGCGTGTGCATGTGTGCATGCGCATGCACGTGCATGTGCATGTGCATGTGTGTGTGCATGTGCGTGTGCGTGTGCGTGCACATGTGCATTTGTGTGTGTGTGTGCGCGCGCACGCGCGTGTGCATGTGCGTGTGTGTTTGGGTGTGGGTGTGGGTGTGTGTGTGTGCAACTATCTGCATCCGCGCGCGCGCTCGCGTGTGTGTGTGTGTGCATGTGCGTGTGCGTGTGCGCATGCGTGTGCATGTGCATGTGTGTGTGTGTGTGTGCGCGTGCGTGCATGTACGTTCGTGTGCATGTTTGTGCGTGTTCATGTGTGTTAGTGTGTGTGTGCATGTGTGTGTGGGTGTGCATTTGTGT
>CM034148.1:464734431-464736931 GCA_019776745.2 Taxus chinensis
TTGCACATTTGTGCGTGTGCGTGTGCGTGTACGTGTGCGTGTGCGTGTGTGTGTGCGAGTGCATTTGCATGTGCGTGTGCGTGTGCATTCGCATGTGGTTATGCATATGCATTCATGCGTGCGTACGTATGTGTGTGTGTTTGCGTGCACGCATGTGCGTGTGCGTGTGTGTCCGTGTGGGCATGTGTGTGTGCGTGTGCGTGTGCGTGTGCATGTGCGTGTGCATTAGCCTGTGCGTGTAAATCTGCGTGTTTGGGTGTGCATGTGCGTGTGCATGTGTGCATGTGTGTGTGAGTGTGCATGTGCATGTGTGCATGAGTGTGTGAGTGTGCGTGTTTATGTATGTGTGCATGTGCTTATGTATGTGTGCGTGTAAGTGTATGTGTGTGTGTGAGTGTGTGTGTGTGTGTGTGTGTGTGTGTGTGTGTGTGTGTGTGTGTGTGTATGTATCTGTGCTTGTAAGTGTATGTATGTGTGCGTGAGCGTGTGCGAGTGTGTGTGTGGGTATGGGTCTGTGTGTGTGAGTGTGTGCGTATGTGCATGCGTGTGCATCAGTGTGTGTGCATGTGGGTGTGCGTTTGCATGTGTGTGTGTGTGTGTTTTTACACATTTGTGCGTGTGCGTGTGCGAGTGCATTTGCGTGTGCGTGTGTGTGCGCGTGTGTGTGTGTGCGTGTGTGTGTGTGTGTGTGTGGGTTGTGGGTGTGTGTGTGTGTGTGTCAGTACCAGTGTGTGCATCCGCGTACGTTAACATAAGCGTGTGCGTGTGCATGTGCATTCACGTGTGGTTATGCGTATGCGTGTGCGCGCGCGTGTGTGTGTGTGCGTGTGCACGTGCGTGTGCGTGTGTGCGTGTTTGCATGTGCGAGTGTGTTTGTGTGTGTGGGTATGGGTGTGTGTGCGTGTGTGTGAGTGTGCATGTATTTGCATGTTTGCATGTGTGTGTTTTTATGTATGTGTACATGTGAGTATGTGTGTGTGTGTGTGTGTGTGTGTGTGTGTTTATGTATGTCTGCATCTAAGTGTATGTGTGTTTGCGTGTTAATGTGTGCGTGAGAGTGTGCAAGTGTGTGTGTGTGGTTATGGGTCTGTGTGTTTGCGTGCGTGCGTATGTGTGCGCGTGTGCATCGGCATGCGTATGTGTGGATGTGCGTGTGTGTGTGTGCGCGTGCGCATGCGGATGTGCTTGTGCGTGCATGTGCACATGCGTGTGCGTGTGCGTGTGCGTGTGCGTGTGTGTGAGTGTGTGTGGGTTGTGGGTGTGTCTGTGTGTGTGTCCATCCGAGTGTGTGCTTCCACATGCGTTAACATATGTGTGTTCATGTGCATTTGTGTGTTGGTGTGCGTGTGCGTGTGCGTATGCGTGTGTGCGTGGGTGTGTGCGTGTGTTTGTGCATGTGCGTTTGTGTGTGAGTGTCTGTGCATGTATGTGTGTTCATGTGCGTTTGTGTGTGAGTGTCTGTGCATGTATGTGTGTGCATGTGCGTGTGTGTGTGTGTGTGTGCGTGTATGTCCGTGTGTGTATATGTATGTGTGCATGTGCGTGTGGGTTTTGGGTGTGTGTGTGTGTCCGTGCAAGCATGTGCGTCTGTGTGCGTTAACATATGTGTGTGCATGTGCGTGTGTGTGTGTACATGTTCGTGTGCGTGTACGTGTTTGCGTGTGCGAGTGTGTTTGCATGTGTGGGTATGGGTGTGTGTGCGTGTGTGCGTGAGTGTGTGTGTATTCGCATGTGTGTGTCTGTCTGTGTTTAATTTTGTGTGCATGTAAGTGTGTGTGTGCATGTGAGTGAGTGTGTGTGTGTGTGTGTGTGTGTGTGTGTGTGTGTGTGTGTGTGTGTGTGTTTATGTATGTGTGCATGTAAGTGTATGTGTGTGTGAGCGTGTGCGAGTGTGTGTGCATGGGTATGGGTCTATGTGTGTGCGTGTGTGCGAATGTGCACGTGTGTGCGTACGTGCACGTGTGTGCGTGTGTGCGTGTGCATGTGTGTGTGTCTGTGTGAGCATGTATCTCTGCGTGCGTTTTAAAATGTGTGTGGGTGTGTGTGTGTGTGTGTGTGTGTGTGTGTGTGTGTGTGTGTGTGTGTGTGTGTGTGCTTGTACGTGTGTGTGTGTGTGTATGCATGCGCACGCGCGTGTGTACGTTCGTGTTCGTGTATGTCTGTGTGCATGTGTGTTTGTGTGTGTGCGTGTGTGTGTGTGCGCGCGCGTGCACATGTGCGTGTTCGTGTATGTGTGCGTGCGTGTGCATGTTCTTGAGTGTGTGGGTGTGGATGTGTGTGTGTGTGGGTTGTGGGTGGGTGTGTGTGTTTGTGTGCGTGTGTGTGTACGTGTGCGCGCGCGTGCGTGCGTGCGTGTGAGCGTGTGTATCTGCATGCGTTAATATATGCATGTGCGTGTGCCTGTACATTTGTGTGTGCGCGTGTGTGCGTGAGTGTGTCTTTGTGTGCGTGTACGTCTTTGTGAGTGTGTGTGCATGTGCCTGTGCATGTGCCTGTGCCT
>CM034148.1:464741931-464744431 GCA_019776745.2 Taxus chinensis
TATCCCAAGGCTTGCTCTCTAACAAGGCCTGAACTTTAACTGGAATTTTCACACACTTAGATTTATCAAAACTTTCCAAAACTAGACTCATTAGATAGGAAATTTCCTCACCTTTCCAACCATATACAGAAGTCCTCCTAACTCCTTGTAAAACTCGAGCTATGGCCGGGCGGAGTTTTAGGGGAAAATTTTCCCTTAGAAGTCCGCGGGGTTAGGGAGAAAATGTCTTCGCGCCACCGCCGACGCCCCCCAGATGCCACGTATCATCACGTGATTGGTCCCTATCGGCGGGTCGCGGGGGAAAAACATGAAAATTTTCCCAAAGGCAAAAATGGTTAAGTGTTTCCATTTTGATCCGTGCCCCCCTGCCACGTGTCAGCATGTGATTGGTTGGGGGCTGCGGGGTTGCGGGGAAAATTGGGAAAATTTTCCCAAGGCAAAATTTTCAAAATGTTAAGTTTTACTAAGGGTCCACCCCTCCAAGGTGCCATGTGGTGATTTCTTATAGGATGAGAGGGTGGCGGGGCCGCGGAACTTTTTGAGTAATTTTTTTAAAGTTCAAAATTTAAATTTTTCTAAGGTCGAATTATTTCATTTTTGGTTTGGGATGGTCATTTTGAAGTAAAACTTCAAATGGCCATAACTTTTGATAGGAAGCTCCATTTTAGGAAAACAAGCACTTTCCGGAAATCTCTCGGAGTCCTCTTTGCACATCAATCATAAATTTTAGAATTTGGTGAAGTTTCAAAGGTAAATTTTAAGAAATCGATCTGTAGGGTTTATAATTTTAAAATTGGCAATTTCAAACTTGCAAATTTGATAAAATTTGAACTCTTCTTCCACTCAACATGTCAAACAGACATAGAGGATCAACTTAGGGAAGAATTAAAATATTTTAAAGGTGTCAATTTGATCAATTTTTTCAAGTTGTGTTTTTATCCAACAAGGGACAGAAAAACGACCTAGGAACGGGATTGATTCAAAATTGGATTAATTGAATTGTTTTCTCAAACTTTCCTTGTCAAGTTGGGTTCATAATAGTCTTAGCATGTTAATTCATAGTATTTTAAAATTGATTGGGAAGTATAAAAGTGGACTGTTCTTTTAATTAAAAAATATACATTACCAGATTTGAATTTTGTACAGTGAGTTGTGCCTTTAAAATTGATTTGGTGATTTGTCTTTTGGATGAGCAATAAGATTCTGACTTAACCCATTACATTACTTCCTCAATCAAACATTCAACTCTAATGAAAATGCATCTCTGAATTTTCACTTCAATATACAATTTTGCACGAAGGAATAACATTTTAATTTCATTTCATATGCATCTTCTCAACACCAAAAAAAAGAGATTCTTATTCTTTTCAAAATGAAAATTTATCCTTTGACAGCAATACAATTTTGCAAGAACCAATGACATTCTTTTATTGAAAATCAAATAACATTACAACTGATCTCTTTTCCAATTTGATTTGATTTCAAATTTCAAATACAAGTATGAAATGTTCTTCACATTTTCTTTTCAAACTAAACAAAAGAATACAATTCATTTCTACATTTGAATTTCAATGTTAAATCTACAACTGTATGACAGTATTTTCAAATACAGAGAATAGAATGTTTCATCTTTACATTTCAATATCAATTACAATCATCCACTTGAAGTGGGAAGGATTACATTTAAAATTTACAAAAGGATGACTGTCCAACTGTGACAGCTCTCCAAACAGCAGTATGTTGATTTCTTCATCTTTCATCTTTTGATCACAAGGAAGGGGGAAAGGAAACGCTCTCCATCCAACCAAGATACCCAATGGGAAAAGAGAATCCATCTTTCCCCATTAGCCCTCGAGCCCCAATCATATTGAAATGGAGCATGATGATACAACACATGGTAACATGGCTTCTTCACATACAAGCATATTTCACAATCACAAAGAAACACAAAGTAGGAAGATGTAGTTCTCAACTACAACAATCAATTTCAAATAAAACAAAGGCTCCTTCTCCAAGCAAGCAAGCTAAGTAAGAGAAAGAACTATGGAGGTCTTCTTGTGCCTCCCAAGTTGAATTTTGGGCATCCACCAAAAGCAAACCGCCAAAAATCATAGCAATCCCATAAACCTTATCCCTCATCAACCCCTCCTTATCCCTCCTCCAAATTTATCCCTTATACCTCCCCCAAAGTAGGAAATGCAAGTAATTTCCTTTCCTAGGTGGATCCCAAACCAACATTCCCTCCCAAGAACAAATAACAATGGAAAATCCCTTATCCCTCCTTTAATAAACCTCATAGTCTTCTCTCCACACCATGCCCTAAGCATTCTACCCATCCCTCTAAGAATTACAAACGGATACATTCAAAATTCATGCTAAAAGAGGGGAAAACAACAATTTTAAAAAAGTGAGAGCCTACTTCTCCATATGGAGACTTGTTTCCAAAATAGTAGTCTTTATTTCACCAAAAACCAGTCCCAAATCAGCAAGGTAAATGTAT
>CM034148.1:464751931-464754431 GCA_019776745.2 Taxus chinensis
GCGTGTGCGTGTGTAGCGTGTCTGTGTGAGAGCATCATGTGTGCATGTGCACTGTGAGTGTGTGTGTGTGTGTGTGCGTGTGTGCACATGCATGTGCGTGTTCTGCACACACATGCATGCGTGAGTGTGCGTGCACACACACTCATATGTGTTGTGTGTGTGTGCGCATGTCTGTGAGTGCATGCATGCGTGTGGTGTGAGTACATGTGTGTGTACGTGCGCGTGTGTGTATACGCGTGCGTGTGTGTACATGTGATGTGTGTACATACATATGTGAGTGTACGAGTGTACATACATGTTCATGTATGTGTGCTGTGTGTGCATCTGCGCATACACACACACGTGCGTGACATGTCTATGTATGTGCACGTGTGTACCAGACTGTATACACGTGTGTGCGCATGCGTGCGTGAGTGTGTGTACTCTGAGTGTAGCGTGCTCTGCGCACACGCGCATGTGTGTGAGTGTATGTGTGCATGTGCTTGGGTACAATGTGTTTCATGCATGTATGTCTGTATGTGCGCATTGTGAGTGTGAGTGTGTGAGTGCATGTGTGTGTGAGTGTGCATTTACGTGTGAGACGTGTGCATGTGTGTGTGCGTGTGAAAGTGTGTGTGTGTGTGTGTGCGTGAGCGTAGTATTGTGGATGTGTGCATGTGTGTGTGCATGCAACGTGAGTGCATCATGCGTGTGCGCATGCGCAAGTGTGTCCCTGTGTGTGAGTGCGTGTGTGTGTGTGTGTGTGTGTGTGTTTGTGTGTGTGTGCATGTGTGTGTGCGTGTGCGAGTGTGCGTGAGGGTGTGTGTGCGTGGGCATGCGTTGCAGTGTGCGTGCATTTGCATGTGTGTGCATGTGATGTGCTTGCGTATCTATGCGTAAGTGTGCATGTGCAACGTGTGCACATGTACTATGTCAAGTGTGCATGTGTGAGTGTGTATGTGCACGTGCGAGTGTGTGGGTGGGTGTGCGTGCATGTGCGTGTGCATGTACGTGTGTGTGTGTGTGCACATGTGTGCATGTGTGTTTGTGTATGTAGTGTGTGTGAGATTGTGTGCACGTGTGTGCGTGTGTGATGTGTATGTGTACGTGTGCATGTGCGTGTGTGTGAGTGTGCTTGTGTGTGCGTGTGTGCTTGTGTGTGCATGTGTGTGCGTGCAGATGTGTGTGTGTTTTTGTGTGTTTGTGTGTGTGCGCGTGTATGCAAACGTGTGTGCGGGACACTTTTATAGCATGTGTGTTTAAAAATATAAAAAAAATTATGCATGTGTGCATGCGCACGTTTGTGCACGTGTGCGTGCGAGTGTGCGTGCGTGTGTGACTGTGCATGTGTGCGTGTGTGTGTGGGTGTGCATCACCCAGCGATGTCACATGTGTGTGCGTGTGTCTCATGCACACTCATGTGTGCATGCACTGCCTCCAGCGCCCTCTAGTGTGCGTGGGTGCGTGTGTCATGTGTGCGTGTGTGTGTGCTGCATGTGTGCGTGCCTGCGTGCTTACATGTGCATGCATGTGTGTTTGTATGTGATGCACGTGCGTGTGTGTGTGTGTGTGTGCGTGTGTGTCGTGTGCATCGTGTCTGCATGTGTGCGCGTGTGTGTGTACACGTGTGCATGCACTAAGTGAGCATTTGTACATGTGTGTTGTGTACTGCGTCTACACGTGCACATGTGTGCATGTGTTTTTCTGTGTGTGCGTGAGCGTTGTGGTGTGCAGTGTGTGTGTGTCCTGTGCATGTGTGTGTGTGAGCATGTGTGCATGTGTGTGTGCATGCGCATACGCGCACGTGCATGTGAGTACGTGTGCGCATGTGTGTGAGTGTGTGTGTGCATGTGCACCACACAATGTGTGCTTGTGTATGTGTGTGTGCATGAGTGCATGCATGCATGTGTGTATTGCATGTGTGTGCGTGAGCGCTTGTGTGCATGTTTGAGTGTGTGTGTGTGTGCACGTGTGCATGCTACAGTCACAGTGTGCATATGTGCGTATGTTTATGTGTGCATGCGCGTGCGTGTGCGTGCAAGCGTGTGTGTGCACACGCACATGCACGTGCACGTGCATGCATGCATGTGTGTGTATGTGCGTACGTCGTGCATGTTTGCGTGAACAGCACACATGTGCTCCTGCATGTGCTGGCGTGTGCCCGTGTGAGTATTGTCCATGTGCGTGCCAGCGTGCATGCAAGTGCATGCGTGTGTGTGTGTAAGCGTGCACGTGCGTACGTGTGCTTGTGTGTACGTGCACGGACGTGTACCCGTGTATCGTGTGACAATTGTGTGTGTATGTGTAATGTGTTTGAAACTATGTGTGTGTGTCTAAGTGTGTTTGTGTGTGCGTACATGTGATATGTGGACATGATGTGCGAGCGCGTGCAAGCTATGTATGTGACATGGGTGTGTGCCCAATTAGTGTATGTGACAGTGTGTATGTGTGTGTACATGTGTGTGTGCGTGTGTGCACACATGTGTGTGTGTCGTTCGTGTGTGTGTGCGTGCGTACGTGT
>CM034148.1:464759431-464766931 GCA_019776745.2 Taxus chinensis
TGTAAAAGCCAGATTTGGCTCATTTCTTCAGGGTGTTGAACACTTTTTGGCATTGCAAACTTCTTCTTTCACCTCCAGCAAGTGATAGTTGTAAGAATCAGACCTTTTTCACAGTTTGTAACAGGTTTATACCTCTTTGATTGTGGAATGCAAGAGATTTTTACATGGAATTGACAGTGCAAACTCTGTGAATGCTTTCAGTCCTCTGTTTGTATTGTTTTACTTCATTTTAAGACCTCTAATTACATCTATCAGCTTGTGTATGTTTTCCCTTGTTGCATTTCATGAATTTGTGTCTATTTACATAGCAAAAAATGTTTCACCACTCCTTTTGGTGCATCACCATCTTTAGTTTAGTTTCATTTTTGCATTTTTATCCCTGTCTCCTTGCAATCTAGGGTAGAATTAGGATTAGAACCTCTGTAGTTGTGTAAAATATAGATCTAAATCAGAGGAGTTTGAGGAACCAGCCTCTATTATGGAGATTCCTCTCTCATTTTCACAAGTCCCACACTTGGAGAGAGGTTTCCATGTTGTGCAATCACACTGGATGCTCTAAACATCATTTAGAACCTTGATTTGCATCCAGGGGTGCTGCTGATTTGCAACAACAGTTTTGGCACGCCCGGTGGGACCTTAGAGGTCTCATTTTTATTGCAGCAAAGTTGATGTGCATCTTCTGCAATTTTCTTGCTTGAAAAGAGCTATAATTTGCATATCTGGCGACTCCAAAGGGGAAGAATCAACTGGTTTCAGCAGTGCAGGCCTGAAAACTCATGAGAAGAATCACTACAAGGTCAAGAGTTGGAGAAGAAGAGGTGATGTTTGAATATCTGCAGTTATCTCCAAGAGTAAGGCAAAGTGGAAGAAGGATTCAAAGGTCTCCATCTCCACCAAACAGAACTCTTTCAACTCCTCCACCTGGTAGGCCTTTCATTCAGTCAACAAGGGTTTTAAGACCAATTAGAATGGCGCAAAACAACCCCTATGTCAACTTCACAGGCAACATCCCACTTGCCCTCAATGCGCAACATCCCACTTGCCCTCAATGCACAACATCTAATTCCTATTGCAGCCTTGAAAAACATTCCATACTTCACTGGAGAAAATCAGACTACTCTAGGTGATCATGTTAAGGATATTGCTAACCTTTGTGCAATTCATGAAATCAATGAGATGCAAGTGGCTGTCAAGTTGTTGGCATCTTCATTCAAGGGGAAAGCATTGCAATGGTTTAGAAGCCTTGGAGCTGGTTCTATCACAAATTGGAATCAGCTGTGTATAGCACTTCATGAGCAATTTGGAGAGAAGGGAGACAACTTGTCTCTTTTGGAGCAGCTGACAACCATCAAGAGAGCTCCCAATGAACAGCTGACCGATTTCAACTTCAAATTTCAAAAGACCTGGGAGAGAATTCCAGTGGCAGTTAGGCCAACAGCAGAAGGTGCTTTTCTCTATTATCTCAAAGCTCTAAATTTGATATTTCTATGTTGATTCAGTCCATGGGAGGCATAACTATCCCTATGGCTTATAGCATTGCCATTAGGGCTGAAAATTATTTGATCCAAGCTGGCAAACTAGCCCCTAGACCTCCCATGCCATTGTTTCCAAGTTTAGAGAGTCCAAATACCAATCAAGCACCTAATTTGGCTCCTTCTCCCACTCCTAGAAATCAGAGTTCAAATGAAGCTTCTACTTCATCTCCAAGTGCCCCAAATGAGCTTCAAGAAGTCATGAAGCAATTGCAAAACCTAGGCAATGAGCTGGTTACTCTCAAAAGGCAACAAGCCCAAGGTTTTAGACCTTCTTACCAGCCCCAAGCTCAGCCTAACAGGCAGCCATACCAACCACAAAGACCACCTAATCCAGCTGCAAATGTAAATCAAACAAGGCCTCCTGCCAATAGACCATTTCAGCCCTATAATCCTAATGCCATATCTGCCTCTAAGGCATTGGTGCCAACACAAAACAACGTTGCTCAGGAGTATGATTGATGTTTTCCATGCAATGAACCTCATAACCAATCTATGTGCTTCAATGGTGCTTTGAATCAAGCATTAATGGTGACAACTACTGGCGTGGAGGGGTGAAGGCAGTCAAGGAAACAACCAACAACAAGAAACATTCCAACAACAATCAGCCCCAAATGACACCACATTGGTAAACTGGCAAGCAGAAGATTTCTGTGGCATGAATCAAGTAGTTTCTCAAGGTGTTGCAGCCAACACAAGGTCAAAAAGAAGGAATTTGGGTGAAGAATAGCCATTAGCTCCAACCAATCCACAACCTTCCATGGGTCCACAAATGATTGGCAAACAGAATCCAATTTCAAATGCACAAGGGCAGTAAAGGACAGCTCATAGACCAACTCAAATACCAGTTATTGCTGCCCACGTGCAAGGAGTGAATGTACAAGCAAAGGGACAGCAAAGGGATCCTTCATCACCATTCAGGTATCATTGATCAGATGAAGAAGACAAGTGTCAACATATCAATGTGGGAATCCCTATCTATCCCAGGCCAAAGAGACTTGTTACAAGCTGCCATGAAGGACTGGCCAACTTCGAATCAGCAAGTTCAGATGCAAGAGAAAGTGCTCACAAATACTGCCCAGCCTGAGGAAAATCATGGAGGACAGCAAGGTAAAATGTTGAAGGCCCCTCCTTTTTATGTTTCGTTGATCATTGGAAATCAGCTAGTGCACAATTGCATGATAGATTCCGGGGCAAGTAGCTTAGTAATGCCTAAACAAATAGCTGATCAGCTAGGGCTCCAGTATGAAACAATATCCAAAGGCGGTAGTGCAGCTGGATGGGACAGCAGTAACAATAGTTGGAGTGATTAGAAACTTGAGTCTTACCTTGCATGCATGTCCAAATGTTGTTGTTTTTACAAGATTGTATCAGTCATAGACCCTTCCACCGACTCTTTGCCCTATGCTTGTCAAGGGACTTCACAACCAAGATTGGGGGGGATATTTGTCTGCTGATTGGTCACACATGCTGTTCAGAACAAGGTATGGAACTAAGGCTACAATTAGGACTGAACATATTACAAATTTCCACATTGAGCCTTACACTCCATGTCAGATTAATGTCAAGTTGCTCAACATTTGATCAAGAAGACCACCCAAGCACTGATGAGGCTGACACCAAGGTTGGAAGCATCCTGGATCTAACTCTTGATGAATGGGGCAAACAAGGTACATGCATTTGATCGCTTATCAAGAAGTGGAAGAATCTGAGCTAGGGGGTCTATTGCATACACGAAGAAAATCAGCCTTATTCCTAGCATCACCAAGCCAAACCACAAAGATGACAATGAGGTATGGCGGTTGTTTTTTAATGGATCAAGGAGTAGACAAGGGGCAGGAGGTGGAGCCATGCTTGTTTCGCCTCAAGGAGTAAAGTACTATTCAGCTTTTAGATTTCAGTTTGAATGCTCCAATAACACTGCTGAATATGAAGCCTTGGTGCAAGGGATGCATTGGGCAATCAAGAAGAAAATAAAGAACTTGCAAGTCTTTGGTGACAGTGAATTGATTGTAAATCAGGTCAAGGGACAACATGCTACTAAGAATGATCTACTCACGTGCTACAAGAACAGGGTGTGGGACCTCATGGAAGATTTTGAGGGTTTTGGCATCAAATCCATTCCTAGGAAAGAGAATCAAGCTGCTGATAGGCTTGCAGTAGTAGGGGCAGCCTTTGACATTGTGGAAATCATTCAAAAAGACAAGGTACAACCAAACATCCACGTGATTGTGAGGCCTTCAGTGACAGATAACAATGTCAGTTGGAAAGTGTTTGAGA
Source organism: Taxus chinensis (assembly GCA_019776745.2). Classification (NCBI taxonomy): domain Eukaryota; kingdom Viridiplantae; phylum Streptophyta; class Pinopsida; order Cupressales; family Taxaceae; genus Taxus; species Taxus chinensis. The sequence goes on from CM034148.1 coordinate 464,763,244, forward strand.
ATGACCAACAAATCATCCATTTCTTGCAAGAAGAAGCTGAGTTCTTAGCTAAGAATCAAGAAAATTTGGAACAACAGTATGATGACCAAGTGGTACAGCTGAGAACTAACAAGCTGCCCAAGGGACTTATCACTTTGGAGTCCATTTTTAATCCCAATGATCAGTTTAGAAAGGAGAAAGCAAACATTCAGGGCAAGAGAGAGGATTCAGTATCCATCTTGGTAGAAGAGAACAAACCATTGCAAATTGGAAAGATGACAACTGAACAAGAAAGGTATGAATTCATGCAGCTGTGTCAAGAATTCCCAGATGTGTTTGCTTAGAGCTATGAAGATTTGAAAGGTTCCAATCCCAACTTAGCTTAGCATACCATTGAATTGGATCCAAATACTAAGCTTGTCAGGCAGAAACAAAGACCAGTCAATCCACACATGGAGCCTCTCATGAGGAAAGAATTGGACAAGCTGATTGAGTCAAGAATCATATTCCCAATCAAGCATTCTAGTTGGGTTGCCAACTTGGTTCCAGTCAGAAAGAAGAGTGGGGAGATCGGATTGTGTGTTGATTTCAGAGACTTAAATAGAGCATCTCTCAAGGACCATTACCCACTCCCTTCCATGGAGAAAATCTTGCAAGTTGTGGCTAGCTCCGAGAGGTTTTCACTACTTGATGGCTACTCAGGCTACAATTAGATTATGGTGAAGGAGGAAGACCAGTTCAAGACAACCTTTAAAACCAAATGGGGAACTTTTGCATACAAGAAAATTCCATTTGGGTTGTCCAACACTGGTGCTACCTTCCAAAGGGCAATGGACATGGCGTTCAAAGGTTTGATTAACAACATGGTGCTGATTTACCTTGATGATATCACTATTTTTTCCAAAAATGCAGCAGACCACCTCTCTCATTTGAGACAAGTTTTCATGAGGTGCATATATTTGGAGTGTCTTTAAATCCTAGAAAGTGTATCTTTCTTGCACATGAAGGAAAGCTCCTTGGCCATATTGTCTCCAAAGAAGGATTAGAAATTGATCCAGAGAGGGTTGAAGCCATAAGAGCACTACCATTGCAAAGCCACAAGAAAGCCCTTCAAAGTTTCTTGGGGAGGATAAACTTTGTTCGGAGGTTTGTCCCAGATTTTGCAGCCCTTGTCAAGCCCATCACCAAAATGTTAAAGAAGAGCATGGCTTTCAAGTGGACAGCAGAAGGCAAGGAGAGTTTTGAAGCAATCAAAGAAGCCATTTCTCAAGCACCAACTCTCATCAACCCGGACTTCTCCAAGGATTTCATCCTCTATGCATTTGGAGGTAATGACACTATTTCTGCCATTTTGGTACAACAGAACAAGGATAATGATGAGTAGCCAATTGCCTTCTTCAGCCAGAGCCTAGATGACTATGAGGTGAAGTACTCTTTTATTGAGAAGCATGTGCTGGTAGTAATCAGAAGCTTGAAGAAATTCAAGCATTTAGTCTCGAACAACAAGGTCTACTTGTTGGTCTCACATGCTGGGGTTAAGGACTTCCTCCTTAACAAAGATTTGAACGAGAAAAGGGTAGGTTGGATCACACGTGTCATGGAGTATGACATTGAGATCAAGATCACCAAGCTGGTAAGAGGGAAAGGATTGTGTGAGTAGCTGGTTTTGGGGAAGTAAAAAGAAGTATGCAATGAAGAAGAGGTTGTTTTGACAGTCCAGGACAGCTATGAGCCAAGTGGTAATCAAGAAGAAGACAATGCTGCCCCCACTCCTTGCTGGACCCAAGGTATTATACACTTCCTAAGCACAGGCCTATGCCCCCTGGAGATGAACAAGACCCAAAGAAGACACTTCAGATTGTAGGCTATCCCATATGCCATTGTTGATGGAGTTTTGTTCAAGAAAGATGTGAATGGAGTGCTGCTGAGATGCATTAGCACAAATCAGATTCATAGGGTGTTGGAAGAGTTCCATGGTGGACCAGCTAGTGGTCATTTTGCACCAAGAGTGACAGCTCTAAAAATCATGAAGGCTTGTTATTATTGGCATAAAATTTTCAGTGATTGCTATGCATGGATTAAGAGGTGTAAGAATTGTGCATTCTTCATAGGAAAAGAGAAACTTGTCGCCCTTCCATTGCATCCAATCTCAGTTGACTAGCCATTCATGCAATGGGGTTTGGACTTCATTGGAGTCATTAATCCCAATTCAAGTCAAGGGCACAAATGGATTTTGACAGCCACGGACTACTTCACCAAATGGACTGAAGCAATAGCACTCAAAGAAGCAAATGAGTCCATCATCTTAGACTTTTATGAGGGGATAGCAACTAGATTTGGTATACCTGCTACAATAATCTCAGATAATGCATTGGCATTCATTGGATCCAAGGTGACTGAGTGGGCTCTCAAGAACGGGATCTACCTAAGCACTTTATCAAACTATTACCCTCAAGGTAATGGCCAGGCCGAGTCTACAAACAAGAACTTGTTGAGGATCATTAGGAGGACTCTTGATGAGAATCAGAGGTCTTGGCATACCAAACTAAAATCAGCCTTATGGGCTGATAGGATAACTCCCAAGAGATCCACAGGTAACTCTCCATTCAAACTTGTCTATGGAAGAGAGGCAATCTTGCCCATGTCACTTGAGTTGCCAACATTGGAACTCATGAAGCAATTAGAGTTAATAGAGTTTGAGCCCATGGAGGTGAGATATGCATAGTTGATGGAGCTGCAGGAGGTCAGAAATCAAGCATCCCAAGCAATGGAAAATGACCAAGCTTTGATCAAAAAGACCTTTGATAGGAAGGCCAAGGATAGATCTTTTCGGGTTGGAGATCTAGTGTTGAAATGGGATGTGGATAGAGCAAAACTGGGAAGGCATTCAAAATTTGATGCCATTTGGAGTGGCCCATACATGGTCACGAAGTGCAAGAACAACAATGCTTTCCAATTGGCCTCATTGGATGGTGAAGAACTACAGATTCCAGTCAATGGAATCTATCTCAAGCGTTGCTTCTAGAGGGAAATTTACCACCTTGTAAATATTAGATTAGATTTTCATTCCTCCAAGTGCTTGTGCACATTGTTTTACTGTAGGTTAGTTTTGTTTTCCCTAAGTGCTTTGGCACAGCTTGCTGTCCCTGGAGATGTTTTGCAATCCTTGCTTCCATCATGTGATATTCCATCTTCCTCCTTACACATTCTAAGTCAGTTGGGGTTCTAAATAGAATATTTGATGGCTCCATGCCCAATGGACTGCTTCAGGCTACTGGTACTTTCATCTAGCAGGCAAATGACCCCTCTGAGTCGCCAAAATTGTTATCCAAAATGTGTCCCAGCTCATTTTTTGTGGCTAACTCCTTGTGTTCTTTCTTCTCTTGTGCCTCAGTCCACATTTTTTATTTTAAGGCACTCAAGGCTTTTTGGAAGTGGCACCATCAGATAGAGCTCTCTCTCAGCTTTCCAGAAAGGTAAAGTTTGCCTCCTAACTCCTTATATTTTTCAAGTTATGGCTCGACGGAGTTTTTGTGGAAAATTTTCCCATTTGAGGCCCGCAGCCAATAGGAAGCTGCCACGTGGCATCCAACCAGCGGAGTGCAGGGAATTTTTGAAAAAATTTCCAAAGACAAAAAAGAGGTAAAATTTAAAATGTTTTCACACTGATCCGTTTTTGGGCCGTTTTTGCCCTAAATCTTCAAATGAT
>CM034148.1:464769431-464786931 GCA_019776745.2 Taxus chinensis
ATTTACATATGTGTGTGCGTGAGTATTTGCGTGTGCGTGTGCGTGTGTGCATGTATGTGTGTGTGTGTACATGCGCACATGTGTGTGTGCATGTACGTGTGCCTGTGCGTGTGCCTATGTGTGTGCGTGTACGTGTGCGTGTGCGTGTGAGTGCATGTGGATTTGTGTTTGCGTGTGTGCGTGGCTGTGTGCGTGTGTTTGTGCATGTGCGTTTGTGTGTGTGCATGTATGTGTGTGTGTGTGAGCATATGTGTGTGTGTGTGCGCGCATGTACGTCCATGTGCGTATATGTATGTCTGTGTGTGCATATGCATGTGAGTGCACGTGTGCATGTGCATGTGCGTGTGTGTGTGCATGTGCATGTGCGTTTGGGTGTGGGTATGTGTATGTGTCTGTGTGACCGTCTGCATCCGCGCGTGTGTGTGTGTGCATGTGCGTTTGCGTGTTCACGTGCGCGTGCATGTGCATGTGCATGTGTGCATGTGTATGTGTGTGTGTGTGCGTGTACTTCCGTGTGCATGTGTGTGCGTGTGCATGTGCGTGTTCGTGTGTGTTAGTGTGTGTGTGCATGTGTGTGTGGGTGTGAATGTTTGTTTGCGTGTGTGTGCGTGTGCATGTGTGTGTTGGGGTTGTGGGTGTGTGTGTGTTTCTGTGCAAGCGTTTGCATCCGTGTGCGTTAACATATGTGTGTGCATGTGCATTTGTGTGTGCGTGTGCATGTGTGTATGTGTGTACGTGTGTGTGTGTGTGTGTGCGCGTGTGCGTGTGTGTGTGCATATGCGTGTGTGCATGGGTGCATGCGTATGTGTGTCGTGTGCATTTTTGTGTGCGTGCATGTATGTGTGTGTGTGTGCATGCATGTGCACGCATGTGTGTGTGCGCGTGTACGTCCATGTGCATATATGTATGTGTGCATGTGCGTGTGTGTGTGCATGTGCGTGTGCATTTGCATATGTATGTGCATTTGGGTGTGGGTATGTGTGTGTCTGTGCGAGTGTGTGCATCCACGTGTTGTAATGCCCGCTTCAACTACCACTTGAGACCAAGAAACAAACTAGGAAAATTATGGAATAATTTTTTTTGTAAGAAGGGTCTACAAACAAGTCGCAAGACACTAGTTTGAAACTAAATAGGTTCCGAAACAAATTCTGATTAACCAAACACAAGATTTCCATTTTTATCTTATAACAAGTTTACAAGATTCCAATTTAGAGGTTACAAGTTTTACTAAGGTTCAGGGGGAAATTTATCCCTAGGCCTACTCTCTATCAAGCCCTAAACTTCAACTGGGTTTTTTAACACACTTAGATTTATCAAAAATTTCCTAAACTAGGGTCATTGGATAGGAAATTTCCTTACCTTTTCAACCATATAAATAAGTCCTCCTAACTCCTTGTAGAACTGAATTTATGGCTGGGCGGAGTTTTAGGGGAAAATTTTCCCTGGGAGGTCCGTGGGGTTAGGGAGAAAATTAGGAAAAAAATTTCTAAATGCCACGTGTCATCACGTGATTCATTCAGGATGGCAGGTCGCAGGGAAAAAACATGAAATTTTTCCCAAAACTAAGTTTTCAATTTTCCAAAGGAAAATTTTCATTTGTGCCTTCCGCGCTTGCCCAAAATTGCCACATGGCGCTTTGTGATTGGTCGCAAGTCGGCGGAGGAAAATTTAGATTTTTCACCCAAGGGGCTAAAATGGTTAAAAGAATTGCATGGACCTGTATACCCATGGGGACATGTGTCAACACTCCATTGGCTGCGGGGATGTGGGGTCGGCAGATGAAAAAGTGAACTTTTTCCAAAAGTGCAAAATGTTAAGTTTTCAATTCTAAATCCTCAGGCCCTCCTTGCCACGTGCCAGCACGATGATTGGTGCGGGGCCGTGGGGTTGCGGGGAGAAAACTGAAAATTTTCCAAAGGAAAAAAAGGTTAAGTTTTTCCGTTTTGATCCGCGCAACCCCCTTACAACGTGTCAGCATGTGATTGGTTGGGGGGCCGCGGGGTTGCGGGGAAATTTGGGGAGAATTTTCCCAAGGCAAGATTTTCAAAATTTTAAGTTTTTATTAAGGGCCTGCAACCCTTCAAGGTGCCACATGGAAACTTCTAATAGGATGAGATGGTGGCGGGGCCACATAAATTTTTTAGGAAGTTTTTCCAAAGTTCAAAATTTAAATTTTTTCTAAGGTCGAATTATTTCATTTTTGGTTTTGGGATGGCCATTTTGAAGTAAAACTTCAAATGGCCATAACTTTTGATTAAGAAGCTCCATTTTTGGCAAACTGAGGACTTTCCAGAAATCTCTCGGAGTCCTCTTTGTATATAAAACATCAATTTTAGAATTTGGTAAAGTTTTGATGGTCAATTTTAAGAAATCAGATCTGCAGGGTTTATAATTTTACAAACTGACAATTTTCAAACTTGCAAATTTGATAAAATTTGAACTCTTCTTCCACTCAACATGTCAAACAGACATGGAGGATCAACTTAGAGAAGAATTAGAATGTTTTAGTGAGGTCAATTTTTTCAATTATTCAAGTTGTATTTTTCTCCAATAAGAGACAGAAAACGACTTAAGAAGGGAATTAATTTAAAATTGGACATTGGTTAAATTGTTTCTCACGAGTTCTACTTTGTCAACCTTAGGTTTGGTATAGGTCCTAAGTATATTAATTTATGGTATCTTTTGAAGTTGATTAGGAAGTGTAAATGTGAATTGTTCTTTTATTAAAAAGTGAATTTTCAGAATTAAACTTCAAAACAGTGAATTGTTCCTTTTAAATTGACTTAACAATTTGTCATTTGAATGTGCATAAGAATTCTAACTTAATCACTTAAAATAATTGCTTCACAATCCAATCCATCCAATTCTAAATGAAACTACATACTCTGAATTTCAATTTTTACGATGACAATCATGTAAAGAAGACAACATTGGCTTTCATTCCACAAGCATCATTTTTCAACATACTCAGAGATACAAAGGTTCTTATTTATTTTATTTTTCAAAACAGAAATTTCTTTCAAGGACAAAAATACAAATCCAGAATACGTTGCCATATAAAATTTAAAAGAATCATTTCCAACACTTTATTGATCAGTTCAAATAACTTTACAACCAATTATCATTTTTCCAATTTGATTTCCAATTTGTCCAACTACATATGTATGAAACATCTTTGACATTTCTATTTCCAAGGTAAAACAAGGAGATATAATTATTCTTTACATTTCTCATATTCAATTACAACTTCCCATTACAATGCCATCATTTCACATTGACAATATCCATATACACTCATCCACTCGAAGGTGGGATAGGGTTACATTCAGGATCTACTCAAGGACAATTGACTGTCAAACTGTGGAATTCTTCCCCAAACAACAGCAAGTTGTTTTCTTCTTCCTTAATCCTTCTTTTGATCACAACAAGGAAGGGGGAAAGGCAACACTCTCCACCCAACCAAGACATCCAATGGGAAAAAGAGAAGCCATCTTTCCCCATCGGCCCCCGAGCCCCAACCATATTGGAAATGAAACATGATAAAACAACACAAGGCAACATAGGCTTCTTTCACATATAACACTACATTCTTTTCACATGCAAAAGGAAATGCACACAACAAAAAGCATGTATTTTTCAACAAGACAACAGTTCTCAACTGCTTTTGAATTTATTCAAACAAAACAAAGGCTCCTTCTCCAAGCAAGCAAGCCAAGCAAGAGCAAGAACTATGAAAGTCTCCTTATGCCTCCCAAGTTGAATTTTAGGCATCCACCAAAAGTAAACCACCAAAATCATAGCAATCCCATAAACATTATCCCTCCTCAACCCCTCCTTATCCCTCCTCCAAATTTATCCCTTATACCTCCCCCAAAGTAGGAAATGCAAGCAATTTCCTTTCCTAGGTGGATCCCAAACCAACATTCCTTCCCAAGTACAAATAACAATGGTAGATCCCTTATCCCTCCTTTGATAAAACCTCATAGTCTTCTCTCTTACACCATGCCCTAAGAATTCTACCCATCCCTCTAAGAATTGCAAACACAAACACATTCAAAATTCATGCTAAAAGAGGGAAAAAAAGTAAATTTAAAAAAGATGAGAGCCTACCTCTCCATAATGGAGACTTGCTTCCAAAACAGTAGTCTTTATTTCACCAAAAGAAACCAGTTTCAAATCAGCAAAGGTAAATGTATGCACAAGAAAATCCAAGCTTCTTCCACCAAGAAAGCTCCAAAATGCAAGAGAAATTTTGACCCAAGAGAGGAAATCTCCAACCTTCAACAACCTCCAAAATGAGGAGGAATTCAAATTTTAAACGAGAGGATGGAGGAGGATGATATGGATTCCAAGTGGGATGCCACATCATTTTTCCTCATCCCAAAAAGAACTCACATCAAATGCAAATACATCATAATAAATGTGAAAGACGAAATTACTTACATACACAAACTCAACCCATACCCAAAAGGAAAATGCATTTAAAATTTTTAAGACAAGTGCAATCACTTCATTCATAAAATCATGTCAAAACATAATAAAATAAGTTGTTTTTGACTCTAAATTATAATCATGGTTGGTGAAGGTTTTTGAGAGGTGTGGGATAAGTTTAACTTGTCCCAGAAGCGTCAAATTTTTCCTTCAAGGCCAAATTCGAATTTCAAAGTGGAAGGAGTGTTTGACCTTCCAAAATCACCCTTATAACCTCTTACAAATTCTTACACAACCCATACTTGGTAACTTACACACTCTTCTAAAATGCATTAACTTCTATGACATTTATTTATGACAGCCTTTTGACATAAGATTTATTTAATTACTATAAGGTTATGAAAACATCTATATATCAAATTTCATTTTCAACCAAAGTAAAAACATTTAATTTCACACTCCACATCCCATTTAATTTAATTAAATTTTAACTATAAGTCTCCCACATAATACTATCATATTTAAATAATTAAAATAAAATCACATTACAAAATAAAATACACACAACAATAAATAAAAAGGGCACACATAATAACCACACACACATATGCCCCAAGGTCACACTAATGGAAATCCTAACACAACATAACACATCAATCAAACACAGTTACCATGGTGACCCTTGTTGATTTCACACTGAATTCCAATATGATTAGTCTCCAGTCCCCTGACATTGTTGTGATTTTAACTTGCAAAATGTAAAATACCTCCTTCGGCCTTGGGGCCATATCAAAACATCCAAACGATATAAGCAACATACAATTATTAAATCCAAATCACAACATTATCAAGAATTTAACATTTATCATTTAAATTCAATTTGTAACTATATCATCATCCAATAGATTTCTATACTAGAGCTATTCATAATATCAATGTCACATGTCTAAAATCAACATCAATAATTTGTCCATGTCAACTAGTATATCATCATCCACATAATAATAATAATGTCTCAATGATCCTCAAGCATAATAACTGAATCTAGATCAATATTAATCCATAGTCTAACATCTAACCATCATACTAATCAAAACATAATAGTGTCCATAATAATCCTTGATACATCATACTACATCAAAACATAATAATATCCAAAATATGATCAATAGTGTCAGGATCAATATCTCAACAGTGTTAAATGAGAGTGGGAACTACAGTCTGCGTGTGTTTGTAAGCATCTGCATGTGCATGTTTGTGTGTGTGTACATGTGCATGTGCATATGTGTGCTTATATGGGTGTGTGTGTGTGTGCATGCATTAGCATGTGTGCGTGTGCTTGTGTGTGTGTGTTTGCGTGCGTGTGTGCGTGTGCTTGTGCGTGTGCATGTGTATGTGCGTGTGCGTGTGCGTGTGCGTGCGTGTGTGCGTGTGCTTGTGCATGTGCGTGTGTGTGTGCATGTATGTGTGTGTGTGTGTGTGCGTGTGCATGGTTGTGTGTGCATTTGTGTGCGTGTGCATGTGAGCGTCTGCGTGTGCATGTTTTTGTGTGTGTTCGTGTGCGTGTGCATGTGCGTGCGTGTGTTGGTGTGTGTGTGTGCACGCATAAGCATGTGTACGTGTGCGCATGCGTGTTCATGTGCGTGTGCGTGTGCATGTGCTCGTGTCCGTGATTGTGTGTGTGCATGTGCATTTGTATTTGTGTGTGTGTGTGCATGTGCGTGTGTGTGTGCTTATGCTCGTGAGTGTGCATGTGTGTGTGTGTGTGCGTGCGTGTGCATGTGCGTGTGCGTGTGTGTGTGTGTGTGCATGTGCAAGTGTGTACGTGTGCAAGTGTGTGTGTGTATGCGTGTGCGAGCGTTTGCATGTGTATGCATATGTGAGTGTGTGTGTGTGTGTGAGTATTTGCATGTGTATGTGTGAGTGTGTGTGCATGTCAATATGCATGTGCGTGTGTGTGTGCGTGTGCGCGTGTGTTTGTGCATATGTGCGTGTGCATGTGAGAGAGAGAGAGTGTGTGTGTTTGTGTGTGTGTGTGTGCATGCCCATGTGTGTGTGAATGTCCCTGTGTGTTTGCGTGTGCATGTGGGTATGTGTGTGCATGTGTGTGTGCGTGTGCATGTGCGTGTGCTTGTAAGTGTGTGTGCACGTGTATGTCTATTTGTGCGTGTGCGTCTGTGTGTGTGCCTCTGCATGTGCGCGCGTGTGTGTGTGTGTGTGTGAGTGTGCGTGTATGTGTGCATGTTCGTGTGCATGTGCTTGTGCAAGCGTGTGCGTGTCCATGTGTGAGTGAGTGTGTGCGTGTGTATGTGTGAGCATGTGCATGTGTGTGTGTGTGTGTCCATTTGCATATGCGTGTGTGCGCGCGCGTGTGTGTGTGTGTCCATGTGCATGTGCGTGTGTATGTGCATGTGTGTGTGTGCGCATGTGCATGTATGTGTGCGTCTGCGTGTGGGTGTGCCTGTGCGTCTGTGTATGCGTATGAGTGTGTGTGTGTTTGCGTGTGCATGTGCATCTACGTGTCTATGTTCGTGTGTGTGTGCATGTGAACATCTACATGTTTGTGTGTGTGTTCTTATGCATGGGCATGTTTGTGTGTGTTCGTATGCGTGTGCATGTGCGTGTGCATGTGCTTTTGCGTGCGCATGTGGGTGTGTGTGTCTGCATGCATAAAATTGTGTGTGTGTGTGCGCGCACGCGTGTGCATGTGTATGTGTGAGTGTGTGTACATGTGCGTTTACGTGTGCGTGTGCGTGTGTGTGTGCGTGTGCGTGTGCATGTGTGTGTGCTCGTGCGCGTGTGCATGTGTGTGTGTATGTGTGTATGTGCATGCGCGTGTGTGTGTGCATGTGTGTATTCTTGTGCATGTGCTTGTGCTTGTGCATGTGCGTGTGCGTGTGCGAGCGTGAGCATGTGCATTTGCGAGTAATCATGTGCATGTGTGTGTGCGTCAGCATGTTTACATCTGAGTTATCCTATGCATTTGTGTGTGTGTTCGTGTGTGTGTGCATGTGTGTGTGTGCATGTGTGTGTGTGTGCATGTGTGTGTGTGTGTATGTGTGTGCATGTGTGTGTGTGTGTGTGTGCGCATGTGCATGTGTGTCTGCTTGTAAATGTGTGTGTGTGCGCGCGTCTGTGTGTGCCTGTGGGTGTGTTTGTGTGTGTGCCTCTGTCTTTGCGTGTGTGTGCACGTGTTTATGTATGTGTGCGTATAAGTGTGTGTGTCATGTGCGTGTGCTGTGTGTGTGCGCGTGCGTGTGTGATGTGTGAGTGAGCATTTGCTGTGTGTGTGTGTGAGTGTGCGCATGTGTGTGTGTGCGTGCGTGTGTGTGTGTGTGTGAGTGTGCATTCTTTTGAATTTACGCGAGTGTGCGTCGGCATGCATGTGTGTTAGCGTGTGCATGTGTATGTTCACGTGTGTGTGTTTGCAGGTGTGTCTCTGTGTGTGTGTGTGTGTGCCTATGTGTGTGCGTGCGAGTGTGCGTATGCGTGTGTATGTGTGAGTGAGCATGTGCGTATGTGTGAGCATGTGCATGTGTGTGTGCATGTATATGTGTGTGTGTATGCGTGTGTGTGTGCATGTGCATTGGCATCTATGTGTGTGTGTGCATTTTTGTGTGTGTGTGTGTGTGCATGTGCGTGTGTGTGTGCATGTGAGTGTGTATGTGCATGTGCACGTGTATCTGTTTGGATGTGCATGTGTGTGCATGTCCGTGTGTGTGCATGTGCATGTGCGTCTGGGTGTGCATGTGTGTGTGTGTGTTCATGTGTGTGTGCATGTGAGCGTCTGTGTGTTTGTGTGTGTGCTTGTGTGTGTGTGCATGTGCGTGTGCGTGTGCGTGTGTGGATATGTGTGCGGGTGGGTGTGCGTGTGTATGTGCATGTGTGTGTGTGCGCATGTGTATGTATGTGTGCGTCTGCGTGTGGGTGTGTGTGTGTGCATCTGTGTGTGTGTGTGTGTGTGTGTGTGCGCGCGTGTGCACGTGTGTGTGTGTGTGTGTGTGTTTGCGTGTGCGATGTGCATCTGTGTGTGTGTCGTTCATGGGTGCGTGTGCATGTGTGCGCGTGTCTGTAAGTGTATGTGTGTGTGTGTGTGTCTGTGTGCATGTGCATGTGTGTGTGTGTGTGTTTGTGAATGCGTGTGCATGTGCAGTGTATGTGTGTGTACGTGCGCGTGTACAAGTGTGTGTGTGTGTGGGGGTACATGCATAACTGTGTGTGTGTGTGTGCGCGCACGCGAGTGCGTGTGTATGTGTGAGTGTGTGTACGTGTGCATTTACGTGTGTGTGTGCATGTGTGTGTGCTCGTGAGCGTGTGCATGTTGTGTGTGCGCATGTGCGTGTGTGTGTGCATGTGCTTGTGTGTATGCTTGTGCATGTGCTTGTGTGTGTGCATGTGCGTGTTCATTTGTGAGTAAGCATGTGCATGTTTATGTGTTACTGTTTGCGTCTGAGCATCTGCATTCATGTGTGTGTTCGTGTGCGTGTGCGTGCGTGTGTGTGTATGTGTGTGCATGTGTCTGTGTGTGTGCGCTTGTGCATGTGCATGTGTTTTCGTGTGCGTGTGCGTGTGAGCGTCTGCATGTGCGTGTGTGTGTGTGTGTTCATGTGCGTGTGCATATGCGTGATTATGTGGGTGTGTGTGTGTGTGTGCACATAAGCTTGTGTGTGTACTCGTGCGTGTGCGTGTGCATGTGTGTGTGTGTGTGCTTGTCCGTGCAAGCATGTGCGTCTGCGTGCGTTAAGGGGTATGTGTGTGCATGTGTGTGTGTCTGCGTGTGCTCTTGCGTGTGCGTGTGCGTGCGTGTGTACGTGTGCTTGTTTGTTTGTATGTGCGTGTGCGTAAGGGTGTGCGCGTGTGTGTGCATGTGTGTGTGCGCGCGCACGCGTGTGTGTGTGTGTGTGCAGGTGTGTTTGTGTGTGTGTTCGTGTGCGTGTGTGTGTCAGCATATATGTGGTCATGTTTGTGTGTGTGTTCGTGTACGTTTGCATGTGTGTGTGTGTGCGTATGCATGTGAGTGCGTGTGTTGGTGTGTGTGTGTGTGTGCATGCATAAGCATGTGTGTGTGTGCGTGTGCATGTGTGTGTTCATCTACGTGTGCATGTGCGTGTGCTTATGTGCGTGTGTGTGTGCGTGTGCGTGTGCTTGTGCTCGTGAGTGTGTGTGCATGTGTGTGTGTGTGTGCGTGTGCGTGTACGTGTGCAAGTGTGGGTACGTGTGCGAGCGTGCGTGTGTATGTGTGAGTGTGTGTGCATGTGCATGTGCATGTGCATGTGCGTGTGTGTGTGTGCATGTGCGTGTGCGTGTGTGGATATGTGTGTGTGTGGGTGTGCGTGTGTGTGTGTGCATGTGTGTGTGTGTGTGCATGTTTCTGTGTGTGTGCGTGTGTGTGTGCCTTTGATTGTGCATGTGCATGTGTGTTTGTGTGTGTGTGCGTGTGAGCGTCTGCATGTGCGTGTTTGTGTGTCTGTTCGTGTGCGTGTGCATATGCGTGATTATGTGGGTGTGTGTGGGTGTGTGCACATAACCTTGTGTGCGTGTACTAGTGCGTGTGCGTGTGCGTGCGTGTGTGCGTGTGCTTGTGCGTTTGTATGTGTGTGTGCGTAAGGGTGTGCACGTGTGTGTGTGTGTGTGTGTGTGTGTGTGCTTGTACGTGTGCGTGTGAGTGCATGTGTCCGTGTGCTCGTGTGTTTGTATATGCGTGTGTGTGTGTGCGTGTGCGTGTGCATGTGTGTGTGTGTGTGTGTGTGTGTGCGCGCGTGCGTGTGTGTGTTTGTGTGTGTGTTCGTGTGCGTGTGTGTGTCAGCATCTATGTGGGCATGTTTGTGTGTGTGTTCATGTGCGTGTGCGTGTGCATATGCATGTGAGTGCGTGTGTTGGTGTGTGTGTGTGTGTGTGCATGCATAAGCATGTGTGTGTGTCTGTGCGTGTGCGTGTGTGTGTTCATGTGCGTGTGCATATGCGTGTGCTCATGTGCATGTGTGTGCGTGTGCGTGTGTGTGTGCGTGTGCGTGTGCGTGTGCATGTGCAAGTGTGTACGTGTGCAAGCGTGTGTGTGTATGCGTGTGTGAGCATTTGCGTGTGTATGCATATGTGAGTGTGTGTGTGTGTGTGAGCATTTGCATGTGTATGTGTGAGTGTGTGTGCATGTCAATATGCATGCACGTGTGTGTGCATACGGCGTGCGCGTGTGTTTGTGGATATGTGCGTGTGCATCTGTGTGTGAGAGAGAGAGAGTGTGTTTGTGTGTGTGTGTGCATGCCCATGTGTGTGTGAATGTGCCTGTGTGTTTGCATGTGCATGTGCGTATGTGTGTGCATGTGTGTGTGCATGTGCATGTGCGTGTGCTTGTAAGTGTGTGTGCACGTGTATGTCTATTTGTGCGTGTGCGTCTGTGTGTGTGTGCCTCTGCATGTGCATGTGTGTGTACGTGTGAGTGTGCGTGTATGTGTGCATGTTCGTGTGTGTGTGCTTGTGCAAGCGTGTGTGTGTCCATGTGTGAGTGAGTGTGTGCGTGTGTTTGTGTGAGCATGTGCATGTGTGTGTGTGTGTGCATTTGCATATGCGTGTGCGTGTGTGTGTGTGTGTGTCCATGTGCATGTGCGTGTGTATGTGCATGTGTGTGTGTGCGCATGTGCATGTATGTGTACGTCTGCGTGTGGGTGTGCCTGTGCGTCTGTGTATGCGTATGAGTGTGTGTGTGTTTCCGTGTGCATGTGCATCTACGTGTCTGTGTTCATGTGTGTGTGCATGTGAATGTCTACATGTTTGTGTGTGTGTTCTTATGCATGTGCATGTTTGTGTGTGTGTTCGTATGCGTGTGCGTGTGCGTGTGCATGTGCTTTTGCATGCGCATGTCGGTGTGTGTGTCTGCATGCATAAAAGTGTGTGTGTGTGCGCGCACGTCTGCATGTGTATGTGTGAGTGTGTGTACATGTGCGTTTATGTGTGCGTGTGCATGTGCATGTGTGTGTGCTCGTGCGCGTGTGCATGTGTGTGTGTGTGTGCATGTGCGTGTGTGTGTGCATGTGTGTATGCTTGTGCATGTGCTTGTGCATGTGCGTGTGCGTGTGCGAGCGTGAGCATGTGCATTTGCGAGTAATCATGTGCATATGTGTTACCATTTACATCTGAGCATCTGCGTTTGTGTGTGTGTTCATGTGTGTGTGCATGTGTGTGTGCGTGCGTGTGTGTGTGTGTGCGTGCGTGTGTGTATGTGTGTGTGTGTGTGTGTGTGTGCGCGCGCGCGCACGCATGTGCATGTGTGTCTTCTTGTAAGTGTGTGTGTGTGCGCGCGTCTCTGTGTGCCCGTGGGTCTGTTTGTGTGTGTGCCTCTGTGTGTGCGTGTGTGTGCACGTGTGCGTGTGCGTGTGCATATGCGTTTTCATGTGCGTGTGCTTGTGCAAGCGTGTGCGTGTGGATGTGTGAGTGAGAGTTTGCTTGTGTATGTGTGAGTGTGTATATGTGTGTGTGTGCGTGCGTGTGTGTGTGTGTGTGTGAGTGTGCATGTGTAGGTGCCTGTGCGTGTGCGTATGTGTGTGTGTGTGTGCATGTGTATGTTCATGTGTGTGTGTGTAGGTATGTTTGTGTGTGCATGTGTTCCTATGTGTGTGCATGCGAGTGTGCGTGTGCGTGTGTATGTGTGAGTGAGCATGTGTGTGTGTATGTGTGAGCATGTGCATGTGTGTGTGCATGTATATGTGTGTGCATATGCATGTGTGTGCATGTGCATGGGCATCTATGTGTGTGTGTGCGTTTTTGTGTGTGTGTGTGTGTGCATGTGCATGTGTGTGTGCATGTGAGTGTGTATGTGCATGTGCGCGTGTGTGTGTTTGGATGTGCATGTGTGTGCGTGTCCGTGTGTGTGTGTGTGCATGTGCGTCTGGGTGTGCATGTGTGTGTGTGTGTTCATGTGTGTGTGCATGTGAGCTTCTGTGTGTTTGTGTGTGTGCTTGTGTGTGTGTGCATGTTTGTGTGTGTGTTCATGTATGTGTGCATGTGCAGGCGTGTGTGAGTGTGTGTGTCTGCACACATAAGTGTGTGTGTGTGTGTGTGTTTGTGTGTGTGTGTGTGTGCGTGTGCGTGTGCGTGTGTGTGTGTGAGTGTGTGTGCGTTTGCATGTGCGTGTGCATGTGCATGTGCGTGTGCGTGTGCGTGTGTGGATATGTGTGCGGGTGTGGGTGTGCGTGTGTATGTGCATGTGTGTGTGTGCGCATGTGTATGTATGTGTGCGTCTGCGTGTGGGTGTGTGTGTGCGTCTGTGTATGCGTGTGCGTGTGTGTGTGTGTGCGTCTGCATCTGCATGTGTGTGTGTGTCCATGTGAGCATGTGCATCCGCGTGCGTTAACATATGTGTGTGCATGTGTGTGTCTGTGTGTGTGTGTGTTTGTGTGTGTAAGTGTGCGTTTGCGTGTACGTGTTTGCATGTGCGAGTGTGTTTGCGTGTGTGGGTATGGGTGTGTGTGCGTGTGTGTGTGAGTGCGCGCATGTGCGTGTGTATGTGTGAGTGTGTGTACGTGTTTATTTATGTGTGTGTGTAAGTGTATGTGTGCGTGTGCACATGTGCGTGCATTTACGTGTGCGTGTGCGTGTGTGCATGTGTGTGTGTGTGTGCATGTGTGTATGCTTGTGCATGTGCTTGTGTGTGTCCGTACGAGCATGTGTGTCGGTGTGCGTTAGCATGATGCGTGTGCATGTGCATGTGTGTAAGCATGTGCATGTTGCGTATGTGTGTGTGCTTGGGTGCATGCATGTGTCTGTTCGTGTGCATTTGTCTGTGTGTGCATGTATGTGTGTATGTGCATGTGTGTGTGTGTGTGCTTATGTACGTCCGTGTGCATATATGTATGTCTAAGTGTGCGTGTGCAGGTGCGTGTGCGTGTACGTGTGCATGTGCGTGCGCGTGTGCGTGTGCATGTGCGTGTGCTTTTGCCTATGGGTCTGTGTTTGTGTGTGTACGTGTGCGTGCGCATGTGTGTGTGCATATGCATTTTCGTGTGCGTGTGCTTGTGCAAGCGTGTGCGTTTGGATGTGTGAGTGAGCATGTGCTTCTGTATGTGTGAGCGTGTGCATGTGTGTGTGTGCGTGCGTGCGTGTGTGTGAGTGTGCATGTGTAGGTGCCTGTGCGTGTGCGTATGTGTGTGTGTGTGTGCATGTGTATGTTCATGTGTGTGTGTGCAGGTATGTTTGTGTGTGTGTGTGTTCCTATGTGTGTGCATGTGAGTGTGCATGTGCGTGTGCTATGTGCCTGTAGCTGAGCATGTGCGTATGCATGTGCCTGTGCTTGTCGGTAGGCAATGTGTGTGTGCGAGTATATGTGCGTGTGCGTATACGTGTCCGTGTGCATTTGCATGTGTGCATCTGCGTGTGTGTGTGCATGTGCGTGTCTGTGTGCATGTGAGTGTGTATGTGCATGTGCGCGTGTGTGTGTTTGGATGTGCATGTGTGTGCGTGTCCGTGTGTGTGCGTGTGCGTGTGCGTCTGGGTGTGCATGTGTGTGTGTGTGTGTGTGTGTGTGCATGTGTGTCTGCGTGTGTGTTTCTTTGTGTGTGCAGGTGCGTGTGCGTAAGCATGTGCATATTTGTGTGCATGTGTGTGTATGTGTTTGTGTGCGTGAGCGTGTGTGTGTGCGTGTGTGTGTGCGTGTGCGTGTGCGTGTGCGTGTGCATGTGCGTGTGCATTAACGTTTGTGTGTGTGTGCGTGTTGAGTTGTGTGCGTGTGCGTGTGCTTGTGCCTGTACCTTTGCATGTGCATATGCATGTGCGTGTCGGTGTGCATGTGCTTGTGTGTGTGCGTGTGTGTGTTTTTGTACGTGTGTGCGCGTGTACGTGTGTTCTTATGCATGTGCATGTGTGTGTGTGTGCGTGTGCGTGTGAGCGTCTGCATGTGCGTGTGTGTGTGCCTTTGATTGTGCATGTGCATGTGTGTGTGCTTGTGCATGTGCATGTGTTTTCGTGTGCGTGTGTGTGTGAGCGTCTGCATGTGCGTGTTTGGGTGCGTGTGCATGTGCGTGCGTGCGTGTTTTGTGTGTGAGTCTTCTGTGTGTGTGCGTGTGTGTGAGTTTGTGTGTTTTGTGTGTGTGAGTGTTGCGTGTGCATGTGTGTGTGCGTTTGTGTGTGCATGTGCGTAAGTGTGTGTGCGTGTGTGCGCGTGTGCAAGTGTGCATGTGTGCGTGTGCTCTTGCGATGTGCGTGTGCATGTGTGTTTGCGTGTGCGTGTGCATGTTCTTGTATATGTACGTGTGCATGTGTGTGTGCGTGCATGTGTGTGTGAGTGTGCGTGTGCGTGTGTGTGTGCGTGTACATGTGTGTGTGTGTGCGTGTGCGTGTGCCTGTACCTTTGCGTGTGCAGATGCTTGTGCCTGTGTGTGTCGGTGTGCATGTGCGTGTGCATGTGCATGTGTGTGTACGTGTGTGCATATGCGTGTGAGTGTTTGTGTTTGTGTGCGTGTGTGTGCGCATGCATAAGCATGTGTGTGTGTGTGTGTGTGCGCGTGTGCATGTGTGTGTGCTAATGTACGTGTGTGTGTGCGTGTGCGTGTGCTTATGCTCGTGAGTGTGTGTGCATGTGCATGTGCATGTGTGTGCATGTGTGTGTGCGTGTGTGTGTGTGTGTGTGACTATGCAAGTGTGTACATGTTTATGTGTGTGAGCGTGCGTGTGCGTGTGTTGGTCGTGTGTGCTGTGTGCGTGTGCATGTGTGTGTGTGTGTGCGTGTGTGTGTGCGTGTATATGTGATATGTGTGCATGTGGGTGTGCGTGTGTGTGTGTGCATATGTGTGCGTGTGTGCATGTTTTTGTGTGTGTGCATGTGTGTGTGCCTTTGATTGTGCATGTGCATGTGTGTGTTCTTGTGCAAGTGCATGTGTGTTTGTGTGTGTGTGCGTGTGAGTGTCTACATGTGCGTGTGCGTGTGTGTGTGTGCATGCGCGTGTGTGTCTGCATGTGCATGCACGTCTGCCAGTGCGTGTGTGTGCATGTGAGTGTGCGTGTGCATGTGCATGTGCGTGTGCGTGTGCGTGTGCGTGTGCGTGTGCGTGTGCGTGTGCGTGTGCGTGCGTGTGCGTGTGTGCGTTAGTGTGCTTGTGCGTGTGCGTAAGGGTGTGCACGTGCGTGTGC
The DNA here is from genome assembly GCA_019776745.2 of Taxus chinensis. Taxonomy (NCBI): domain Eukaryota; kingdom Viridiplantae; phylum Streptophyta; class Pinopsida; order Cupressales; family Taxaceae; genus Taxus; species Taxus chinensis. The sequence continues at coordinate 464,784,981 of CM034148.1, forward strand.
GTGTGCAAGTGTGTGTGTGTGTGTGTGTGCTCGTACGTGTGCGTGTGAGTGCATGTGTCCGTGTGCGTATGCATGTGCCTATGCATGTCGGTATGCATGTGTGTGTGCGTGTGGGTGTGCGTGTGCGTGTACAAGTGCGTGTGTGTGTGTGTTCTTGTGCCTTTGCGTGTGCTCGTGTGTGTGCGTGTGCGTGTGTGTGTGTGTGTGTGTGTGTGTCAGCATGTGTGTGTGCATGTTCGTGTGCGTGTTCGTGTGCATGTGCATGTCTCTTTGCATGTGCGTGTACATGTTTGAGTGCGTGTGCGTGGTGTGTGTGCGTGTGCGTGCATGCATGTGTACAATGTTTACGTGTGCATGTGCGTGTGCATGTGCGTGTGCGTGTGTGTGTGTGCATGCGCGTGTGTGTCTGCATGTGCATGCACGTCTGCCAGTGCGTGTGTGCGTGTCCATGTGAGTGTGCGTGTGCGTGTGCGTGTGCGTGTGCGTGTGCGCGTGCGTGTGTGTGCGTGTGTGTGTGTCGTGTGCTTGCGCGCATGTGCATGTGTGTGTGCATGTGACATATGCGTGTGCGTGTGCGTGTGCGAGCGTGCGTGTGCCTGTGCGTAAGCTTGAGCATTGTACCTTTGTGTGTGCGTATGTGAGTGTGCCTATGCATGTCGTGTGCTGTGCGCGAGTGTTTGCATGTGTATGTGTGAGTGTGTGTGCATGTGCATATACATGTGCATGTGCGTGTGTGTTCATGTGCCTTTGCGTGTGCGTCGTGCAGTGTGCGTGTGTGTGTGTGTGTGTGTTTTTGTGTGTGTGTGCATGTGTGTGTGCGTGTGCGTGTGCATGTGCGAGTGCCTGTGCCTGTGCGTGTCGGTGTGCATGTGTGTGTGCGTGTGGGTGTAAGTAGGTGTGTGTGTGCGTGTGTGCGGGTGCATGTGCATGTCTTTGTGCGTGTGCGTGTGAGTGTTTGTGTGCGTGAGCGTGTGCGTGTGCATGTGTGTGTTTTTGTGCGTGTGCGTGTGCGTGTTGCATTTGTGTGTGCGTGTGCTTGTGCGAGCGTGTGCATGTGGATGTGTGAGTGAGCATGTGCTTGTGTATGTGTGAGCGTGTGCATTTATGTGTGTGTGAGTGTGAGTGTGCATGTTCAGGTGCCTGTGTGTGTGCGTATGTGTGTGCGTGTGCGTGTGTATGTGCATGTGTGTGTGTGCATGTGTGTCTGTGTGTGTGTGTGTGCCTCTATGCGTGTGCGTGTGAGTGAGCGTGTGCGTGTGTATGTGTGAATGAGCCTGTGCCTATGTACGTGTCGGTGTGCATGTATATGTGTGTGTGTGGGTGTGCATGTGTCATGGCGAATCTATGTGTGGGTGCATGTGCATGTCTTTGTGCGTGTGCGTGTGAGTGTTTTTGTGCGTGAGCATGTGCGTGTGTGTGTTTGTGTGCGTGTGCCTATGTGTGTGTGTGTGCGTGTTGTGTGCGTGTGCATGTGCGTGTTTGTGTGTGCGTGTGTGTATGCGTGTGCGTGTTCGTGTGCGTGTTCATGTATGTGTGCATGTGCGTGTGCGTGTTCGTGTGCGTGTGCTTGTGCATACGCTTGTGCCTTTACCTTTGCGTTTTTGTTCATGTGCATGTGCGTGTGCGGGCGTGTGTGCGTGTGTGTGTCTGCACACATAAGCATATGTGTGTGTGTGCGTGTGTGTAGGTGTGTGTTTGTGTGTATGTGTGAGTGCGTGTGCATTCTACGTGGTGCGTGTGCGTGTGCGTGGTGCGTGTGCGAGTGCGTGTGCTTGTGCATGTGCGTATGTGTGTGCGTGTGCATGTGCGTGTGCATGTGGGTGTGTGTGTGCATGCGTGTGTGTTTGTTTGCGTGTGCGTGTGAATGTGAGTGTGACTGTGCTTGTGCGTGTTAGTGTGCATGTGCGTGTGCGGATGCGTGAGCATGTGCATGTGTGTCTGCGGGCGTGCT